>QAOA01004151.1:475768-617912 GCA_003255065.1 Cercis canadensis
AATTTTAAAGCAAACTCTGTTGTTTTATTTCTCAATCTGCAGCTTATTTTTTCATTTTCTTTTGATCTCTCTATTTCATTAGTAACTATATACTATTCCTTTCATTAGATTTACTTGCTTTAAATGGCGGATATCCCTATCTCTGTGGCATCTAAGATTGCAGAATATCTGGTGGATTCGACAATGCGTCATGCTCGCTATTTGTTCTCTTTCAAAAACGTTGTGGAAAATCTTCAAACTGAAAAAGAGAATTTGGTGTTCACCAGAGACGGCATCCTGCAACGTGCTAAAAATGCCAAAAACAAAACTAGAAAAGTTGAGCCAGCTGTTGAGAACTGGCTAGAAGATGTGGAAATTGCTTTAGAGCAAGTACACAAGCTTGAAGTAAAAATTGAAGCATGTAATAGCTGTTTTGGTGGGTGTTGTCATTATTTTCTAGCAAAGGAAGTGGCAAAAAGGACAGAGAAAATGATTAAGCTCAATGAAAAAAGCGAATTTAAGCCATTTTCTCAGCTCACTAAACTTCCAGGCATGAAGTACTTTTCTTCCAAATGTTTTGTTTATTTCAAATCGACAGAGTCTGCTTATAATGAACTTTTGGAGGCACTGAAAGATAGCAACACTCGCATGATGGGCCTGCATGGTATGGGGGGCTTAGGTAAAACTAGTTTGGTGAAAGAGGTAGGTAAGATGGTTGAGAATTTTCTTCTATTTGACAAGGTTGTTCGGAGAGTAATGGTCCATTTCACTTCAACATGGGCTCCTAAGAAACCGACCAGAGCGCTGGGGTAATGCTCAAGATTTGTATTTGGAATACCGAGTTGTTCGAAGGTGTGATAGAAAAGGACGTTCGCCGAGCTTCCCTGGTCGATCAAGACCTTCCAGACCTCAAAATTTGCTATGAAACAAGATGATCCCGTAATCGTGCTCCCGGTCAATAATTCCGTAATCCTTATCCAAGAAGGATATAACTGTAACGTGCTGGTGCTTGTGAACTACTGCAGTAGTATGGAGGACTTCTTTCTTATGTCTCTTCGCAGCTCGTTCGTGTCTTTTACGATAAGACCTAGAGGTTCCTCCCCCTGCGAAACTGCCAGCTATTGTATGGATGGTTTCTACCGCGTTTCACCTCGGGTCTTCTTGTTGGTGTGGTTGTCGCTGACTTGGTGATCGACTTCAATGGCGATTCTGGTTAGAAGGATTTCTCGGGGGAGATCTACGTGGTTGATTTTCTCTGTTTTGAGGCCGCAGGCCGGAGAAGGATTGTCAGCTCGAAATTTCTGCAAATAGCCTCACCTAAGGAGGTCCTCAATGAGATTGCGAAGGTGCCGACAATTGTCGATATCGTGGTATCTTTCTCAGTGGAAAGCGCAATATTTTTCCTTATCTGACCCCACATCTCCCTTTTGCTACGGGAGTTGGGCGAGCTTGGTTTGACAGATCACTTCCAGCACCCGAGCTTTGGATTGATTTAAGGAGGTGTAGGTTTCGTACCTAGGCTAGATTGGAGATTTTTCCTTTCTCCCTCCCCTTCGATCCTCTTGTGGTTTTCTATCTTTAGATTTGCTTGTCTCTGTTTGCCCCAGGATTTCTTCTAGATTGATGTGCTTGGAGGTCCGGGTGAGGAGATCAGACAGATTGAATCAATTGTTTTATGTATTAATCATGCTAAAGTAATATGATACTATTTAGATTCAATTAAGGAATACTTTTTATTTTTTTATTTTTAGCCAAAACTCTAAGTTTAAATACAAAACTAAAAATAATTTTAGTACTACTAAATTAAATAATACTTATAAGTTCTGAAAACGATATCAGTATTACTTGATCACAAGTCTTTTAATACTCAATTAAATAATACTTATCGGTACCAAATACATGTCATTTTAAAATGACAAAAGTAGCCTTGTATGCTACTTGGCTGTTTTTGATTGGTCAACTCTTGCCTATATGATTAAATTGTATCCATAAAGAAGCCAAGCTCAATGTAATAGTGTTGTCTGTTATAATGGGTGACGTGTAACGATTGGTAAGGACAATGCTGATTGATGAATTGGCTTTATAAAAAGGGCAAGGCCGACAAGGAGTGTGCTGTGTGGCCTGTGGAAGCAGAGGAAATTGGGTTAGGCAGTAGGCTAAGCCTTTTATCTCTCTCTCTCTCTCTCTCTATGGCATCTCAAATCTGTTCTTCCCTCCTAGTTTCCTTTGCACTTCTCTTTTTCTTCTGCTCCTTGCACAACAGCTTTGCCTCTGAGATAATAGAGAGCAAAGAAAGCAAGCACCTTCAACACACTCATCTTGTTCACCTCACTTCTCTCTTACCATCATTCACTTGCAGTTCTCCTACCAAAGGTTCTTCTCTCTTTCTCACTATCATTTATCAGCTTAATTCATTGGGATAACTCATAACTGCATCTGAATGCTATATATATGTATATATATTTTACATACCATATATTCATGAGAGCAAGAGAATTTTTTGTATCAACGGTGTCCACTTTAGGCAATACTTGCAATGACCAATGAGTGAGCTCCACCTAAGTTTTATACGGTGGGACCCACTTATGTCTATTGCTTACCATAAGTACTGTCCATACAATTTTTTATTTTTTTTAAATTTTTTTTTGAGAGCAACTAAACAAGAAAGCATGAGTCGTTATACCATGATGATGTGTTTGATACAAATAATTTATATTCCTCTGTTTTTCAAGGGTTTGCATCATTGGTCACGTAGAATATTCACATGGAACCCACCACCATAAATTAAAGATGGGGAGAGAATAATTACAGAAAAGCAATGATATTCTTAAATGTTTTAGACTTAATTTGTACATTTAACAATATTTCAATTTAATTACCCTTATTTGATAATTTTAATCAAATTTACTTAACTCTATTTCTCTATTAAGTCTTTTTTTTTATGTTGAGTTAAATATATTTTTTATCTTTAAATTATTTCTTAAATGTTACTTTAATATTTAAATAATCATTATGTCCCTTAAATTAATCATTTAAGTGATACTTTTTTGGTGTTACAGAGAATTAATTTGATAAATAATATGATTATTCAGAGATTAAAATTATACTAAATATAAATTAAAGATTAAAATGACATTTAAAAATAAAAAAAAAATTTACTCTTTTATTTTTGTTTCCAAGTATGCATGCATGGTAGCAACAAAAAGTTGAGGCGAGTGTCACGGGTCATCGTTTACATACCTATAGTCAAAATTTTGAAGAATACTCACCAACTAGTTCACTTTATAATCTTTTGTTTTTTGTTTCGTCAAATTTTTTGTTTTGTTTTGCTTATTAGTCGTCCAAAATTTGATTACTCACTCACGTTTGTCACATCCCCTAACCCAACCAAGTATAAAATTAAAAACAAAAACAAGTGATCAAATTAATTGAGACATGAGATTTTTCTATTCTCTTGACCTTCATTTTTCTTTTGAAGAGAGTTTTCATATGAAAATGCCATTCTACCAAACTATTCTAGAGAGGCACCAAGTGCACATGCATGGTTGTTGATTGAAAGATTAATAAAGTAAAAGTATAATCTTTTCAAAAGTTTATCCAACGAATATAATTTTCTTTTTTAAAAAGAACACGAATATTAATTGGTCCATCTATAACAACATGATGAGAATATTGTGTCGCCTTAGAATATAAGAGGGGGGGAATTAAGAAAAAAGGGAAATTAATATAAGTCCCTGAAGATTGATAAAGTTTTTTCAATTATACAAGGTTGGTTTTGTGGTACTTTTTTGCCCATACCTAATTAACTTATTTTTGTTAATCCTATACCTAACTAGATATATAAAATTATCTTGAGCACGTGGATAAATAACTTCACACACTTGATTTTGTGACCTTAAGTTAACCACTAGCTAATGTAGTCCTTGCACTTTTTTTTTTTTTTTTTTTTTTTTNTTGTATTTTTGATTATGGCTCTGGATTTGAACACATAATTCACAAGTCTTGAGAACGACTTTTAGTACTTTGCTCATCTTTAAAATCTCTTGTTGTTTATGCAAACAACAGTGAATTTAAATCCTTTAAAATAATATTAATAAAAGAGTTGCTTGATGTATGAGATAATTGGCCTAAGATAGCTATCTTAGGACAATTTTTTTTTTTTAATGAAATGTGATGTACATATTTGATTAGTAACACAAAATTAGATATCCATACATAATTTGTTTTCTCTTAGCCACAAACATAAGCATCAATGTTATGATATGTATGTCCCTTTTAATTAAGGGTTAACCAACTGATTTGATATATGATTTAGGTAGCAACAAGAAAGCATCATTATTAGAAGTGTTTCACAAGCATGGGCCATGCTCTGAACTGAAGCATGACAAGGCAAAAGCTCCAACACACAGTGACATCCTTAGCCAAGACCAATCAAGGGTGAACTCAATTCACTCCAAGCTGTCTAAAAAAGAGAATTTGAAGGAATTGGATTCCACCACTCTACCAGCCAAGCCTGGTAGCCTTATAGGTTCAGGCAACTACTTCGTCACTCTTGGTCTTGGTACCCCTAAAAAGGACTTCTCACTCATATTTGACACTGGAAGTGATCTCACTTGGACTCAGTGTGAACCATGTGCTCGTTATTGCTATAACCAGAAGGATCCAACTTTTGATCCATCTCATTCCACTTCCTATTCCAATATCACATGCACATCTACCACTTGCACTCAGCTAACTTCTGCTACAGGTAACTCTTATTACTTTATTCTCAACACATACAACAGATTAATGCTATTTATACATTTACCTATATACTTTACACCATTTCAATTTAACAAGCATCACAAATTTTACATATTCTCTTACATAGTCATATGTTTACAAAAGTGCTTTTTTTTTTTTATAATTATTTTCCGTTTTCATATTTTTGGATAAAATCAAAAACTTTATTTATGGAAAAATATACTATTTGTAAATGTTTTTATTTTTAACTAAATATCCTTGGTAGTTTTAATTTTGGCAATTTTTTAATTATTTTTTCAGGCTAATTTCCTCATCCTTGATTTTTTCTACTACTTCTTTAGAAAATTTTCTTCTATTCTTATTATTAAGTACTTTGAAAACCATGTTAAGATTATACTTCTAAAAAGCAATACAAAACTCACTCTCAATCTAATTAAAATTCAATTTATAAATTTGAGTTGAAATATTCCTACAAGGAACTTATTTAATTCTTTTTTCCAAATTGTTAAATTTAGTTTCTTATTTTTTTTCATTAGCGTGTTTAATTGTTGTTTTCCCGTGAAACGTTTTAGGAAACGAACCGGGTTGTGCTGCATCTACCAAAGCATGCGTCTATGGCATCCAATACGGCGATTCCTCTTACTCCGTCGGTTATTTCAGCAAAGAAAGGCTAACCATAAGCTCCACCGACGTCATCGACGGCTTCTTGTTCGGTTGCGGCCAAAACAACCGTGGTCTCTTCGGCGGCGCGGCCGGCTTACTCGGCCTCGGTCGCAACCCAATCTCTTTCGTCCAACAAACCGCCCAAAAATACCGCAAAATCTTCTCCTACTGTCTTCCCGCCACCTCCAGCTCCTTCGGGTACCTCAGCTTCGGCGGTGGCGGTTCCAAATCCGTGACATACACGCCGATCTCCACAATCTCGCAGAGCTCTTCATTTTACGGCATCGACATTATTGGCATCACGGTCGGCGGCAACAAATTGCCAATCTCCGCTTCAATATTTCCCTCCGGCGGAGCAATCATTGACTCCGGGACGGTTATCACGCGGCTGCCGCCGACGGCGTACGACTCCCTGAGAGGGGCGTTCCGGCGAGCGATGTCGAAGTATCCGTCAGCCGGCGAGGTTTCAATACTTGACACGTGTTATGACTTAAGTGGATACAAGTCATTTTATATTCCGAAAATAACCTTCTCGTTGAAGGGTGGCGTGGATGTGGAGTTGGCTGCAAATGGGATTTTGTATGTGGTTAGTGAGAAGCAGGTATGTTTAGCATTCGCTGCAAATGGGGATGATGGGGATGTTACCATATTTGGGAATGTGCAGCAGAAGACATTGGAGGTGGTCTATGATATTGGTGCTGCCAAGATTGGATTTGCTGCTGGAGGCTGCAAGTAATTGCTTAATTCATAATATTTGTGGTGGGCTAATTAGGGAAAACGAATCTTAACTAGCTCAGGTGTGGAGAAAGGAAACAATAAAAAAGGAAAACCAGAACCTGTTATAATAACTTTGTCATACTAAAATGTAATGGAAAACGAGATAATACACAAATAACAATCCATAATAGTTCATAACTATACTATATGTTAGAGTTTGTGTTGTAACAAAGTTCCATGAGAACTAAATCAACTCAAATTCTACCACGCAGTAAAATTTATGAAGTATTATGAAAAATAATTTGTGTATATCTTATAACTCATAATGTAATATAGATTTCAAAGGACTAGGATGCCAATTGCCAAGTGTGGTATTGTATCATAAATATATGATGTGAAAAATGTAAAACCACTGTTGAATAAAGAAAAGTTCAAGTTTGCATTATTTTGTTGGAGTTTGATTGATTAAAAATTTATGGAATAGAGCTGTCAGATGGCCTGGCCCAATTCTATTTGGGCTCGTCACTTTGGCGGCCCAGCTTGACTAATTTTTTATAAAAATTTAATTGTATTTCTTTTGATAAAATTAAATTAAATTGTTAAATCATATAAGTATGAATGATTATATAATGATTTTTTTATGTAAAATTATATTTTTATGATAATAAACTTATAAGATATTAAGATAGTGGGTACAGTTGTTGAGGGTGGATTCCAGGTGAGGCTAACACGATGGCACATAGGTACTCAGTGTTGGCTGGATGATCTACCAGTTTCCTTTTAGTGGCTGCGTAGATGGTTGGGTTAACTTGTCAAAGACGAGATAAGTGGGAGTTATGATACATTTTAATGGGCATTCCAATGGAAACAAGGGAATTTTCCCTAACGTGTACAAGTAATTTGATAACATCACTAGCAATACGCCAATATGACAAGTAGCCAAAGAATCTGGTCTCTTGCTTTTGTTTAAGGTGACTAGAAATTGTTAGAAAAGTCAGTGTAATTTAATTGTTGTTTCTGTGATTTTGTATTTTTTTCAATTGAGAACAAGATATGCATGTAAAAGGAAACTGCTCTGTACATACTCATAGCTTTCCTTGTGAGAATTAGGTGCTGACGCCTGTTTGCATTGACTTCGTGCAACGCGGCGTATACTGCAGTGGAGGCTGCATCTGCAAAGCAAATGCCCCTTAAGTAATACACTATCTATAAGGAGTGCTCTCAGATTCAGAAGCACAAAACAAAACAGCTCTGCTTCCTCTGTTTCTCAGAAAATCTCCATCTTCTGCTCAATTTTCTCAAAGCGAGGAAGAAGATAGTGAGGCGGAACCAACTAATAGTACCTCTCTTTTTGGCCGGGTAACATTTCTTTACTCCTCACCTAATTTCTGCTCCCCTACCACCAAATAGGATATAAACTGTAACAAAATTAGGGGTTTCTTACTTAATTCATGTTCACTGCATGCATCCCTCTGAATTATGCCTTCTACTCCTTGTATCACTATCGCCTGGGTTATGTTCTGACTTATAAATTTATTAACAACTTATTTATTAAAAAATTATTATTGATTATATAATCCCACTTTATCTAATAAATACTTTCTTGAATTATTTAACTTAAATCCTCATTGCTTTGTTCTTGTGAAGCGTGAGTTTGAGGCTAGCAGTTGGGCATCTTTTTACAGACAACTCCAGCTGCTCCTGCATCAACAAGGCCAAAGTTGCCTACTTTCCTATCTCTGCCACTCCCAACTATGCCATTGCTGCTTTCTAATCTCCCCACCATCTCCACCCTCTATCCCATAAAAATGATCATCTTAAAAATCCTCTCTTCCTTTCAATAATGTTCTCAGCAGTGTTACATACAATATATATACTTCTCATTGTTGCCTTGTCTTGTGTTATATTATGAAGTTATTGCATCTTTGTTATTTAGTGTGGAAAATAAGTTATTGCAACCAACCGTGCTCTAGATCAGTTGATCATAAGACTCTCATCGTAAGAAGAGGGTCTTGTGTTTGAGACATCTTATTGATAAAATGAGGGTCTCAAAGTGCTTCCCCACATAAAGTTACAGCTGTGGGTGCTTTGATGGTAGGACCCCTAGAGCAGTGATGACTTATCCCAAGTTTGGTAAGTCTAGCTCCATCTAAAGGTTGGAGTTACGCCCTGGTTCATGGGTTATAAAAAAAAAAAATCAAGAAAAGATTAATTCTAGGGTAGTAAGAAATCAATCAATTTGATAACAACTAAGAAAAATATACTTTTCATTTAAGAATGAGATTGGAGATTTTTGCAAGAAAAAATAGAGTTACAATTAATAATAGTTAGAAAAGTAATATCATGATTAGTCAATTTAAAAAAATTTCTATATTGAATGAAGGTAATTTAGTCTATATTATATTTAAACATTAAATATGTTGTGCATTAGCAAAATATGATGTTAAAAAGTAACATATTATTTAGAAGGAAGACATTATGAATTGCTATTTAATTATAAATATTGTCTGATAATCAAATTAAAATTATGAATTTCTATTTAATTATATCACATCAATTTTGTAGTTTATTGATTAGTTTATATATAAATAATTTGGAAGGAAAAAATATATCTCAAGAACTTAGAAACTAGCTAACTGATGAATAGTTTAGAAAATATATATCAAGACATTATACTATTGCTCTGTGATGTATTTACCCCTAAGTATGTATTATTAGTATAGCTCTATCTATCTAAGTGATGTATTATTATAGTTTTCCCAGCTAGAAAATTAAGAAATATTAATAATACATAAGAAATTAGGATCAGCTGAGTGATGCATTATTATAGTTTTCAATGAGGTAAAATTAAGTTAGTATTCCAGCAAGTAGTAGAAATTAATAATTATGTGTTCGATAATGGGTGTCTGAAATTTATAAATTAAAATTTTGTGACACTTAACTAACAGTTAAAGCTTCAAGCTAGCTAGCTTTTGCATACATATGTATATGTACCATATAGAATCTTAGTTGACTCTTCCTTGATTGCTCTGTATGGTATCCTTCATGTGTTTTAGGTAAATAACTCAATGGACACTTTTATTTACATCTAAATTCTGTCTACTATCTTGACTGAGATCCAAGTACCAGTTGAATAAAGTATATTTTGCATTTACGAAAGAAAATCTATATGATAACTTGATAAGCAAACTCACTACCGTTTATGATCTTGGAATTTCTAAAATTTTAAAGCAAACTCTGTTGTTTTATTTCTTAATCTGCAGCTTATTTTTTCATTTTCTTTTGATCTCTCTATTTCATTAGTAACTATATACTATTCCTTTCATTAGATTTACTTGCTTTAAATGGCGGATACTCCTATCTCTGTGGCATCTAAGATAGCAGAATATTTGGTGGATCCGACAATGCGTCATGCTCGCTATTTGTTCTCTTTCAACAACGTTGTGGAAAATCTTCAAACTGAAAAAGAGAGTTTGGTGTTCACCAGAGACGGCATCCTGCAACGTGCTAAAAATGCCAAAAATAAAACTAGAAAAGTTGAGCCAGCTGTTGAGAACTGGCTAGAAGATGTGGAAATTGTTTTAGAGCAAGTACACAAGCTTGAAGTAAAAATTGAAGCATGTAATAAATATCGCGTGTAGAACTAGAAAGAGAGGAGGAACATGGAGCCAAGAAGGGCTTCATTAATGAACAGGATATGCATTTTCTGCCATTGACAAAACGCGGACCAATTTATTTCAAACTTATTACTTTTCCTTTTCATATAATAAATGTTGTATTTTATTTGTTCCTTAAGAGAAAATAAATTAACGAAGACTAATTCAAAGCATCATGGTTGTACAAAGCATCATGACGTAAATCTCTGGTGTTGTTCTTCTTAATTCTGATTTACTGCTTTATTGGTTTCTGGTATATTTTTTTTTTGTTCTTGCATTTGTTGGTTTGGTTTGTCAATTAGTTGCATAGGTCATGAATTCTCTTACATAATCAATGCGTGTTCAATTGCGCCTCGGTTTCTACATATTTTTTTTGTTTTTTAGTTACACACTTTCTTGGTAACTCTGGTCTGTCTTTTGAAAGATCCGTAAGCTCAGAAAGGTAGAGCGTTCGAAGCATTTGGGCTTCGAAAGGATGGTGGTTCGAATCCACCCGGATCTGCACGCATTTGTTGGTTTGGTTTGTCAATTAGTTGCATAGGTCATGAATTCTCTTACATAATCAATGCGTGTTCAATTGCGCCTCAGTTTTTACATATTTTTTTGTTTTTTAGTTACACACTTTCTTGGTATTTTAATTACGAGAAAATGAGTTTGTTAGTAAATTTTGATGGCACAAAAGTCAGTTAAATATCGCGTGTAGAACTAGAAAGAGAGGAGGAACATGGAGCCAAGGAGGGCTTCATTAATGAACAGGATATGCATTTTCTGCCATTGACAAAACGCGGACCAATTTATTTCAAACTTATTACTTTTCCTTTTTATATAATAAATGTTGTATTTTATTTGTTCCTTAAGAGAAAATAAATTAACGAAGACTAATTCAAAGCATCATGGTTGTACAAAGCATCATGACGTAAATCTCTGGTGTTGTTCTTCTTAATTCTGATTTACTGCTTTATTGGTTTCTGGTTTATTTTTTTTTTTGTTCTTGCATTTGTTGGTTTGGTTTGTCAATTAGTTGCATAGGTCATGAATTCTCTTACATAATCAATGCGTGTTCAATTGTGCCTCAGTTTCTACATATTTTTTTTTGTTTTTTAGTTACACACTTTCTTGGTATTTTAATTATGAGAAAATGAGTTTGTTAGTAAATTTTGATGGCACAAAAGTCAGTCAAATATCGCGTGTAGAACTAGAAAGAGAGGAGGAAACAGGATATGCATTTTCTGCCACTGGCAAAACGTGGACCAATTTATTTCAAACTTATTACTTTTCCTTTTCATATAATAAATAATAAATGTTGTATTTTATTTGTTCCGTAAGAGAAAATAAATTAATGAAGACTAATTCAAAGCATCATGGTTGTACAAATATGTCTGCCCTGCCTTATCATTTTCCTATCCTCATTTGAACAACGGGTAATTCCGCCCCGTTCCTACGTAAACTGCAAGATTTTCACTTGAACCATAAGTGACGGCACTACAACTCCACTACTAAGCACGACATATAGAGATTGTCAACGCTTGTTCCATTACATTACCGGCATAAAAGCTAAGCAAAGCAAAGCAAATTGAGATATCAGCATTTGTCTGCACAATGGAATCTCCTTTTCTTTCAAGTTTTGTTGCAATTCTAAGAGAATCCCTAGTAATTTTTGTGAAAAATAGGAACCATATGGCCTCTATCTCCCTACTCATCCTCCTCCTCCACTCTTCCCTCTTGTTATGCAGCTTCTTCTCCATAAAGCCTTTAATCAAAGACTTTATCAAGCAGCAAACTCTCTCCTTGCAAGGTAGTTCTCAGTATAACACCATCTTTCTTGCCATGGCAGCCGATTTTCGCATCTTGGCAGGACTAGCATGGTTCTTCATTCTTGCCCTCTCCATCGCCTCCTTGTTTTCATCAGCAATCACCATCTTAGCATCAGCCACAGTATATGGACAACTAAATTTATCTTTCAAGGATTTGCTACTAAGAGTGTTGAAGTCATGGAAAAGACCCCTTACTACTTGGTTCTACGTAATTCTCTTTAATATTGGCTATCTATACTTTGCTTTCTTCTCTTTTCTTCCCTTTNATCTGCCTTATATGGCACAATATTTGTTCTAGGAGCACTCTTGTACCTGTATTTAGCGGTTGTTTGGAATTTGGCACTTGTAATTTCAGTGCGTGAAGAGAAAAGAGGATCTAAGGCATTTGAAAGGGCTTCACAACTTATTGAGGGAAGGAAGCTCTGTAGCTTCCTTATAAATTTTCTGCTTGGAGCATTATCTCTTATATTGTTTATGTGCTGGATGTACTTGACTATCTCCCAAGAGTTGCAGGTTTACAGGGAAGATGTGTCGCCTCCTATATTATCTGCTATGGTTTTGATTGAGTGTTGTATGTGGTTATGATGCAGGTTTACAGGGAAGATGTGTCGCCTCCTATATTATCTGCTATATTATCTGCTATGGTTTTGATTGAGTGTTGTATGTGGTTATGGTTCTCAATGTTATATTTTAAATGCAAGGAGACTCACAACGAAGAGATTCAACAAGGGACACCACTGGAACACATCACAATTGAGAACCATTTGATCAGTGCAGAGGTAGTATAAGTTAAGAAGAAAATTGAGATGTGCTTCACAATTTAATATGATATACATTTGTATTTGGAAGAGAACACAAATATTTTAAAAAATTTACTTTGTATAAATAAGCTTATGGTGAGTCCTCCAACAATATTGCATTTTCCTACACGTTCTTAAGTATTCAAAATTATTCTCCTCCTGCTAATGTGGATTGGCTCAATTGATCAAAGGAGTTTGTCTTCACGCTCTACACCTTCTAGGTGTCGAGTTTGAGCCCCCCTAAAACTAAAAATCCCGCTTAGTTTTCATGGGCAACCCTCATTAGAGAGATCCTCTGGTCCTCATGGGTTAGTTAAGTAGCCTTCTTTAAAGACAAAAAAAAAAAAAAGTTTGAGGATACAAATTTAAATACTACGAGGTAGAGTGCATGTAAAGGTGTAAAATTAGAATTTTTCTTTGAGTTCTCTTTGTGCACATAAGAACATACTGCACAATTGATCTATTAGCATAATTATTTGAAAACACAATGATATACTCAACAATTAAGCATTAATTTCAATGAAACTTTTACACTGATTGCTCAGATGGAGTTGATAAGAACCTTAAGGCATAACAAACATATGATACTTATGTAGCATACTATTATAATGATCACTACATGGTGTTAGAATGATAATTGGACATTTAAACTACTAGCTAGCTAAACTTCATAAAATGAAATAGGGGCAACTATGCAAGCTTAAATTAAGATATAGGAGGAAACTAAAATATAACTATACGCTCCTCCGATTACCTCAGACAAGCTGATGATTCTGAAACTCTTGGTTTTAAAGCTTCAGATAAAGATATTATCAATTTCTTGTAGTTGAAGAAGCGTGAAAAATCTCTGTAGAATTTGAGGTATAGTTACTTACACAGGGACCATATGAGATAATTAATTGTGAGTATCTTTTCTGGTATAAAGAACTGTGCTTTCAATGTTACATTCATGAATCCTCAAGATGAGGAGCGTTATCTTTTTAATGTTCTTCCAATTACAAGAATCAGAATATCAAATCCTACCTCCTTGGGATAGGAGAAGTAAATGGCAGCATTTGATCAAAGTTGCTACACACGATGAGATGACCATTGAAAAGAGAACCTTCGCTCATGAAATATCCAGTATCGAGCCCAAAAATGGGTTCATTATACTGTGGCCCAAAATAAATAGTACATTATGAGCGGATCCTTAGGCAGTATTCATTTTCTAACTCAAAAATGACCAATATAATTTCTCCTGAATTCTTTCATTTCTTACCAAAAAAAAAAAGAATAAATATTCTTTTTTAAAATAATAAATATTATTTTTTAAACCATATTTCATAACAAAAATTTCTATAATTTTTTTTTTCACTCGTCCAAAAAGAAAATATTATCATAAGAGCTTTCAATAAGATTTTCTAATAAAATGATATGATCACTTCTAATGTACTTGACAATAAAACTTAAAATAAAGGAGGTTTCTTAAATATTTTTGGTATTTATGTTATACGTCATACTATATGAGAATAGTCAATGCGTGAATGATATATGTATAAGTTAACTATTTTTAAATTTGTTTAATAAATAAGATAAATTATATTTATATCCAATAAAATATGAAAATTAAGTATGTTTACCACGTCAATATAGTATAACATACTCATATGGTATCATAGAATTCTCATAAAATAAATTAGGGTATTTTTTTCTATGCAATTTCTTTTTCGTAAGAACTGTCTAATTGATTTTTTTTTTCTTTTTTTACAATTGACACTAGTTGGCAGTAGGCCCATTAGTAAATTTGGTAATAAATGGATCAAAATCTAGTCATGTTGGTATTTAACATGACCATCTCATGTTAGTTAAATCTTGACCGTTCATCTCATTTAAAAGATCTTAACGGCATAAATATTGTCATGTCACAATTCTCATAAAAAAAAAAAAAAATCACTCCTTCCCTCTTTCTCTCCTTCGCGCATTCTTCTACTCGTTCACCTTCTCCATGAATTCTTCATCTCAATTTTTTTTTTCATCATCCCTTATTAAACTGAACTCACCGCTTAGTTTATCCTCTTGGACCTCCTTTTTCTTGTGAGCCATCCAACGTCTCCGACGACTCAACTCTTTACAGACTCAATTTATTCAATTTTATCACCACCATCACCAGTTTTTTCTGCTCCAGCACCATCAACACCTTCTAGGAATGGTTAGGGCTGTTGACAGAATTATGGATGGAATGGTTCCTTTGTTGCTGACAGAAACTTTAAGCAATTTCAAGTATGGGCAATTGAGAATATTTAGTCCAATGATGCTTTTAAAAATAATCAAAGGAATTGGTTTTTTGAAAAAATTTAATGGAATCCTATTTTAGAACTTTTACAATGCAAATATATAATTTTATATTGAGAGTGTAGGATCTATTCCTAGAAGGGGGGGGGGGGTGAATAGGAATTANCTAGAAGGGGGGGGGGGGGTGAATAGGAATTAATTAAAAATTGCTTCTTAAAGCTGATTAACGCGCCGCCCAATGCACGGCACCAAGCTTGGAGACACGCCGCAGGGCCCCGCCTTTCCTGCAGCTTTTTATTTTAATTTTTATTTTTTTAAAACTATAATATTTACGTATTTAATTTTCAACCTATTACAATTAGGGGAATAACTTTAGAAAGTCTAATTAGTAGGTCAAAGTGCCGAAAAACAAAGCTAAAATTTGCACAGTAACTTTCATGTGGGCAACTATTAGATAATTTGGCCAAAATTTATATCAATTAGACTTTCTTGTTTGTCAAATGTGTATAATATTTAACACGTAAATTATCTACTAACAATGTTATAATTAAAATTACGAGGTGTTTTAGATATTTTTAGTATTTATGTAATATGTCATATTACATAGGAATAATCAATATATGAATGATATGTGTACAAGTTAACTATTTTTAATTTTATTTAAAAAATAAAATAAATTATATTTTATTTAAAAAATAAAATAAAATATATTTTATATTTAATAAAATATAAAAATTATATTTGCTTGTTAAGTCAGTGTAGTATGACATATTCATCTAGTATCATATAATCCCTGTTAAAATTAACAGTGGAGATTTATTTATATGCAAATAAAAAAAATAAGCACTCATTTAAAGGAAAACAAATTATAAGAATTACTTAAATTTTTGCTTAAACTATAAGAATTTAAAGCATAATTAAAATTTTAAAATATTATTTCATTAAATTTTTCCCTTGAATAATGAAAACACACTTAGTATAATATTTTACTTTGAAGAGTGTTATATTCATTAATAATTGTTCTGTTAGTGTAAGTCTAAGACACTCCATACTCATCACTAGATGCTTTATTTGTTTCACAACAAATTCTGTCAAACCATTTTTTACAATGAAAAAAGCTTTTAACTTTCTAATTAGATGAAATCAAGTAATAAAAATAATAAATTATTTAATAGTTATGAGTTTATATCATTTTAACAATAATTTTATCGGCTTAGCATTTTCTTTTTAATTTTGATCATTTTCCTATTTTGTTGAGATAAAGAAAAAGGAAGAGTTTTTTTTTTAGTATTTTAATTATGACTTTAAATTATGACTTTTTTGTTGAGATAAATTTTGAGAATGATTTTAATATTATTTTATTATAAATAGTTTGATTTATTTTTTTTTTAATTTTTTGCCCTAATAATAAAAGGGAAGAGTGTTAATTTATAATTTTATATCATTTGTGGACAGTATTGGGTCCTCAAAGCCCATGTAAGTTATGATGTAATCCTGTACCAATAAAAAAAATGTATGATCTAATCAAGTATATTTCTTTCTATAATAAATTAAAAAAATTAAAAAAACTATTTTTTAGGTCCATGAACTATACATTTGGGATGTTTTGTGTTCAGGCCTATTCTGTTTTGGGCTGTTTGGCACAACATGGGTTGCCAGTTGCCACCTAACCTTCAGACAGCTCATAAATGCTGTCCGATTTTAAAAGGAATGGATATATACGAAAACGAGTCGAGATGATAACACCGCCTCACACGAGGCACTTACTCCTCCTCTCATACGTAAACTAATCTCAATCGTAAAATAGATTCAATCTTAGCCGTCCATTTCTCCAAGCCCCCTTATATAATAGGTTAGGTTTTCCTTTTTCTTCATTCAACGCCGTCTCTATTTTCCTCTTCTTTCTCCGAAAATGGAATCCCTAGTAATTCGATCTTCTTCTTCTTCATTCATTTCTATGCAGCTTCTTCTGTCGAGATTCGTATGGATCGGATCCAAATCTACACTTATCAGCCTGCTCTTATTTGTAGCTCCGCGGCCGCCATAGATACTCACAAGGTGTGAGTTTCATCTTCGTTTTACTTCTTGTGAATCGCTGTTTCTTTCTTATCTCAAGGCACCGTGTTAATATTCTTACGATGTTTCAGGTTTTGCGCAGAATCGATAAATTCAACCGATGTCCTGAGAGAAATTTAGCCGATGGCGGTTTTCTGAGCCCGATGGTTGCTGTGCCTATATCTGCGAGGAATTTTCTGTTGGGTGTTGCAGATCTCGTTACTTAATTGTAAATTGTTGGTGGAAAGCTGTGAGAGAGAAGTGTAGCTGATAATCATATGTGGATGTGTAAGGATTTGGGACGAAGGACCATTCAAGGTTCTCGTCCTGAATGATCTTTGTCATCCGACCTTTGCCATGTCAGGTGCGCTTGCATGGCAGGTCACAAAAATTAATAAAAAAAGAATATTTTGGTTTTGGGGGGAGATCGCACGGGGTTGCCCGGGATCTACCCTCCGGTGTGCTGTGTGCCCCTTTTCTTCTGCGTTTGTTATTTTCAACCTATTGCTCGCGAAGCCTTTTACCTGTGGTGTGGACGTGAAGGAAATGATACGTTGGCAGATAGCTCAGACGATTAAACGAGGTATCTACTACCAATATAATCTTCTCAATATAAATTCGTAATATATTTGTTCGATAATATGGTCATAATTGGTATATCTCAGTTAAGAGTAGAAGAAGAATTGATAATAAAGTGGGTTGATTAATTTTCCGTCCAATTGTTGGATTATGAGAGTATCAAAATCGTTGTTTCTATGGATTAAATTTTTTTTTAACAATCGAATACCTACTTTCTAGTCACTAATACTATCCTGTTCTTATCTTTTAAATTCATACTGGTCATTGAAATTGCCTTTTGACTTCAATTAATACTCTCCCAATGACATAATTCATCATTCTGGTGTGCAATAGCCCCCATCTGTTTCGGTATTCTCGAATTTGTGTTATGATTTATGTCAATATGGTTTTCTGTAAATTTATATGTTCCGAAATTATGGCGGTTATTGTCAGCCGTGTGTCATTCATTTGAGTCTATCGTGTTGGTATGCCCAATCATGTATAGACTATGGAGTTATTTCCTGTAAGTTGATGAACTTCATCATATTGTGATCTATATAGTAGTATTAGTATTACAGCAATCATGTATAAACTATTGAATTTAACTCCTGTAAGTTGATGAACATCATATTATGATCTATATATTAGTTTCTTATATTATAGCTGGAGGTTTTGCAATGGGTACTCTGAATATTGTCAATGGCAAGCTTGAGTTTCAGAAGGCGAGTGGCTGAGTGTGCTGCACTGCAACCGTTGAGAATTGAGATGTTATTGTGAAAATAGATTGTCTCATGTTAGTTGGTATGAAGGCTGGTGGTTAGCAGGAGCAGCATTGGAGCTCTGTTGTGGTTATGAAAGATTCAAGGTCCTTCAGATTGTTGTGATGACAGTCTCTAGGATTATCTGAGAGAACGAGTCATCGTGGAAGCTAATGATGCTTTTCAACTATTATTAAGGTGATGACGGTTTCGATTCCATTGCTATGAGATGAGATATTTGGATGGGGAAGCTGTGTTTGTTATTGTCAATATCATTTTAGTTATTTGTTGATATAATAGTCTTTACAGGTCATTATTTTTTATGACTTGGTGGCGACTATTCCTGATATTTTGTTTGATTTATGGTAGGAGGTGATGATTTCATGCGTTGGATGCAATATTGCTTTTCATAATTAAAATAGGTTCACTCTCAATCAAAATGTCAGTGGTATACTTTTAAAATAATGTATGATAATTAGTTAAGAGTCAGTAGTTATGTGCAGTAATCGGCCCTCAAATATGTTTATGGTTGTTTTGAACGGTTTTTCTCCTTTTTAAGAAAGGTTCTTACTGCTTGAATATTCATTTATTCAAGATTGATTTCTCTTCCATTTTTAAGTATCTAGTATAGGTATAACAATTTTTATTTTATTTTGTATGAGATGTTTTATGAAGGTGATAAGATCTTAGTGCTTCCAGTATTAAATTGGTTATTAGAAGTTAGCATTTCCTTAATAACTTAACGACCATAGCATGAGTGCGATTTGTTAACTTATATTTGGGTCTAAGTTATCAAACATTTTCGACTAATGAATGTTTTCTACTGGAAATGATCGTTCTCTTTTTGGGGAAAGGACCTCTAAATTCGTCTTAATCTTAACTCTGTTAAGTCGGTTGTTGCAAAAGCGCAAATTGCTGCGAAATCAATTATTAGTCTCTAATAACCCAGATGTAGTAAGGACGTACCAGTTTGATAGAGCGAGGAGAACCGGAGATGCAGTATGATATGACAGTAGGAAGTTTAATTTTATGTGTTTCATCTAGGGCCATTTTTCATGTGACTATTTGTTATCAGATCCAAGACTACGTTGTTTTATTGGTAACAACGTTTACGAGGTGCTATTGTAGGTAATTACATTAATTCTCTCTGGTCTGTCTTTTGAAAGATCCGTAAGCTCAGAAAGGTAGAGCATTCGAAGCATTTGGGCTTCGAAAGGATGGTGGTTCGAATCCACCCGGATCTGCACGCATTGTTTGTTTTGGGGAGTTTTAGAGATTATGATATACATATAGTTATCCATTTCAATCTGATTTTATATCTTATCAAGAAATTTGTCTACTTAATGGATTGATGGATTCCGTTCTGTTTTTGTTTTCTTATTAAAATATAACATATATATATATATATTATTTTTTTCATATCAATGGTACTTCAATGTCACATATTTTATAATGGTGTTATTTGCTGTATTTTGTTTCTTCCCATTTTTTGATCTCTCTTTTATGCTGGTTTCTCCATCATCTCTCACTCTTGGTATAACCACAGCATCTCTCAATTTCTCTCCCTTAGTTCCGAGTCACCTTCTGTCTTCAATAACCGCTCCCTGTTAGATCGGTGCTTGCTCATTTGAAAAGAAATTGCAAGCCTAATTTGCTTTTCTATCTTCACATATTTGACCTTCTTTGGAACTGGAAGTAGTTCATGGACGACGGCAGGGAGATGCAGGATGTGCTGGTGCTTTGTGTTTTGATCTCAACCTTCACCTCTCCCCTATCACGCGAGTCTTCTACTCTTTCCAACGAAGCAGTGGCCAAGAGAAAAGATGAGGTGCGAGAAAGCTAGAGAAAGAGAGGGATTGGGAGAGGCATAATGAGATTGAGACCGTGGGTCATGGTGGAGGAAAAAACAAAGATCGTTGATAAAGAAAAAGTCAACAATTTAATTTTCATTGTGTTCTAAGAGAAAAAAATTGAGATAATGGTGTGAACATTGAAAAAGAGGATGAGGTGATGTTGATGTGATGTATAAAAAATAATAAATATGTTATATTTTAATAGGAGAATAATATTAAACTTTATCTAAATTTTGATTATTTATTCACTTATTTTTCTTTAAAAAAAATTAAATTATCTTCTTGAAAGTACTCATCTATGGATTCAACTTACGTATATTAAATTCTAGCACTGTTTGGAGTACTTTCTTAATAGATAAATGAATTAAATTTATTTGGTTTGAAATGATTTATAAACGAATGCTTATATTTGAAATTAAGTTTTCAAAGTGTAGAATTTAGTTTGTGTATATTTTACTTTTTTACTCTTATACAAAATTATACATGTTCTCTCTCAATATGTTGTGCCACAGTATATTGTGATAAGTCAAAGTGCAATCCATTTCTCAAAACATCAAGTGTATCATGAGAGGTCAAAACACATTGATGTAAGACTTTATTTTATAAGAGATATGGTTGACACTCAAGAGGTTCTAGTGGAGAAGATTGCATCAGAAGAAAATCCAGTTGATGTATTCACAAAGTCCTTGCCTCATGCTAAGTTCAAGCATTGCTTGGACTTAATGGGGTTCTGTGAAGGATAAAACATAAGAGGGAGAGTAGCACTTGATTGAACTTTTATGATTTAAGAGACAAGGTGGAGAAATGTGATGATTAGCTCTATGACACGGGTTAAACACGGTCGTGTTCACTTATGGGTATAAGGGTGTGTCACTTAAAAGGAGTCTCTGGTATGCAGACATGACCATGTCGGAATTAGACACGGCCATGTCACCTTAGACACGGCCACAGACATGACCATATTTGCAGTAGAAGATGAAATGAGTCTCTGGATTATAGTCACGGGCATGTCACTTAAGTGAGGTTCTGGAGCATCAGACACGGCTTAGACACAACCATGTTCAAAGGCGACACGGCTATGTTCATCAAACACGGCCTCAGACATGGTCATGTCGCGGAAGACGGTTGTGTCTCAAAAATCAGTTATTAGTTAATTAGTGGTCATAACCGACTGGTTATTGGTTCCTATATAAACGCGTGATGTGTAAAGGAAAAGATAACTTGAGATTAACATTTCTAGACTTGAAAGAAATCAAAGAAGGAAAGAATCAGAGAGGGGTTGAGAGAGAAAAGATAGAGTGAGGCTTGGAGTTCTAATTGCAGAGTGCAAGGTTCAAGAACTGGAACCAAGGGGAATTCTATTGTAAGGAAGATTCAATATTGATGATGATAATCATAGTGGAATGCTCTCTCCCGTGGATGTAGGCCAACTTGGTTGAACGACGAAAATCTCTGGTGTTGTTCTTCTTAATTCTGATTTACTGCTTTATTGGTTTCTGGTTTATTTTTTTTGTTCTTGCATTTGTTGGTTTGGTTTGTCAATTAGTTGATTTTTTTTTTGTTCTTGCATTTACTGGTTTGGTTTGTCAATTGGTTGCATAGGTCACTAATTCTCTTACAATTGGCGCCATCTGTGGGGACATTGAAGAAGAGAGTTGTAGCTGTGGGATCAACCAAGTATGACATTTAGAAATTCTCTGGTTCTAATGATTTTGGATTATAGAGGATCAAGATGCAAGCCATTCTGGTGCAACAAGGATTGGCTGAGGCATTGAAGGGAGAATCTGCATTATCTGAGTCTCTGTCTGAGAAAGAAAAGAAAGATATGCTGGAGAAGGCCAAGAGTGCAATAATCTTGTGCCTTGGGGACAAGGCATTGAGAGAGGTAGCCAGAGAACCATCTGCTGCTGCAATGTGGCTCAAGTTAGAGTCACTCTACATGACAAAGTCTCTTGCCAATCGTCTATTCATGAAGCAGCAATTGTATTCTTTCAAGATGACTGAAGAGAAATTGCTCACTGAGCAAATTGCAAACTTCAACAAAATTCTTGATGACTTAGAGAACATAGAGGTCAAATTAAAGGATGAAGACAAGGCTCTAATTCTGCTCAGTGCTATACCAAAAGCATATGAGCATTTCAAAGATGCTATGCTGTTTGGAAGGGAGCAAACAATAACTCTTGATGAAGTCCAGTCCTCAATTCGAGCTAAGGAGCTTCAAAAGAAGCAAGACATGAAGAAAGACAACCATGGGGAGGGGTTGAATGTATCAAGGGGTAGACCTGAGAAAAGAAGCTTCAAGAGGGGCAAATCAAGATCAAAATCTAAGAATCAACAACAAATCATGTACAAGTGTTTTCACTGCCACAAGAAAAGCCATTTCAAGAGGGATTGCCCAGAAAGGAGGGGCAAAGAGTTTAAGAAACCTCAAGATTTGGGAGATGCAGCAATAGCCACAGATGGCTATGACACTACTGGGGTCTTAGTAGTTTCAAATACTGAGACTGAGAAGGATTGGGTGCTGGATTCTGGTTGCTCATACCACATGTGCCCAAGGAAAGATTATTTTGAGACCATAGACCTGAAAGAAGGTGGAGTGGTGCTGCTGGGCAACAACAAAGCATGCAAGGTGCAAGGCATGGGCTCAATCAGATTCAAGATGTTCAATGGCCAAGAAATCCTGCTGCAAGGAGTGAGGTATGTACCTGAACTCAAAAGAAATCTCATATCTATAAGCATGTTTGATAGCTTAGGATACTCTACTAAGATTGAACATGGTAGTATGAGAATCTCTAGTGGTGCACTCATAATTGCTAAAGGAATTAAAAAGAATGGCTTATATATTCTTGATGGTTCTACTATAATTGCACAAGCTGCTGTTGCAAGTCACACACTCCATGATAAAACTAAACTGTGGCATATGAGGCTAGGGCATGTTAGTGAAAGGGGTTTGGTTGAATTAGCAAAACAAAATCTGTTAAATGGTGATAAAATAGACAAACTAGACTTTTGTGATCAATGCATATTAGGAAAGGCTCAAAGGGTTAAATTTGGGGTTGGTATGCATAATGCAAAAGGTCCATTTGAGTATGCACATTCAGACCTCTGGGGTCCAGCAAGAACAAGGACTCATGGAGGGGGGTTTTATTTTCTCACCATCATTGATGATTACTCTAGAAAAGTGTGAATTTATATCTTGAAAAACAAGAGTGACACATTTGAAAAATTCAAGGAATGGCACACACTCATAGAGAATCAAATGGGAACCAAACTAAAATGTTTAAGGACTGACAATGGCCTGGAGTTTCTTTCAGAGCAGTTTAATAAGTTTTGCAGGGATAAAGGCATACAAAGGCACAAAACAGTAGCAAGAACGCCTCAGCAGAATGGCTTGGTTGAAAGGATGAACCGAACTATCCTTGAACGAGTAAGATGCTTGCTGCTGAGTGCAAGACTACCTAAGAGCTTCTGGGGTGAAGCTGTTACCACTGCTGTCCACCTAATCAACCGAACTCCATCTTCAGCTATAGGATTCAAAACACCTATGGAGCTGTGGAATGGAAGACCTGCTGATCACACCTACCTTAGGGTGTTTGAAGCTTTGGCATTTGCTCATGTCAAGGAAGATAAGCTTGGAGCAAGAGCAATCAGGTGTGCATTCATAGGATACCCTATTAGAGTTAAGGGATACAAGCTATGGAGGATGGAACCTGGTGAACCTAAGTGCATAGTGAGCAAGGATGTGATCTTTGATGAGACAAGAATGGCTATGTTGGATAAAGAGCAAGAAGAAACCAACAGAGAAGAATTTGAGCAAGAGAGTACTCAAATTGAGGTGGAGCTACCAATTCACCATGAAATTGAAGAAGCAACTCAAACTGAAGAAGAAGAGTTTGCTGAACCACAAACTGAACCAGTTCAGAATGAGTATCGCCTGGTCAGAGATAGAGCAAGGAGAAGGATCATACCATTTAAAAGATTTGGCTATGCTGATCTTATCTGCTATGCTCTGAATATTGCTGAATAAATTCAAGACCCTGAGCCTTCAAACTTCAAAGAAGCACTCAGGGGAAGAGATAGTCACAGCTGGATGACAACAATGAAGGAGGAAATGAAGTCGCTGGACAAGAATAAGACTTGGGTTCTGGTGGATCTACCTAACAACCAAAGGGTAGTGGGCTGCAAATGGATCTTCAAGAGAAAAGAAGGGATTCCAGGAGTTGAGAAGGCCAGATACAAAGCAAGACTTGTGGCTAAGGGGTTAACACAGGTTGAAGGAATTGATTTCAATGAAATCTATTCACCTGTGGTTAAGCATTGTTCAATCAGAATCTTGTTGGCTTTAGTGAATCAGTTTGACCTTGAACTAAAGCAACTAGATGTCAAAACAACATTCCTTCATGGTGATCTAGAGGAAACCATATACATGGAGCAACCAGAAGGCTTTATTGAAGATAAGAAGAAGGTTTGTTTGCTGAAGAAGTCACTATATGGTTTGAAGCAAAGTCCAAGACAATGGTATAAAAAATTTGATGATTTTCTGATGAAGCTGAATTTCCAGAGGAGTGGCTATGACAGCTGTGTTTACTTCTTGGGTCAGAATGGAAAACCACACTTGTACTTGCTATTATATGTGGATGACACCCTAATAGCTAGTGCAAGTAAATCAGAAATTGATAAACTGAAATTGGGGTTGAATTCCGAGTTTGAGATGAAGGAACTTGGGGTTGCCAAGAAAATTCTGGGAATGGACATCATCAGGGACAGATCAAAGGGAGAACTATTTCTATCACAGCAAGGCTACATGAAGAAAGTAGTTGAGAGGTTTAGGATGCACATGTCTAAACCTATCTCAACTCCTTTGGGGCAACACTACAAACTTTCAGTCCAACAAGCACCTAGCACAGATGAAGAAAGAGTCAAAATGGCGGCAATTCCATATGCAAGTGGAGTTGGAAGCATCATGTATGGTATGGTGTGCAGCAGACCAGATTTAGCTCATGCAATGAGTGTGGTTAGTAGATTCATGGCAGATCCTGGACCAACACATTGGGAAGCTTTAAAATGGGTGCTGAGATACTTGAATGGCTCATTGAGTTCTGGTTTGAAGTTCAAGAGGGAGGTTCAAGTGGAAGAACTATATCAAGGGATATGTGGATTCAGATTATGCAGGAAACATTGATACAAGGAAGTCCTTGTCAGGATATGTATTCACCTTGTATGGCACTGCTGTTAGCTGGAAATCTATGCTTCAGTCTGTGGTAGCTTTGTCTACAACACAAGCAGAATATATAGCCCTTGCAAAGGGTGTTAAAGAAGCTCTGTGGCTTAAAGGGATGATTGGTGAATTGGGAGTCAGTCAAGGAAGTGTCAAAATACATTGTGACAGCCAAAGTGCAATTCATCTCTCAAAACATCAAGTGTATCATGAGAGGTCAAAACACATTGATGTGAGACTTCACTTTATAAGAGATGTGGTTGATGCTCAAGAGGTTTTGGTGGAGAAGATTGCAATAGAAGAAAATCCTGCTGATGTATTCACAAAGTCATTGCCTCATGCTAAGTTCAAGCATTGCTTGGACTTAATGGGGTTCTGTGAAGGATAAAACATAAGAGGGAGAGCAACAGTTGATTGAAATTTTCTGATTTAAGAGACAAGGTGGAGAAATGTGATGATTAGCTCTATGACACGGGTTAAACACGGCCGTGTTCACTTATGGGTATAAGGGCGTGTCGCTTAAGTGAGTCTCTGGTCTGCAGACATGGCTTCAAACATGGCCATGTTCTGCAGACATGGCCTCAGACACGGCCATGTCGAATTAGACACGGCCACAGACATGACTATGTTCGCGATGGAAGCTGAAATGAGTCTCTGGACTATAGATACGGGCACAGACACGGCCATGTCACTTAATGACATGGCCATGTCACTTAATGACATGGCCATGTCACTTAAGTGAGGTTCTAGAGCATCAGACACTGCTTAGACACGGCCATGCTCAAAGGAGACACGGCCATGTTCATCAGACATGGTCATGTCGCGGAAGACGGTTGTGTCTCAGAAATCAGTTATTAGTTAGTTAGTGGCCATAATCGACTTGTTACTGGTTCATATATAAACGTGATATGTGTAAAGGAAAAGATAACTTGAGATTAGCATTTCTAGACTTGAGAGAAATCAGAGAAGGAAAGAATCAGAGAGGGGTTGAGAGAGAAAAGATAGAGTGAGGCTTGGAGTTCTAAATTGCAGAGTGCAAGGTTCAAGAATTGGAACCAAGGGGGATTCTATTGTAAGGAAGATTCAATCTTGATGATGATAATCATAGTGGAATGCTCTCCCCCATGGATGTAGGCCAGCTTAGCTGAACCACATAAATCTCTGGTGTTGTTCTTCTTAATTCTGATTTACTGCTTTATTAGTTTTCTGGTTTATTTTTTTTAGTTCTTGCATTTGCTGGTTTGGTTTGTCAATTGGTTGCATAGGTCACTAATTCTCTTACATATGTCATAACAAAATTCACAACTATAGTATGCGGCGGAATTTGAATTGCACAAAAGAATTTTTAAGTAGGTTTAGCTAAATTTAGATTCTCATATATAGTGCAGTTTATGGAACATTGATGTTATAAGTATAGTTTGCATATATAGCTTAATAATAATTGTAATCTATTTTCAATAATTTCATCTTATTATTGTATTTTATCCCATTTATATGTTATAAAATCATATAATGTTCCCAATTAAATTTGGAGGATGTTAATCTGTTATATCATATTTGTAACAGCGGAATATAGAAAGCAAAAAGACTTGCTTAGCAATCCTTTATAAATGGAGCAAGGATGTGGCTAATTTTTTTTTATTTTTTTTTGTCATTTCTCTCATTTAAGGCGAAGAGAACAGTGTTTCTCAGACGAGGCTTCTCTATAAACTGAATTTTATACAAGAAATCTTGATTGTCATTATAAATAGAATTTACTAGTATGCAATTTTCACTAGTTGTTTTTCTTTCACTTTTGGTTAGATGAGTCCTCTCTAGATTGCTTGCGTCGTCGACCTTTCTCGGTTAATAAAGAAATTTTCTTCTTCTCTGCAAACCAGCTCGTTTTAGGGTTCATGGTTGGTCCTTCCTCAGTGAAGAGAGAACTATAATTCTCCAGCGCCCTCTATTTCTCTTCAAGTAAGCATAAGCATTTGCCACTTTTTGTATGATTGCTTTATGGTGAGGTTTGCGATCAAAGGCTTCTAGTCCCCTCCCTTACATGCAAATGATGCACCCATTCTCTGTTCATTTATTAGCTAAATCATTACATTTCTTTTTGCCTTACCCATATTCCTCTGTTAATGTTTTGGTTCGAAAAAAGCTCATAATTTGGATGTATATCTTGGCCTAAATCTCAGCTCTTAATCATAGCAATCACAATTGCATACTGTCCCTTCATTAATAGAAATTACATGTAAGGGTTTATCTTCCTCTATTGTACCATCTTTTCAGTTGTCAAATCCAAAACAAAACCAAATTAAATTTCTCCAGCACATTGATTTTATTGTGTTAAAGAGTAAAAGGTTTTGGTCAAGGTTCGAGGTCCAGTGAGAACATTGTTATGAGAAAAAAAAAATCGTAATTACTCTAATTCTTGAATAAGATTAATCTATCACACCCAATTGGGTAAAGTATGGATACTTGTAGTATTAACTAAAAAAAAAGAGCAAAAACTTCTTTTCCTTTGTAAAAATGCAATGAGTTGGTTGTTTTGATTTCTATTGGAACTAGGAATCTCAAAGGAAAAAAAAAAAAAAAAAAAGAAGAAAAAGAAGCAAGACTACCACTTAACAGAGTATAATAAATTTAACCACATTCATATTCTTAATGAATAAAAAGATTAAGGTGCCTGAGTATCACTAATACAATAACCTAAAATATATAGCAGCCATAACTAATAAGATCATATATATATGCTGTACTTCAATACCTTTTCTGAAACTGTTCTCTTAAAATATAAACAAGGTGTAACATCTAATTCAGCAAAATGTTATGTATACTAGCATCTCAAGTGTAATCCTTCATTGCCAGTAGCAAAATGGAGGACAATGACAAGAACACAAAGAAAAAGAAAAAAAAAAATGAAGATATCATGAAATTTGCCTCGTTGATAGTGGTTAGGAATTAGGATCCTTAAAAAATTGAGGATAGTGTGTAAAATCTGACCTATGCATAAAAAAATTAAGTAGGTTGGATGAATTTCTTCAGATTTTGGTGTGTGTAAGTGTGAAATAGTACGTATAAGTAGGAGAGAAATTAACCGGTGGTGGAGAAAAACAGAAGTGCAAATTGTCATTGTTTGTTATCACAAGATTGAAATTAATATTACATTGGAATATCATATATATATATATATATATATATATATATATATATATATAGCAGCTCAATATTTTGTCGGTTAGATTTTGCAGTTGATTTGGAAAATTGCTACTGTAATAGAATATGGTGAAAGGGGCTTTTGCCATATAGCTGGTTCTTCTTTTGATATGAATTTTTTGCCATCTAATGCTGTTTTTAAGTTTAAAATTTGTGCCTTGTTGTTTCTGTTCCATTGATCTCTAAATTTTGAAGTTGTTGACTGTATTTAGGTTGGAGATTCCTCATACAAGTCAGAAGTTGATTGATGCCTTGTTGTTTCTGTTCCATTGATCTCTAAATTTTGAAGTTGTTCACTGTATTTAGGTTGGAGATTCCTCATACAAGTCAGAAGTTGATTGCAAGTCAAAAGTTGATTGGAAGCCTTATATAGGGAAGGAATTTGACAATCTAGAGGAGGCTTGGCAATTTTGGGTTGACTATGGTGGAAAAATTGGATTTGGTGTTAGAAAACAATGGTTCAACAAAAGCAAAAAAGATGGAAAAATCAAATCATGCAGATATGTATGTTGCAAAGAAGGTGTTCGTAGAGAAAATATGGGTGATAAAAGACCCAGACCAAAAACTAGAACTAATTGTCTTGCAAGAATAGGACTCACTTACATTAGAGAATGTGATAAATATAGAGTGCATGATTTTATTGCTGAGCATAATCATGAATTGCATCATCCACAAACCACCCACATGTTGGCATGTCAAAGAAAAGTGTCTCAAGTACAAGCTTATGAGATTGATTTAGCAAATGACTCTGGGATTAAAGAAAGGGCTTCATTTGAATTAATGAGCATACAGGTTGGTGGAAGAGTAAATCTTGGATACACCCGTTTAGATCAAAAGAACTATCTTCGTACTAAAAGGCTAAGAAACATGGCATATGGGGAGGCAGGCAGTCTACTACAATACTTTCAACAGGAATTAGCAGTGAATCCATCATTTTACTATGCAGTCCAATTAGATGTGGAAGAGCAAATAACAAATCTATTTTGGGCTGATGCAAAAATGATCATTGATTATGCCAACTTTGGTGATGTGGTCACACTGGACACTACATACAGCACTAACAATGCATGTAGACCCTTGGCTTTATTTGCAGGTTTTAATCATCACAGAGGGGTGGTAGTATTTGGAGCTGCACTTCTTTACGATGAGACAGCAGAGTCCTTTAAATGGTTGTTTGAAACATTCTTGGAGGCACACAAGACAAAGAAACCTCAGACTATTTTTACTGACCAAGACCATGCAATGGCTAAAGCTTTAAATATGGTGATGCTTGAAACATATCATGGATTGTGTACTTGGCATTTGATGCAAAATGGCATTAAGCATCTCGGGAATTTGATGAAAAATGGTTCCAACTTTCTTAAAGATTTCAAGGCATGTACGTACGAATATGTAGAGGAACTTGATTTCCAAACAGCATGGGATAAACTACTAAGTGATTTCAATCTTCAAGAAAACAAATGGCTAACTAGTCTTTATAAAATAAAAGGCAAATGGGCAAAATGCTACATGAAAAATGCTTTCTCAATAGGTATGCGAAGTACACAGCTTAGTGAAAGCTTAAACTCTCATTTGAAAAGTTGCTTGACACCAGATTTGGATATAATCCAATTTTTCAAGCACTTTGAAAGGGTGGTTAGTGATAAAAGATATAATGAGTTGCAGTCTGAATTTGAATCTAGGCAAAAATTGCCAAGATTGAAGATGCAAAATTCACCTTTGTTACAGCAAGTTGCTCAAATCTATACTCCTATGATTTTTAATATTTTTCAAGAAGAGTATGATTTATACTCTGCAGCCTCTATAAGGTATAGAAATGAAAGTGAATCAATTCATGAATATGTGGTTATGATGTGTAATGGAGAGTTGGAGTTCAAAGTCTTATTTGATTCTACTGATAACACAATTTCTTGTAACTGTAGAAAGTTTGAGAGTTTCGGCATTCTATGTTGCCATGCATTGAAAGTGTATGATATGAAAGATATAAAATCAATTCCTACTCAGTATTTTTTGAAAAGATGGACAAAAGGTGCAAGAAATGGACTTGTGCAAGCTACAAAAGGGAGAACTGTTCATGAAGATCCTAAACTCAATATCACACAACGATATAGGCAGCTTTGTCCTAAATTAGTGAGGTTAGCAGCTTGAGTAGTTGATTGTGAGGAAGTATACATATTTATGGATCAAGTTGTGGTTGAGTTGAGTAAGCAAGTTGAAGATATTTGCAAAAGACATGTGGGTGATTATACGGCTAGAAAAGATGCAAGTGATTTTACGGCTGGGAAAAGTAATCATTTGATTAATGTCAAAGGCTTGAAGAGAAAATAAGGTATGAAAATCAGAAAGCATCCAAAAAGTTCGGTTGAGAAGCAATGCAAAAGAAAGAAAGAGTGTCAAGCCACTAATGTTTCACAAAACCAACGATTTATGGAACATTTGTTCTTAGCCTATTATCTAGTTTTGTGTTTAAATTGTATAAATAATAATTCATATTATTTCTATTTTTTGATTGGTTTTGCATAAGAAAATGCTTGTTTTGTCAGACATGACATTTCAAGTTCTCAGGAGCAATTTCATTTGAATGAGGTCTTACATATCTTCTATTAGCTTCTAACATGACTATTCTTCTCAAGTTTTAAGGAATTATGGGTTAGGTCATTTTAAAGTTCATGGACTGCATTTTATCATGAGGAATATAGTGCAATATGATTGAAATATTCTTTGAATAACCTAAAGAGCCTCATTTACATAGGTTTAACATTTTTGAAGTTCTGTAGCAGCTGTTGTAAATTTTCTTTTATTTTTACTTTTACTTTGAATTTTTGGGTGCTTATGTGGTTCTTTATAATACCATTTTAAATTTGTCATTGCGTGGTAAAGTAGTACTCTACTAAAGGAATAGAGGTAATTCTCATTATTGTTAATTCTTCTTATATAGGACTCTGTTAGTAATACTTTTCACCCTTTATTCTTTCAAGGATTGAATGAAATTCCAAAGGTATGTTGGTTAAGATCTAATGTTCATTTCCAAATATGCTTTTGTTTTTTTTTTTTTTTTTTTAAACAAACATGGAATACTCTTTTCTATTTTTTTAATGTGAAAAATATTGAAATACTCTTTTCCTTTTTAATAAATCTATTTTACAGGCATTAAGCATTGAATTCAATCAAGTATCATGTCCTTTAAGTGATATATCCAATTCTAGTATCCAGCAAATATAATTCTAAGGTAATTTTTTATCTAGTAATTCTAAACTAATGCCTTACTATAAGTTTAGAAACTAGTTTTAACTTTTTGTTTAATGTTGTGCATAATAGGAAAGCGGTCTATGGACTTCTAGATGCTGCAACATACATGACACATTAGACTTCCAAATGTTGCAGATTCTGTGAATGAACTACTTCTAGACTATGGCCTAGATTTTTGGTTTTTGATGTATAATGCTTCTCTAGGTTTCTATATACTTTTTGACATTATGTTTCCAAGTTAATGAACCATTATGTAGTTTATAACAAAATGATAAAGTCTGTCTTGAAGTGTTCTCCTTCTTTGTATTTTGTCGTTCACTTTATACCATAAAAGAAAAGGAAAACATAACACAAGGTGAGCCTTACTTTCTCAAAAAGATAGTTCATTGATAAAATAAGTATATTACATGGAACAGAGAGACAAGGCTTTTAGCATCTACTCCCTTCAATAGAAGTATAGAACTGAGACTTCAATTACAAAAAAAATCTCCAATTACATCAACAAGTACAAAGAATTCATATGAGCATTATGCCTATGTGATAGCACCAAGCATTTTCTTCACTTCAGTCAAATTCCAGAAGACACCAATTTTGTCCTGTGTGATAGCACCAAGCATTTTCTTCCATGTGTGTAGGTTTCTTATCTTTAAAGCTGTATAAAAAGAAATTAGAAAGTGAAATATTCAAATTGTAATCCTCCTGTAAACTATGCATATGTATCATACAACTATCCACAATAGAAAGGAATATTGGTTCATTATTTTGGAAACACATCCCCAATCATCAGAAGAGTATAACAATCAGATACGAGTGAAATATTAAAAATGACCTGGGTAAAATTCAGTATCATGCGTCATAGTTTTAAGGCTTAATTGCAATTTTGGTCCCCCTATTTTAACCACTTGAACGTTTTGGTCCCCTTTCTTTAAAAATAAACTATTGAGTCCTTTTATATTCATAAAATGTACAAGTTTAGTCCATTTATCTCTAAGTCAAAATTCTTAGGTTTATTTCAAGGTGTAAAGTTCTCTGATTCATAATCCCACCGTTCAGACTAAAGGGCTACATCTTGTGAACCTTCTCACTAAATTTGAGCTCGATCTAACGGTGAAACTCAGCCCAAAATACCAAAACCATAAGTTTTCATCTAACTAAAAATTTAGACTTATTCACCGTTAGATCGAGCTGAAATTTAATGGAAAGATTCACAAGACGTAGCTCTTCAATCTGAATGGTGGGATTATAAATCAAAGAACTTTACACCTTGAAATAAACCTAAGAATTTTGACTTAAAGATAAATGAACTAAACTTGTACATTTTATGAATATAGAGGGACTTAATAGTTCATTTTTAAAGAAGGAGGACCAAAACGTTCAAGTGGTTAAAATAGGGAGACCAAAATTGCAATTAAGCCTAATTTTAAACTCTATATAGTTTGAGTTCAGCATATTTTATGTGTCTCCAACCCGTTTCCCTTCTGCATTGTCAGCAAGAAAAGGAAACACTGTTTTATTATAAGTTAAAAAAAAATAACTTCTAATTTGGCTCCTTGCAGATCTTTGCATTGTCCTGGTGAACAATACTTATGCACCCTTAGCATATTCTTGCTCAAAAACACAAATCTTTTGAAAGCCTTGCTAATTATTTTAATGTCACCAAACTAAAGCAAAAGATGCCATGCTATGGGATTCAAGAAAACAATACAATCCAATTCATCAGTAATAAATCAATGTAAGCAAAGGATACGTGATTTGCGAAGAAACTGGTTTAGAATTTCTTGTGTTGCCTAGCACAGCTTCAACTTCTTCTGCCTAGAATAATACAAAATTCAAATCTTATTTAAATTTTCCTGTTCATACAACATTCATATTGTAAATAAAATAGCATTATACAATTACTAATATAGACCCCATCACCATAAGTAGGATCAATACAATCCATAGAAAATAGCATAATATTCTACTAAAAATAGTAAGCAACACTACATCTGCTTGTTATTCATGAAAATCAACAAGAAGTCCTCCATCAATCAAAACTAGACTGTCATGTAACATGGTTGACAATGTAGACTATCAGAAAAAATGAGCATATAAGATAAATGAAACTTAAGGATGGTTGGAGAAAAGCACTTTAGGTTTGAAAAAAAAAAAAAAAAACTTCAAAAAGAAAAGATAAAAGAAACTGTACAACCATTAGTGGTGTAATATCAGGGAAATGTGCAACTAAATACTAGTAATAAGTAACAAATATTCATAAGGTATTAAGTAATTCAGATTTACCATATGCCAATCAAACTTTTAGTGACATTAGCACTTAATCAACAAACAATACATCTCTAAATCATGTTAGCTCACACATAAGTATCTGCAAAAAAAAATTATGAGTTTTTGTAACTATGCCAAAATTTTCTCTAACTAACAATTGATTGGATATATATTTTCATCAAACAGGTTGGGGGCATACATGAAAGGAAAGCAAAATTCAGCAATTGCCATTGGTTTTGTACCAACATAACTCAAAATCAAAAAGAAAAAAAAAATAAAATCTGTGAGAGAAAATCAGCAAAGCACCATTGAATTTGTACCAACAGAAACCAAAATCCAGCATTGCAAAAAAGTACAAAAATTCTACCCATTGTTGGCTTGCGAAGCATTAGTGTGTCATCCAAAAATTGCTCAATAAAATTAGGTTCGATAGTTCTAGTGGCGTCGTAGAAGTTGTTAATGGTGCCAGAGCAGAAGAAATTGGTGATGGTGGTGATAAGGTCGGAGAAATTTAATTTGAAAAGAGTTGNATCAAAAAGAAAAAAAAAATGAAAATCTGTGAGAGAAAATCAGCAAAGCACCATTGAATTTGTACCAACAGAAACCAAAATCCAGCATTGCAAAAAAGTACAAAAATTCTATCCATTGTTGGCTTGCGAAGCATTAGTGTGTCATCCAAAAATTGCTCAATAAAATTAGGTTCGATAGTTCTAGTGGCGTCGTAGAAGTTGTTAATGGTGCCAGAGCAGAAGAAATTGGTGATGGTGGTGATAAGGTCGGAGAAATTTAATTTGAAAAGAGTTGAGTCGTCGGAGAAGTTGGATAGCTTACGAGAAAAAGGAGCTCCAAGAGGATAAATTAAGTGGTGAGTTCAGTTTAGTAATGGATGATGAAGGAAAAAATTTGAGATGAAGAATCCATGGAGAAGGTGAACGAGTAGGAAGAATGCACGGGGGAGAGAAAGAGGAAAGTAGGGAGACATTTTTTTTTTTTATGAGAAATGTGACATGACATTATCTATGCCGTTGAGATATTTTTAATGAGATGAACGATTAAAATTTAACTAATATGAGATAATCATGTTGAATAACAACATGAGTGGAACCGGATCCTTAATAACCGAAACTTTTGTCGCCGTCAACAACAACAACAACCAATGTACCCATAATCTCCAAAATCAATTATCCAATCCCATCCCATGGCTGCACCATGACTTTTCTTTTGTTTTGAAGTTGAAAATATATCCTTATTTGCCAAAAAAGGAGAATTTATTGTGGGGGAAGAAAGGAAAGCTGACGTGACACTTTTGTTTATGTTTTTCAAATTATTGTAATCGGCAATCACCTCTTTGCCTCTTTGAAAGCGAATTGTTTTCTGTCATTAGAAAAATAAAATTAAAATTTTAAATTGAGAATATAAAGGTACAAATTTTGTTTGGAACTGAATTCAAACTTTAATTAATGGAATGGAAGCAAGTAATACAATAACAATAATAATCATAATTCATAATCTACCCTAAACCCTAAATAAATAAAGTAGAATCATGCGAAAACATGAGCGAGATTGCATTGAAAGTAAACAGGTTGTCATAATAATAGTCTTGTCTCGAGAATAATAAGTCTTGGGTCTATTCTCCCACACACATCTCTTCATTTAAGTTTGAACCAACCTCACCCTCATAGCAAAATGGCTCCCACACACATCTCTTCATTTAAGTTTGAACCAACCTCACCCTCATAGCAAAATGGCCCCTCAAAAGAGTAGACAGGTTGTCATAATAATAGTCTTGTCTCGAGAATAATAGTCTTGGGTCTAGTCTCCCACACACATCTCTTCATTTAAGTTTGAACCAACCTCACCCTCATAGCAAAATGGCCCCTCAAAAGAGTAAACAGGTTGTCATAATAATAGTCTTGTCTCCAGAATAGTCTTGGGTCTATTCTCCCGTTATGTAAATGAGAATGATTATATCAAATATGGCCTCTAAATGAGACAAAAGGCTCAAAATGTGTCCATAACAAAAATAAACTTCAACTTATATTGGTGAGAATATTGAATAATCCATTTTTGATTTTTGATTTTGATACCGCATTTTTCAATTACAAAATTTATTACTATTGATTTCACTTATGTATGTTTGTGAATGAAATCACTGCCAGAAATAACTTAAAGCCGTGGAGTATTTTTTTTTTATTTGTTTGTTTTATGAACCTCGATTAATTTTTTTTTTTATTAACAATTATTATGCTCTTATGTAAAAAATGTATCACATACCTCTGTAATATATTAGAACCGCCATTGTTTTATATATTTATTGTGACTAAAATATTATTTTAGTCCCTCACTTTTAGAGGCGTTATCAATTTGGTCTCTGAGTAAAAAGTGTTCTCAATTTGGTCATTCACTTATACATTTCATGCCATTGAAATTCTTTTGTCCATCTGCGGCTTAGCAAATTGACAAAATTGATGACTTGGATCATTAACATGTGTCATTGTCAAATGCCAACATGACACATTAGTTGGCCATTTGAACTCATTCAGCAAGCAAAACGACACCATTCCTCATCCTCTATTCTAGCAAATAGACGAAAGGATTACAATAGCATGAAATGTATAAGTGAAGGACTAAATTGAGAAAACTTTCTACTCAGGGACCAAACTGATCATGCCTCTAAAAATGAGAGACTGAAATAATATTTTAGTCTATTTATTGTCTCTTCAAATTATTCTTGGCCATTGACTCAGTCCTTATCGAAAAGTAGCCAATCCCCTACTAAGCAATAGACTGAGTCAAAAGTGACGGCACTACAACTCCACTACTAAGAACGACATATAGAGATTGTCAACGCTTGTTCCATTACATTACCGGCATAAAAGCTAAGCAAAGCAAAGCAAATTGAGATATCAGCATTTGTCTGCACAATGGAATCTCCTTTTCTTTCAAGTTTTGTTGCAATTCTAAGAGAATCCCTAGTAATTTTTGTGAAAAATAGGAACCTTATGGCCTCTATCTCCCTACTCATCCTCCTCCTCCACTCTTCCCTCTTGTTATGCAGCTTCTTCTCCATAAAGCCTTTAATCAAAGACTTTATCAAGCAGCAAACTCTCTCCTTGCAAGGTAGTTCTCAGTATAACACCATCTTTCTTGCCATGGCAGCCGATTTTCGCATCTTGGCAGGACTAGCATGGTTCTTCATTCTTGCCCTCTCCATCGCCTCCTTGTTTTCATCAGCAATCACCATCTTAGCATCAGCCACAGTATATGGACAACTAAATTTATCTTTCAAGGATTTGCTACTAAGAGTGTTGAAGTCATGGAAAAGACCCCTTACTACTTGGTTCTACGTAATTCTCTTTAATATTGGCTATCTATACTTTGCTTTCTTCTCTTTTCTTCCCTTTGTGTTGAATTTTACCCATCCCTTTCAGCTATCAATCTCTTCTTATGTGATATTGATTCCAGTAGCAGCTTTCTCTACATATCTATCTGTTTTTTGGAATTTGTCAATTGTAATTGCTCTACTTGAAGAGAAAAGTGGTCTTGAGGCAATTGGGAAGGCCGCGCAGCTTGTGAAGGGCATGAATCTACAAGGGTTTCTTCTAAATGTTTTGTTTGGAATACCAGGTATACTAGGTTTTTTTGTGTACAAGAGCTGGAACCTGGCCAATGTAAAGTCAGAAGCTTTTATGCTGCTCATGGCATTGCTTATATTGAACATTGCATGTCTGATTAAGATGCAAGCTTGGATGGCGTTTACAGTGTTTTACTATGCGTGCAAGCAGGCCCATGGTGAAGAGATTGAACTGCAAGGCGCCCTGAAATACACTAAAGTGCCCACTCAACCACTTCCTACAGCAGAAATACCATAATGGTGGAAAATAGGCATGACAACAAAGAGGTTCAAACCCGTGACCTCTTGTATACTACCCAAACTTCTCATTTCTAGATCACACTTAGTGGCTTGGAAAATGGGCTTTCTTCTTTATGGATAACAAACTATTATAGATGGGTTTCTTCTTTCAGGCTTGGACATTTTCTTTGGATTCAACTTGTGGAATTATAGTTTCTCATGTAATAAATATTTTAGCTGATTGTGGCAGTTTCCCTTTTGCTACTGGAAATTAATGTTCCCTGGTAAATAGTTGTCAATGGAATGAGAATTATGTTATGGCACAAACTAGTTTCAAAAGTAGTAGACATTGTGTAGCAATTAATGAATAATTAAGTAATACACAAAATCATATATTCATAGCCATAAGCTTGCATTTTTCATCTTGTTAAATCTCTGTAGTCTACACTTTTTTATATTCATAGCCAAAAATAAAACAGTCTACTTATCTATTTTAATTCCTTTTCTGTTTTCTTTCAACAGAGGATTCATGATTGTTCATAGATTAAAGTGCATATTGAGTTTAGGATAAAGGAAAAAATATTCAATTTAAATTTTAGTAATATGATAATCAATATATATAAGCCATTATAATTAAAGGTGAATGGAAGTTACTTAATTTCAAAGTCAATATATGTCACATGTCTCAACGAGAACTTATTATGATATTTACAGATTGTCTATACAAAAAAGAATGACTCACAATAAGATTCAAACTTAAACTTTAAAAATAAAATAATTTGATCTTTATCAACTGAATTAATATTTATTAACTATTTTTTTTACGATATAAGTTATCGTACTATTATTTACATGTATACAAAAATTTAAAATAAAAATAAAATATCATTTTAGTTGTTGAATTATAGGGCTAACTTTTGTTTTTTTTTCATTCGAGTCTGAACTCTGAAGTCTCGACTGCCAGCATCCAGTGGCCACGCCTGAAATAAGAATTGCACACTCGAATGTTTATTTCAATCTAAAGCGAAAAGTACCTTAAGCAGCAGAAACAAGGAAGACAATGGCCTCTTTTACCGGCGGGACCAGTTCGTCTGACCCCTCACCTTCTCCAAAAATCCTTCTAGCAAAGCCTGGTCTAGTCACCGGTGGACCGGTCGCCGGAAAATTCGGGCGTGGCAGTGGTGGTGAAGACGAATCGGCGCAGCTCCGCTCTCGTCTTCCTTCAGTTGGCTCCCTCAACCTTCTCTCTGATTCCTGGGATTTTCATATCGATCGCTTTCTCCCTGTAATCCCCTAATCTATCTCTCTATTTGATATTTATGTTTCATTGCACAAAAAATGGTGGAAAGAAATGGCAAAAATTGCCATACTTAGTGCTTGGGAATATGTAATAAAGGCAAAGGACTATGTTGTTGAATATATGTGACTTTGTTATTTGCTCCGGTCTATCTACTGGCTTTCAGAATGTATAGTTTCAACTGAGCATAACCAGTAACTATAATTTGAGATGGAAAGTAATTGCAATTATTTGTTTTAATGTTGCAGTTTTTGACTGAAAACACAGACTTTACTGTGGTTGGAGTGATTGGGCCACCTGGAGTTGGCAAGTCCACAATTATGAATGAGATTTATGGTTTTGATCCAAGTTCACCTGGTGAGTAATTTTAGTAATATCTTCGTAGGTTGACCATAGAGATTATGTAAATCATAGCAAAACTTGAATTATAATGATCCTTCAGTAAAAGTGCTTGATTACTATGCATTGCTCTAATGTATTTCACCTACTTAGGACTTTCTGGGTCTGTTTTTTTTTTTTTCCTCATAATTTATTTATTTAGTTTATCTATGAAACTTTATGAAACGTATCTTTCATTGCATCACAAAAGGGTGTATGTAAAGGTGATGAAGAAGCATAAAAGCTTCAAGGGGGCAGAGAGAAAAGAAGGATTAATGAAGGAAAATCTGAAACTTTATCAGTGACGAATTTTGGTTTAAGTATTAATCTCAATATGTTTGTTTGAGCTTCTGTTGGGGAAGCTAATAGCCCTTTTATTGGGAGACAAAAGAACAATCTTAAGTGAGAGAGGAAGAAAATACAATTGACTGGAATAACAAATTCTTCAAGGACAACAAAACAACAAAAATCAGAAGAAAACAGGAGCGACATCAATTTTAAATAGTCCGCGAATCTCCTATGATATCAGACAAAGATAGTCCATTAAGAAACCATTGGCTGAATAACATAAAGACGCTAAAAAAACAATTCTAATCCATGAAAGCTTATCACCATAAACCTTAGAATATCACCTGAGACTGTTAGCAGATTTCATAATATTGAATACTCTAAAGCATGAACAGTTCCTTTACGTTTGGTTCTTGTATTTCCATATGATAACTGTGATGTCTAAGTCTGCAGGGATGCTACCGCCTTTTTCCTTACAGTCTGAAGATACTAAAGCAATGGCAAGGCATTGTTCTGTGGGCATTGAACCGAGGATATCTGCTGAACGTATTATTCTTCTTGATACCCAGGTATATTGCAAAATATCTTGATCTACCAATAAGTTGTGCCCTTTTTCTTTGTTGTGGATGGGTATCTTTTGCAGTTACATTGTTGTATTCATGTTTCTGCATTGAAATCAGAATGGAATGCTAATGATTTCTTAAATCTTCAATATCAAATGAATACTATTTCTTTTTATATGTCAAAATGCCCCTCAAATCTAGTTGGAGGAAGACGATATGAGATGGGAAATGAATAGTGTGTTTGATGTAGGATAGATGAGGAATGGCTAAGTGGGAAGTTTTCTCTGAAGTTATGGGTTTACATTGTTAAACAATCCATAAGTTGTTGCAAGTGAAGTGATAGAATTAGCACCCTAGTGCTATGTTTGGATGGATGGAACAGAGGGGGAAGGGATGGAATGGAAGGGGGAAAAATGACATTCGATTGTTTGGAAGATTTTTAAGCAAGGGGAATTAATGGAATGGAAAGGGACCTAATTCCATTCCGTCCCCCTCAAACGCCAGATTTCTTTCCCCTGCAAATCAGGGTAGAGGCAATGGAATGGAACACCTTTTTAATTAAAAAGTTAGTTCTTTTCAAAATTAAAAATATAAGGACTATAGTGGAAATTTACTTTTATAACTTATTCCTTCCGCTCCACTTTCACTTCAACTCCCAAACAAGGGGAAGGTAGTTCCCCTCCCTTTCTTACTTAAACATCCAAACAAGGGGAAGGTAACTCCCCCTCCCTTCCCTTTCCTTCCCTTCCCTTTATGATCCATTCCATCCCCTTCAAACTCCCAAACATAGCATAATTGTTTTCAAGCAGTGTGATGAGACAGATGTGAATACTTGTTGAACCACATGAACTGAGCACCAATTGCAAGATAACATTGTAGTCCTAGTTTTTGGAAAGAGGTTGGACATTTATGTCTTTCTTGTTTACTAAGTTTCAACTCCTGAAATGCATTTTATTACCTTTTATTGATTAATTGAGTCGGAAAGATATTGAATATGAGGGCATTTGATGACTCAAGCAGGCTCTCCACAGCAGTTGTAGGCAGAATTCTACCCTAGTAGTCTATTTACTTGGTCCAAATAGGTGGATTGTTATTGAGATAAATATTTGCTATTCTAAGGTGAAATTTGAGGGGCACTTATCCTAGGTGAGATGTACTTTCTTCATTTCAAAATCTTGACAGCTGGGAAGATGGCATATCAATTCAGGTAGATGAAAGAGAGCTCATGCTGAAGCATAGTGTTACCTTGGGGGATGGCATGCACAGGGGAGTTGGTTTGAGTTTTTAGATTTTTTTTTTAAAAAAATATTCACTCTCTCTTGCTCTCTCTACATCTGTACTTTTCCCTTTTTGTTGTTTCTAAACTAACAGGATAGTAAGTAATCAAGTGATATACATGATCAGCCTGTGGAGAAGAATTTGAATTTGAACTATCATGTACCCTTTCCTTCTTCACTTCATTAGTGTTCACTGCAATTTTCATATGTCTACCATCATCTGGAGCATCTAACGTAATTTAGAGCATGTTTGTTATTGTCAATAGTCTTATTTTTACAGACAGTGGGATTTTTGCTTTCCACTTTTCTTTATTTATATATTTATATTTTTCACTTGCAGCCTGTATTCAGTGCTTCTTTTTTATCTGAGATGATGAGACCAGATGGCTCTTCCACTGTTTCAGTTACAAATGGAGAAACCCTGTCAGCTGAGTTGGCTCATGAGCTTATGAGTATTCAGGTAATTGGTAAATCAAAGCAGAGAATTATTTCTAGCTTTATTATGATTGAACTTTTTCCTGGTTCTGTGTGTCTGATGAGTTTGTCTATGTTGGGATGCTGCAAGGAATCTTTTTAGCTTGCTGTTCTTCTGGCATCCATTTGTCATATTCTGCTGGTCGTCTCAGAGGGAGTTCATGATGATAGCATGTGGCATTTGATGTTAAAGGTATGTGTTTAGTCTTGTTTGTTGATTATGTTTTGCAGGTGCTACTATTATAGTTCAATGACTATTTTACGTTACATAAATTTTGTGTAATTATTTCGATTATAGCTGTGCCTGTTGGTTCCATCTTCTATTAGAATGCATTCAATAAGAATTTATTTCTTAACTCAATTTGATGCTGTAAGAATAGAGCTCAAAAGTAGGATTTGTTTCTGGCATATATGCATCAGGAAGTAATTTGGATGACTGTTTCACTGACACTCTGAAATCACGGGTCTTAAGATCTGTTCCTTCCTATTGCAATTTTTTTAATGAGTAATTGGCAGTTGATAACCTACGAGCAATAATTTCTTGATTAATCACTTGTTGGCTTTGAGCCTTGTTGATTGTAGAAGAGTCATTTGTAAGAATATGTACATGAGAAGCATGATATTATTCATTGGCTAAAGAGTAAAGAATCATATTGTCTAATGTCTACATATTGGCAGATGAGCTATTTCTGGGCCTCCTTGCTTAATTTAATAATCCTTTGCACGTATTGTGCAGATAACTAACTTTATTTATATCATTTGATTAATTATACTTATCTTGTAAAAACTATTGATGTATTGCTAAGGATTGTTATCATGTAGGTTGATCTGTTGAAGCATGGTATATCAGATCCATCCTCTCTGACTTCATCCCATTCACAGAGCTCTAGTTCAGGGCTTGACAAAGATAATAAAGTTCAAGAAGGTGAAGAGTACATGGCTACTCCAGTTTTTGTGCAAACTAAGTGAGCAAAACCTTCCATTTTTTGTTATTTTTTATTTTTATAATTCTTCTGTGTTTCCAAAATTGTAAATGCAGAAAAGAGTTAGCATAAATGAGTTATTAAATGCTTCGTTGTTGTAATGAGTAGATTATTGTCAAGGGTACAAGTTGTGCTTTCAAATATTTTGATGTCATTAATTCTATTTGGGATTTATTGTTATGTTAATAAAGTTTTTCTTGCCTATCATAAAATGTAAGTGTAATTGCCTATTTTGGCTACTGAAGTAAAAATTGTAATGTTACTTCTAATGAGGTGAGCAAATTTACTTCTGTTGGCTTAGAAATGTGCTAACACTTCTATATCAATCCTCTTCTCCCATGTACATGTAAGTATACTGCTCAGAGTTAAAGTCTTTATAGAATGAACTGATAGTGTGTTATACTAGGCTTGTACATAGCATTCCAGAATTGTACAACTTTTGGGTTCCATGACTGATATGGCTGACTTTCTTATACTCCATACTGAATCTATGTAGTCTTTTAGTTTGCATATTTCGATCACTTAATCTATATGCAGACATAAGGCTGAAACCTGCTGAAGAAATCACTTATATTTTCTTTTAACTTGTATAGGTTGCATGATCAAGAATTTACTCCTCAAAATTTTGTGCTGTTGAGGAAGGCACTAATTCAGTATTTCAAAACATCCTCATTTGTAAGAGAACACCATGGAAACATGCCTGAAGAACATGTCTCATCTTCTACAGTCCATGGTAACAATCCAGATTCTAACATGCTAAATTTGCATGTGATCCCATTGAAGAAAAAAGATGAATATCCAAGAGCTCAGCATGAGAGTTATATATCTGCACTGTGGAAATTACGGGATCAGGTATCTATCTCTGTCTCTCTTTCCCCATATACGCTCATAGATGGACCTCATGAAGATTTGTATTTTGCCAGAGCTACATTGCCTCCTTCCTTATGGGTCAATTAGTTTTAGATCTATAAAATTAGTATATGTTGTTGGATAAAAATTTTGGACAAGTGCAAGTTGTGATGTGTTTTCCTATCTATGTCAAGATTTTATCCATGAATTCTCCATCTTTCAAGAGACCCGCGTCTGAACGTGAATGGTTAAAGAATTCTGCCAAGATATGGGAACTGGTGAAGAACTCCCCAATAATATCAGAGTACTGCAGAACGCTTCAACAGTCTGGTATGTTTAGGAGGTAGCTAATTTACAGAGGATAAAAGATTCAAGGCAGAGTATGCTTAATTGTGTTGCAATTTGTAGCTAGCTTCAATGCAATAATGTCACAATTGGTCATGTATTAATCTCCTCTTTCTTTTCTTTTTTTACACACCACACGTTTATTGCTAACTATAGTATACAACTGTAGCTTCTACTTTTCAAAATTAATTCCTAACAGCTTGGATTAGTGATATTTTTCCTAAACTATTTGTCTACTTCAGGTGGGGGTTAAATTAATGAAGGTTTGATCTGTTTTGAATATCTATGCCTTTTTTGTTCCCCCCACCCCTATTATTTTTCTTTTTCTGCCAATAGAAGTGCAATGAATTTTGATGTCTCTCATTTTAATGTAAAACTAGTAGACTTCATAAAACTGACTTTGATGTATTTTATAATATACTCCTCTCATTTATGTTATTTGGTAGTTACTATTAATTTTTGGTACCAAAATGGAATTAGAATCTAGTAGTCGGATGTTGAATAATAAAAGGAGGATCTCCATTTTTGTATAGCTATGGAATTCTTTGATATACATAAACAGAGAACAAATTCAACTGATTCTGCCCTTAACTCTTACAAGCTTGATTACATGGCATCATGTAATTGTAGAGTTGAGCAAAAAAGCTTGTGATTTCCTCTCATAGTAGTAGTTATTGGATGTAGATGCATCGGCCGAGAAGATCATCACACCCTTAACTTCAAATCCATTTTGCTCCAAGAGAGTTAAAGTATTAAAGAATGCATCTCCTTGGATTCCCCTCCCATTGACTTCGTAGCTAGGCAGCAACTTGTTCTTATCAAATTGGACAGCTCGAAGCTTAAAAGCCTCTAAGTATTTTTGAGGAGTCAAAACTTTATCAGTATAGAATTGGTGATTAACATAGTCAATAACCTTACTGTAACCTTTAAAAAGTTCCATATAGGGTGCAACAGTGAGATGATAGGGAGCAATGGTGGCTATGGAAATAACACTCTGGTTCTTCAAAAGGGTGATGAGCTCGCCAATGCAATAAGCAAAAGAAGTCTTGTTTTGTCGTCTTGGGAAATTTTCATAGTCAATGTCTATGCCATCTAAATGGTAAGTGACTGCTAAGGACTTCAAGGATTTGAAAGCATTTGATATCCAGAGTTGAGGATCTGCAGGGTCATACCAACGAATGACTTTGTCATTTAAACTCCACCCAGCAAGGCTGGCTAAGGCTTTTACATTGGGGTGGCGTTTCTTAACGGCTGCCACAGAATTAGGGGTCAATGTTTCTACCCAATATGGTGAGAATTTGCCATTCTGGGCATTGCCAGAGTTGTCTGCATCAATAGCAAAACTGAGTAGGAAATGAAAATCAATCCCTTCTTCAATTGGAACAGGATCAAATCGCACTTCGGCACCGGTGGCTCCAATATATTCCATCATTATCTTTCCATCTGAAGAATTGAAGATGAGTTAGTTTGCGTATACTAAGCATTAAGCTAACAGAAAATTTCTCCAGAAAGACGAAGGAAACTTACTGCAAAATTGTTGAGAAGTTAGAGCAATTCCAATTACCACAACAAATAGGAGTAAGTTTTTATGCTTGCTCATATTGGTATATGCTTATTGATTGTTATACGGCTATCAGTGCCACAACACAAATGTTAAAATTTTTCTTATATAGATGATTTTCTCTGCCAACTAATTAGCTGTCCATTATTTTTTTAATCTTTACTCTTGAATCTTGATATTGACGAGGTTATTGATGAGTGTTTCAAGAACAAGTCCCTATCTTTGAATCTTTGCTGTCCAAATGGAATAACATGATGCTATCGATTTCAGTTTTTGTGACACTAATAAAGTTAAATTGGTATCAAAAGAACATGGAGTTCTAGGTATTAGACGGCATTTCGTGACTATCCAACACTATTCTCAAAATTAACGTGTAATTTTTATTTTTTTTTAAAAAAAAAGAAGGCTTAATTGCAATATTTTAGTCCTATTATTTTAACAACTTGTATTTTTGTTTAAAAATGAACAAGTTAATCTCTCTATATTCATAAATATACAATTTTGGTCATTTTGTCTTTAAGTCATAATTTTTTAAGTCCAGTTTAAAATGTAAAGTTTTTCAATTCACAATCTCACTGTTCAGATTGAAGAGTTACGTCTTTCAAACCTCTTAACAAAATTTCAGCTCAATCAAACGATGAGATTCAGTCCAAAATAACAAAACTAAAAGTTTTCATCTAATTGGAGATTTATATTCATTCACTATTAGATCGAGCTGAAATTTTGTGGAGAGGTTCACAAAACAGAACTCTTCAATCTGAACAATAAAATTATAAATTAGAGAACTTTACCTTAAAATAGACCGAATAAATTTTGATTTAAAGACAAAGGACTAAAATTACATATTTTATAAATATAGAGAAATTAAATTGTTTATTTTTAAATGAAATACCAAAAAGTTTAAATTGTTAAAATAAAAATATTAAAATTACAATTAAGCCAAAAAAAAAATTATTTCTAGGCATCTACAATTTTGTTAGCCAAATTTAATAAAAAAAATATATAGAAAAACATATGTAAAAAGGTGAAGAGGTAGTTTCCTTTTCTTGTTGCAACCAATGGGCAGTTGCTGTTGGTTCACTTTTTTCAGTTACTACAAGTCTACAATCTATAAACTTTTTAAAAAATATTAAAAATATGGAGATTTCTTAGATACTTTTTATATTTATGTAGTATGTCATACTACATGAGATCAACTAATATGAGAATGACACGTGTACAAATTAACTGTTTTTAAATTTATTTGAGAAAATAAAATAAATTATATTTATATTCAATAAAATATAAAAATTACGTCTGTTTGTCACGTCAGTGTAGTATGACATACTTATGTAGTATCATAGAATCCCCGTAAAAATATATGTAGATAAATTTTCAACTGTAATTTTTCAAATCAAAAAAGGCAAGATTGGCAAGCATGTCAGTGCCTAGCGTCTTACTATTATTAAAACTAAAATCCCGTTTACATGTTGAAACATGGTTTTCTTTTTGTGTGAAGGGGTGGGGGGAGAGAGATAGAGAGCATAAAAGATAATAGAAAAATACGATGTGGATTAAAGATGTAAAATTTTAAAAAAAAATAAAATAAAAAAAAAGGATATAGGAGGAAGAATTACATTAAAAAAAATTAAGTAAATTATAGATATGGTGTCTCGTTTGTGTGTTCCATCCCTTACTTAGCAGACAAGCAAAACTTGATAAACTTAGGATTACCTATTGTTTCTTTACATTGATTCATGTTATTACATAATACAGAAGCATGGCCTCAAACTTTGATAAGTGAAAGCTGTAGACAAGATCAATATAACCAGAGATATGAGTAATTCAGTATAGGGGCCATGGGGTGACAGATCAGAATCTTAGAGACATTTGGCCTCAATCTCCTCCAGCGTAAGCCCCTTGGTTTCTGGTACAATAAAGAATATGAACACTAGAGATGCCACAGCTATTCCACAAAATATGTAAAACAAAATTCCTGCTCCCAGCAATGCCTGTGATATATTTAAAAAAACACAAATAAAAAACAAGATAGTCAGACACAGCATCTCAATATTCATTAATAATATTAAAGTTAATGGGCTAATTCAACATTCATAAATATCTGTCAACTAAGTTTGCTAGTTTTGATCATGTTGGGTACTACAAGAGCAATTTCACCCCTTGTGGGATGACCTGTAAGCAGATGTTATCGAAGGAGGAATTACAGGACCCATAGCAAGCCAATTACACAAGATGCATTTTTGCAGAGGCAGCAAGATGCATGGTTCTACAAGCTACCAGGTTGGACAAATGTGGATGTAATTTTAATGAAATTGGGATCTTCCTTGGACAATGATAGCCTGCCAGTGCATTTTTCCATGAAATCAAAAGTATAAGAAGTAGCCAAAAGTACCAAAAAAGTACAAGATATCTCATGACCCACTTAAGCTGGAAGGAGCTAACACAAGGATATTAACGCAGCGTGTACTTTAAGGAATGTCTCTCATTCAGGTCAATATATGTGTGTCCATCAATGTTGACAGCTGAGAGTAAGAACAAGCTTGCATTCTTAAATCTCTATGTAATCACAGACTAATACTAGCTTAAGCCAGTCAAGCAACTAACATCATTAATAAGTATTGTAGCAGCCATGATGAACATCCTAATATCCAAGTCAGATTCTGATAATAGCCAAGTCAAGGTGGACCCAAACTAGGTTGAAATGATTTTAAGTGCTACTGATATGAGCTACAAGAATATCATGATCTGTATTTGAATTGGCAACATGAGCTCGCAATGGTGCACTGATACTGCTGCACTTATAAAAGCACAGAGAAACGAAAAAGGCTTAAGGAAACATTTGGGAGCCAGAGTCTATGCACATAAAAAGTTCATGGATGAATCTCCCACCTTCCGACCCACCAAGAGAGGGTTTACTTTGTACTTTCTATTCATAAGAAAGAAAGGGAAAGAAAGCTAGAGACTTGAGCGGAAAGCAAAAGGAAATTGCGCATCCTCCAACTGTCAAGAAGCATCCCTGGTGAAGACCACGCAGGACTATTCAACTTACAGGATATCTTCACAGGTCCTTAGCTACCTCTCTAATGGATTGCTCAACTAATAAGACAAATGATGTTATTTATATATACTAATGTAGAATGAGCATCATTTGACCTATGTTTTCTTTAACTAAGCATTTCTACTATGTCAGTATGAATCAATATCCATATGATGATAAAGTTATATGCATACACAAACTCCCAAATTAATAAGCAACAAGTCCATAACCAAGCATTGTGAAGAAAGAAATGATGGCGAAACTGGATTCCTTTCACCTCACAGCCTAAATTAACCAAAAGAAGTGGGGAGGGAGAGAGAAGAACAAGAATCTTCAACACATTCTCATAAAACAGCACAAGCAAAAAACCAATTTTAAACTGACAACATAGTTGATGCAAATTGCAATCATGAAAAGCGTTCAAATGCATAAGAATGGTATCATAAGACAAATCTTTCTAAAATCTTTTGAAATCATCTGATTGATCATGACACATTTAATGATGATGACAAGTTTATGATCTCTAGAACCATGATTGCAAATACCAAGGCTTAAGATTTTCATTACCTTCAGTGGGGAAAAAGAAAATGTCACCAGGGCATTTGCACCAAAGTTGACAAGTACTGCTAGACTTAGTCCTCGCCCTCTTAGTCGCAACGGGAAAATCTCTGATATCATGAGCCAACCAATTGGACCAAAGGAAATCTGCAAAATAAATAAATAATATAGAAAGAAGAAGAATCAAGCTACAAGATAAAAGCATGATATCTGACGTAAGCATTAGTGGGAATGTTGACATGTCTTATTCCAGTGAATAACTCCAGTACATATGATCTAAATCTTGACAGAAAATGTATGGTAGAACTTAACATAAAAATACATAAATAGATTGGACTTTGTCATGCGACAACCCATCATTTAAGAGGTCTAACCTTGACCCCATGCCTAATATATAGCCACCAAACATGTTGAGCACCCTCGTGCAGTTTTTCACAAGGTATCTAAATGTACTTGGTCAAGTATGTATGTTACGGTATTCACAATCAATGGTATAGATGAACATACAACATGAAGATAACCATGTCACATTTTGCATCATGTGCTCAGAAAACCATGTCTGAATGAGATCTATGGCATTCAAACCAACCATAATTACATTTCAAGCATTTTTACTCGCAGAGAAGATTCTAATACATCTAACTGTGCTACATTGTTAATAACTTAATAGGCCCCTCTTTCCTACAAGGTAAAAACAATTTGTATTTTAAGTCTCATATTAGAATATCCTTCCCTTCTCACATCCTTGAATATCATATTAGGATATAAAAGGTTAGGGAAAGCATCCACTCATTCTATCTCCAAGGCATTCCTTAAATGCTCTTATTGAAAACTAAACCTGATCAATCTATTTGACAAACAACTACTTGCTCTAAAGCTACTGAAACAACTGAAAACAAAAAGGTAAAGCTGAAAGGGAAATGCTAGTCCGACACCTTAAATCCTTACATTTCATGTGCTGTAGGCCCTAATTGAATCTGCGCCAGTCAAAAAAAGTTGAGTGGGTCCAGTTAAAACTTTAAGGTGTAAATTAAATTGGGGCCCATGGGGTATGAAATGGTAAGGATTTGAGGCATTTGGAGTAACATAACTCATCTCAAACTGAAAATGTTGTCCCTAACGTTTGGGTTCTTGTCATTTTCATCCCTAAAATTTGAGTTTTGGTGTTACATCATTGAGATTGATCAATTTTGTCCTTAAACTTTCAGTTTTGCATTGAATTGTGTCCCAAACTAGTAGTTTTCCATTTAAATTATGCTAATATGTGGTCATGATCAAATAACCAATTATACTAATTAGGTTTCTAAGCTATTTTCTAGTGCAAATATGACAATGAATGAGAAAATCCTACCTTTTCATCACATCATAACTCCATTTTGATGTAATTAGTTTGCAATTTGAATCATTACCCAATATCCACAAATTGAGCTGTCTAAATATGCCCCATGACAATTTTATATTTCTTAATTCATTAATACCTAGCAAACACTATCCAAAAAAAAAAAATCAAGATATTTCCTATTTATAAAAATTTATCCGGCTTTTAGTCAGGCAATCCTAAATCACCAATACAAGGACAGTCCTACATCACAATGTAGTATGTACATTACTAGATTGTAATTAAGGACAGATTCCATGCTTCTCCAATGCTACAAGCACTACAAAAAGCAATTTCTTTACCCTTTTTTTTAATGGCATCTGCTTTCAACAAGTATGGATAAAGCTGGACTAACACATTTGAGATCCGTATCTTCTCTTTGACGGGCCAGCACATAGTATACAAGCTCAAATTTTTGAAACGAGAAGTCATGTAAGGAATGAACAAAAAGAATGGTTATTCACCTGATAGCAGCCCACGTATAACAGCAGACCAACTACAGCAATAGTAGGCGCATTATCCAAGAACATGTAATATGAACCCAGAAGGAACAAAGAGATAACCTGCCATGCAAATAAACAATTTATATGAGTTCTAACATTCTGAAGATCGTTGCTCAATTGAAATTTCCCATGTGCTGATCATTCCCATTCTCTAATTGAGTAAGTTGAAGCTGACCAGGCAGACAGGAATTAATTACCAGACTGGCCTCTCAATTAGATATAGAAATAAAGCAAATACTTCCTCTCAGGAAATTGTTACCAAAAGTCAAAGATGAGAAGGACTTACCATCCCTGAAACTCCTCCGAGTAGTAAAGGTCTCCTTCCAAGTCTATCCACAACACCAACAGCAGCTCCAGTCATGATCAACTATATGCAACATTGAGACAGAAAGAAGTTGCTGTAAGAAAGATGTACACGATTTGATAGGAAAATATGCTCATACACTTGGCAAAGAAAAGAAAAAAGAAAATTAAAATAAGAAGGGGGAAGGGAAAGAAAAAAGGGATGAAATTGAGCTCACTAGTTTTTCTTTTCCTATTGTGTATAACGTTACCCATCACATTGTAAAGATTGTAAAACGAAATGTCAAAATGATTCACTCTGCTCTTAACAAGAATTGATACAAAACTAATCCCAAAAACCTTTATCATGCATAAATATATCAGAACCCTCAAAGATGATTATTCTTCTATAAGAAAGTGAGATCTACTTATTAAGAGAAAGGATACCAAAAACAAAATAGTAACATAAAAGAAAAAGATGAATCATATTAAAAATGAAATTACAGAAGTTATTGTCAACCAATTTCTTAAACTCTGATCAATTCAAAATAATTATTAAAATTTTCTTATATATATAATTGGCTCATAAAATGTGTGTGCACAGTTAACTCATCACACCTTCAAAGAACATAGGAACAAATTAGATACAAGGAAATTTGAAAGCTTAAACAAGAAATTCACATCTACAGTCCAATAATTCGAATTAGTATTTGCTACAAGAACTTTCAACTACATCCTCCAAATACTAATGAATGTGATAAAAATCATGGTAAAAGAATTCAATACAGATTCACATATGATATGACATTAAGTTTACCTTCAATAAACCAAGGAGAATAGAGACCCGGGTTGCATCAGATGCTGCAGAGAATCCTGCACTCTACCAAATTGGACGGGATATTACATTTTCTTAGGACCGTGAAATAGATGGATTCTGCCACTTCGCACCAAGTTCCCTATATTTAAATTAGCAGAATACCTGAAGGATTGATGCAGCATAGTAGAGCACACTTGGTTGCCCTGTGATCTGCCACAAACTTCATTATATAAATACACCAAAATATTGGAGGCTCAGATAATTTGCATTATTTTACTTAAGCAATTAAAAACACCTGTTGAAACAAAACCAATCCACCACCAATCAGAAGGGCTTTCCCGCATTTCCCTCGGAACATTTCTCTAATTGTAACTTCTTTTTCTTCACCTACATAAGAAAGTTCTGCCAGAATCTCATCTACTTGCTGCGGAGCTGAGTCACCAAAAGCTGGACCCCGGATCCGGCACAAACATTGAATTGCAGTCTCTTTCAAATTCTGGATATCTCCTTTTCCCTGTATAGCACGCAAAAGTAGCCATCTAGGAGATGCCGGCAACCACCACATTCCAATTCCCATTATTATCGAGAAAGGAGTACTAGCTCCATACATATAGCGCCACCCAGCAAGCGTGTCTACCAAAAGGCTTCCTATCCCATAGCCTGCCTACAGAAGATAATATGTAGCCAATTTTTGGACACTTAGAATAGAAAGTAATTTGATAGAAGATTATTTCTCAGGAAGCTACAAAAACAGTAAAAGACAAAACACAAAAAACTTGTTGGCTTCATTGCATTTATGGAACACAAGGAATAAATTCAACGTCCTCTGGGAAAAAGTTCAAGAACTTACTACCATCCCAAGTACTATAAAGAACTCCTTCAGAGAGATTAATCGACCACGTATCGGGGTTGGAGCTGTCTCAGCAATATACATTGGAGCAGCATGCATTGCCTACAAGAGATGAAATGAACATCATGTTTGTTGCTTAAGGTTTTACAGAAAGATATAAAACACATATTAATATGCTACAAAAATGCTTTACCTAACAATTCCTTTAACACTAGAAAATCATTCTTCCATTTTACTCTTTCCTTGCTAAGCTACATTGCTAACATTTCTGAAATTTGAAAACTATATTTTTTTATCTAAACTGAAAAATTACTCGAGAAATTTAAACTGAACAAAGAAATACTCATGAGGTTATATGGTCAGAAGGTGACAAAACATGTATACCATAACATGGGCAGAATAATGAACTAAACCAAAAATGCTCTCCCTCAGCATTCAAAGGGTGAAAACTCCCATCTCTAATCATATTTTGCCACCTTTACATGTCAAAACAAAAATACCAAAATAACAGATACAAGCTGACATGTAATATTTTGGCAAAAAGAGCATACCAGACCAATTCCTATGCCAAATACAAGTCTCCCAATCACCAAAACAGGAAAATCAGGAGCTAGTGCTGTTATAAGGGCTCCAACAAGATACAGCAATGCTGCCGCAATCAACTCCCTTCTTCTTCCTTAAATCAAATGTATAATTAAAACTCAACCAAGGATGGAAATATCTAATATTATAACTCATAGAAGGGAAAAATTACCTAAGAAGTCAGCAACATTGAAGGCCAGCACAGAGCCAATCAAGGCACCATATAATGATCCACTAGTCTACAAAAGGCAACAGGCCAGGTATCAATATATGAAAATGAATATAAACAAATATATAAAAGCATGATAAGAACAAAAGGAAAATCCAGGCAACCAAAGAAAGAATAGTAAGAGTCTGACTAAACTTACTACGAGACCGATTTCGACAGAAGACAGGTTGTACCATGATATTCCACTCAGAGTTTCTGACTGTGAAAAAAAGAAAAAAAAATGAGAACTAATCCAAGCAAAGCACGTGCAACAATAGCTCACATAAACCAAAGAAAACAAAATATGCCAATGTAAATAGCTAAATTTATATATATTGTACTACAAATTAGAGAGCATCGTCCATATATGCATTGATAAATAAAAAGATAATATTGTACATTAGAGTTTAGACCAGTTTCTGTCATACAGTGGAAAGGGCTAAACTGTTACTACCACCAGCAATTACACTTGCCAAAGACTCCGTGCCTGGGGGAAAATAGAATTTCTTTAATAACCTTCCTTGATGATCTATTATACTTTAGGATATCAGATTTATAAAAATAAAATAAGTCAGAACAAATCTGCTAAACAGAGATTCTTTCTGCCAGTAGATGGTTTTTCATCTGCAAAAATGACTGTCAACTACATCGAAGAATATATTCCGAGATTAAAAAAAATGATAGACCCCTTGATTTGTAGCATTCCTGTGTTATGCCCAGAATATATAATTTTACTAATATTTCATGATTTTCTATCTAGGATCTGAATGAGCAAACTACATGCTGATTAAAAAGAAAAAAAAATCAAAATCAAAAGCTTATGTCTAACGGTGATGATTATGATGACGACGATGATGCGGAGGCTTGATGCCCATTCCTGGCCTGTTTCCTAATCTTTTGGGTTCAGCCCGAATATAACAAATAAACAAACCCCAATAATAAACGATCATCTCAGGACAGTATACCTATATGAAATCCCTATGAAACTAAAGGAGACAAACGATATTTCTAAAATCAGAAATTGACAATGATGATTATGAAAGATGGATACCACAGCAATAAAAAAAAAAATGAATCAATAATTTTCTTAATCTCAAGCTGGATTGTTATTTCTTATTTTCCCCATATAAATCTCATCCATCTTATTCTCTGGGCTGCACTGTTAGTACTCCTTTTACTTGGTTTGTAACATACCACTAACTGGTAAAGGAAAATATGTTACCAATATAGACACTGCAATTCAAACCCAACTAAGGACATCATGCTACTGTTCAAACTAAAAGTACATGCTGAGTTATAATGATATGAAGCTTGGAGATACGGGACATAAATTATTTATCAACATAACTATGTACCAGAGACATATTAAATGAAATATAACAAAAGCCTAACAGGTCAACAATGATGAAACTGCTAAACCTTGAGATTATGCTTCATGAAGATAAAAACTCTCTATTGATAAATAAAGCAGAATAATTTTGATCCTAAAACATCAGGAAATTAGTACAGGTGAGGCACCACCAAATGAGTGTTATAAAAAGCTGAGTGCCTGAATCATTAAAGAAGGATGTACCTCAATGGAAATTGTAGCACAAGATGTGGAACCAATGTCATAGCCATATAGTAGCCCTCCAAAAGCTGGGAATAGAAACCTGAGATTTTTAAATTCTTTAAGGTATTAGTCAAGACTACAGCAATCAAGCACAATTTTTTTTATTCTCACTTGGAAAAGGAATTTCATGATTAGTCAAATCAGCAACACAACAGAGAGAAAATTTTATCGTGTGAATTTGTGGATCAGGTAAGAGTTTGAATTAGTTTAATTTGTTTCATCAATAACAAGCCAAAAGAACACAAAGTACTCAGAAAGAATGAATAAATTGACAACATTAATTTAAGCAACCCTATAGCATCAAATGAATGCTAATTTTATTATTTTCATAAGATATGAAGCTGATGGCATTTGGTTTATGCATTTTTGAAAGATTCCTAGAAAACCATCATAAGAATCTAACATTTCTGCATTCAATTTAAGATTTCAAATAGGATTCCCAGGAATCCTAAATTCCCTTGTAAATCAATTGTGCTTAAAATGAAGGAAATTAATTCCCATCTAAAACCATGATTCTAGATTCCTGTCTCATACAAGCTTTTTAATCACATGAATATCAAATTTATTGCCATTGTTACCGCTGCCACCATCTTATTTCTAACAGTTTTTAGAAAAACAACAAAACAGTTACACTTCATGGTACTAACAAACCAAACACGGTAACCTTCTTTATCTAAATGTCTAATTTAGATTGGTTCCATAAGGACATACAGAATTTTGTGAAGGCGTGAACCAAGAAAGTCCTAAGTAATAAGCATAAATGAGTGATGTAAAAGTGAATTATCCCTTCCCCCTGACAATGCAATGAGCTCCACCCATCCTCTAACCTTTGTGATTAAAACACATTCTTCCACCCAGGAAACACAATCAACAAATAGTCCTTCATCATAACTGGTCCAAGCTTAAAGCTGATATGGCTATCCATTGCATGTTTCCGTGGTAAGAGTCACAGACAACCATAAAAACATAAACTGATGACAGACTTCCTGAGAAAATCCATAAAAAAATAAAATAAAATAAAAAATAAAGGGATCAAAAAGTAATACTTACGGGAGAATAGCAGCAGAGATAGAATAATTTTCAGAGGTATGATCCCGTACCCCATTAAGAAGAGGCTCCCTTGCAGCCCTAATATCAGCAGATGACCTTCCTTCCTAGTTATAGTCAACGCATTTCAAATAAAATAAATAAATAAAAAGAACACCAAAGGGTAAGAACAAATTGGTTTGGGTAAGAAAAATGGTGAGCTAATTATTCAAACTGAGCATCCAATTTGCTTCCAATTCATTCCATCACATCTTTAGCGCATCAATACCAAAAACCAAAAGAATCAGACATATTTATCAACAGAAATTAAAGTTGCTATCTTTGAACTTATTTTTCTTAAGAAAAATCTTTTTGCGAAACCCATTAAACGAAATGATTGTTTCAAATCCAAGTTCCTGCTTTTTTTATGTTTTCCAGCAATTTCCTCTAAGCACAATTTCTCAGAAACCAAAGGGAGTGACTTTCAGGTCTCATCTCAAGATACTAAAGCGCGCATAATTCAGAGCAAATTGGGCCAATTGGAGGCGAAGAAAGAGTAGAACCTTTGCGAAAGAGGCAAGAGCAGGCTCCTCAGGGTCGTTCGCCATTGCTTTGAAAGCTGAACCAGAGACCGAGCAAGAATTGCAGAACAAGAAACGGAAACATATGTTAAACTATACTATATGTAGAGTGTAAAGGTCAAATGAAATTACATTCGCAGTGAAAAGTGAATATAAATTTTTAACAAAGAAGGAAGGAATGAGGGAAAGGAGAGAGAGAGAATTAGAGATGCTTCATACTTTGAGTTGGTGGCTAAAAGGGACACGTGGACTCACTGGGAGTTGCCATTCAGAACGGGGGTTAACACGAAAGGGGAACAACTAGTAAACTGTTAGCTCTAAATTGACTGACGTGGAGTTATAAACATCACTGGTACTTTTTTTTTTTCCTAATAATTTGTATATATAATTAATTGAAAATCTTTTTTTTAAGAGTATATTCACTCTCTTATTTTTTTTCATTTTGTTTTATCTATTTTCTTTTTCTCTTTATCACAGGTTTTTTTTTTTTTGTTTTTGTTTTATTTACCCGTACATTACACAAGTGTTGAACTAGTTACATTTAATTGCGAAAAAATTCAGATAAATTTTTGTTGTTATATACAATTACTTTAAGAAATAATGTTGTGGGACACTAATTGAGCATTTGAATTCTTCTAAAATTTTATTTCACTTGGTGTTAATAGAATTTGAATATAAACTCTCTATAATGAAATACTAAATATTTAATCGTAAGGGTGTTTCTTTTGCGATTAAGTATTTATATTCTATTATATAGATGTCATATTTAAATTCTATTAGAACCACATAAAATAAAATTTGAGCAAGAAATACCCTATATTTTATTATATAATATTTAGGGTGTGTTTGGATGGGGTATTTGTAGAGTGTAATGTATTTGTAGAGTGTAATTGAAATGCTAATTTTGAATTACCTTGTTTGTGTAATTTTTTAAGGTATTTTTAAAATTCAAGTGTATTCTTATAGTGACTTTCAAAGTCTCAATATAGTGTATTTCAAATTCACTCAAAATAGAGTGTATTTCAAATTCACTCTATCAACCCTCTTTCTTTCTCCCCCAACACCCCCACCCAACTCCCAATTTTTTTTTACTGATTTTTCTTATATTAAAGCATTTCAAAAAATGATGCAGAGTGGTGATGAAGGAATTTGCTAAGAAGCTAGAGAAACTACCAGAGGATCTGCTAGACTTATTATGTGAGAATCTTGGACTAGAGAAAGGGTACCTCAAAGAGGCTTTCTATGGATCAAAGGGACCAAATTTTGGACTATATTTTTTTTTCTTATATTTTTCTTTTATTGATTAAAGAATGTGATTTGAATGGATTTTGTAATGTTTATCAATAGTTTGGAATATTGGTGTTAAATTACTCTTTTTATAATAGAGTGTATCCAAACAAGGTATTTTATAAATACATGTATTTGAAATGCTGCATTTCAAATACATGTATTTGAAATACACAATAATTTGGCAAATACCTCATCCAAACACAACCTTAGTGAAAAAAAATTTAGAGTAATACTATGTACATTATACATAGACTTACTATTCTCATAGTATAGTTGACACAATTAAAACTTAATCTACTTTTTTTTTTAAGTTTAAGCTTTGTCTAGGGTAAAACAACGTGAGAATTAACTTTTAGTTAAATTTAAATTATACAATTAAAAAAATTAAGTTTTACAATTATATAAGTACAAAAATGATCTAGTGTGCACATAAAAAAAGATGATAGTGTGAAAATATCATTCCTCATATTATTAAACTAAGGGGACACTTAAACTACACACATACACAGCAGATCCAGATCCCCCCGGTGGATGCTTGCTCTTTTTTATTTCATCCGGAGGAACCACTTGCCCGGTTGCCCCTAATAAATTGATTAAATGCTAGGATTCTTCTACCTTTTCCGCATGTCTTGTGGAACTAAGGATTTTGATTCGGTCATGTCACTTGAGTCATGTTACTTAGATCTGAGTCGTATATTTTATTAAAGTTCATCTAAATCATTAAATGTTAATGTGTTTTAATGGTTCAAATGAACTTTAATAGGATAGATGGCTCAGATCTGAGCAACATGACTTAAGTGACGTGACCGAATCCAAATCCGAATCCTGGAACTAACCAATGTTGCTTTTTAAATGTCTTTAGTTTTTTTTTTTCTGATTTAATGTTTTTGTCTATTCACATATTAAAGTAGTTATTTTTTTAAGGAGAGCAAGAAGAGTATTTACACTACAAATTCACATATATTTATATTTAGGCAAGTTCTAGAGTATACCACGTTATAATTGTGTATTAATATACATTGACACAACTAGTTATAAGTGAAATAATTAATTCTTGATTTTAGTATTATTACAAAAATCTCAAAAAAATCAAATCACATAATGTATGTTAAAACTATTAGTTTCCAATAAAATACATAAATAGAGTGACAGAAGAAAAGTGTCAATTGATTTAGATTTTTTTTTTTTTTTTGTATTTTTAGTTACAATTCCAAATTCAAATTAGAAATGTGAAAGTTATAAAGAAAATCTCAACATTATTTAACCACAAGTTGTTTGGTTTAGTTGACTTAGCCTGTGAGTAACTTTTACCCAATTAAATTTAAAATTATTAATAGTGTTTAGTATATTGTAATTTTTTACTTAGTAATCTTGAATACATGATATCGTAGATCTCTAATTAAGTTAGATTATGGTGTATGATACATTAATATATGATCATGGGGTTTCTTAGATATTTTTAATATTTATATAGTATATCATACTACATAAGAATAATTAATGTGTAAATATTATGTACACAAGTCAACTGTTTTTAAGTTTATTTAAAAAAATAAAATAAATTATATTTATATACAATAAAATATAAAAATTATGTATGTTTGACACATCAGTATAATATAGTTAACATACGCATGTGGTATAATAAAATTTGTATATCCTTTGATCTTATATTACTCTGGCTGGAATCTTATATTTCTACAAAAGTTATATAATCTTACATTTAATAACAAGAGATATTCAATAAATAAATAAAAAAATAGAAGTTTTTTATTAGAAGTGGAATAAATTTAACCAACCTTGTGTATCACAACATCTCTTTCTCATTATTTTATAATAGTAGACACTTCATTATCTTTTTTTTATGGTTTTAGTTATAACTCTAGCTTTTAACACGACAAAACACTTCATTATTTAACCAAATCGAATCTTGATCAATACGAAGTTTGGTGAAACGGACAGAGGCAGGTAAACATGAGTTATTGAATCCTTAAACAGTGTGAACATGGTGTTGGAATTTAGGTAATGGGTATTAATCATTGAAGGATCCAAATTAATAAATGAACCAATGTGACCTGCATGGTTGTCTCATTCTGCGTCGCTACTTTGGTGGTGTCACCATCATTCTAGTTCTACTTCTTTCCACTTCAATTTCTTCATTGAAATCCAATGATTGAATTTGAAGTTGTCAACGTTGCATTACATACATCATTCATTTCAATAATCTTGAAACTTCTAAATCTCCATATGCAAAATGAAAAAGGGAAATAAAAATATAATTTTACATTGCCTCCTTGACATTTTTTGATTTAATGGTCAACTTTTGCATAATGTGATAAAATTTCTTCCTATATCTTGGTGTATTTAGGGATGTAAGTTCTATGCTACTCTATGTGAGATGTAACTCATCACATCCTGAAAATTTTACATATTAGATTTAAATTATATTGTGTCAAATTTATATAGGAACCTGGATCTGATTATGTCACTTGAGTCATATTGTTCAGATCTGAATCGTCTATTTTACTAAAGTTCATCTAAACCATTAAAACACATTAACATTTAATGGTTGATATGAACTTTAATGGAATATACGACTTATATCTGAACAATATGATTCAAGTGACATGACCGAATCTAAATACTTTCTTAAATATACATGTTGATTAGATGGAACAACTTAACTCCTCACTTTCTCCTCTCCCATTTTTTTTTTTTTCTTTTGATTGGACATTTTCTCTTAAATTAATGAAACAACTTCCACTTTTGCAAGGGTAAAGCTATTTTTGCCTTTTATTAATTTTTTTCAACTCATATTAATTTTGAGTCTTCAACCACATAGAATAAGAAAAATTGTTTTCATTGATTTAGTGAGAGAGTTAATGTCAAACAACTTTCAAGATTACCCAGAAATGCCTAACAGTTGCCCAATTCTTGAACCTCAAGTATTCAAGTAGAATGAGATACATAAGAAACACAATCCATAATAGAGTAGTCAGTAGTGTGTACAAATGCATACTTAAATTGTTGGGAAATGATTGATAATTATAAATTCATGAATCGATCTTCTGAATGATAAGCTAGTTAATTTTTCCCTGAAACCGCTATTAGATTGATACAGCATCCATGAACTCAGAATCATTTCCCATAGCCTCCAATATCTCATCGGAGAAACACAACTCAATGTCAATGCTACCTTCCTCAGCACCACCAAATACAGTAAACTTCCCATCCCTTTTATTCGCCGCGCCGCTCCGAACCGCCACCGGCTTCCCCCAACCAAAGTCATTACCATAAAAATCGAACCTTGGGGAACTACTGGTGGGCAAAGCATTACCACCATCGGAAGCCGGTGGAAAAACCTCTGGGTTTTTTACCCAAGTCTCGTAATGGCTCTTGATTTTCTCTTCTGTGTATGAAGAAATCACCTTGTTCATCTCCAAAGCAGCATTCCCAATCCAACCCTCCACCAATTCCCCTGCTTTCATTGTTACTGTGCTAAGCAGAACTGCATTCCCAAAATAGTTCTCTGCCATTGGTGGGTTCTTCATTCTGGGTCTAACACCAATCACTAAGACATAATTTACCTCTTTTAGTGGATCGAGATTCTGATTTCGAATCAAAGAACGCCATACATGTGTTGAAACTGCTTGCAGAGATGAGATTATGTTGGTATTGGCCTCTGCATTGGCCTTTGCTTTGAGCTCTGCAATTTTTTCCCTTGTAAAGTGAAAGATCCTCTCTTTTGGCACTTGTGAAGCAAACCCACCAGCCATTTTCATTTCCTTTGTGAAAGGAATACGAATTGGGGGTTCCACGCCATGAAGAAAGAAACGTTCAAATGCAGGGGGCTTGGATACTTTATCTAAACCTCGTGAAATCTCAGCCCAAGAATTGAAGAAATGCCAGAACGACGTGCCGTCCGCAACAGTATGGCTAATTGAGCAGCCAATGAAGATGCCGTCTACTAGCTCGGTGACTTGTACTCCTAGCAATGGCTTGGATGTGCATTCATAGCCTCTAACTCCATTGTGAGGGAAGAAAGATTGGACAATACGAGGAACATAGATGGGTCGGAGAATATCAGAACAACTAGTGTTCTCTGCAATGGCATGAACAAATTCTGCTCCGGCATTGTTGCAAATGATTGAAACAAAAGCAGTGTCATCGCCGTGTTCAATGACGGAGAGACGGCCGGCGAGGATAGGGAAGAAGGAAAGAGTGGTGGAGAGTGAGTGTCGAAGGTGTTGGATTAATGTGTGTTTTGCTTTGGGGTTAAGGAAAAGAAGCCCTTTCTGGATAGTTTGACTTTCCAAGAGTTGGAGATCCCATGGAGTTAACTCGATTTTGTGAGTTAAATCATCGCTGTGACTCGCTGCTTGGATTGTACCGCTTGAGATAACTCTGACGCCTGCCATGCTGCTCCTCTGCATTATTTAATATCTGATAATAAATCAATCAGAAATATGAATTTTGGTGATGCTCTATGCTGCAGAAATAAAACAGAGGAATGAAAAGCAAAACAATTCATATTTATCAATCCAACGTCACCTGCATGGTTGTCTAATTCTGCGTCGCTACTTTGGTGGTGTCACTATCATTCTACTTCTACTTCTTTCCACTTCAATTTCTTCATTGAAATCCAATGATTGAATTTGAAGTTGTCAACGTTGCATTACATACACCATTCATTTCAATAATCTTGAAACTTCTAAATCTCCATATGCAAAATGAAAAAGGGAAATAAAAATATAATTTTGCATTGCCTCCTTGACATTTTTTGATTTAATGGTCAACTTTTGCATAATGCGATCAAATTCCTTCCTATATCTTGGTGTATTTAGGGATCAATATAAGTTCTATGCTACTCTCGTGAAATGTAACTCATCACATCCTAAAGATTTTACATATTAGATTTGAATTATATTGTGTCAAATTTATATAGTTAGTATAATTAAATTTGAACACAGTCTCCATAATGAATGATGGAGTAGTCAATCATTGAGGTGTCCCATTGGAGATACCTGTTGATTAGGTGGAACAACTTAACTCCTCACTTTCTCCTAGACCCGGATCCGTTCATGTGACATGAGTTATGTTACAAATATTTGAGCCGTACATTCTAGATCTTTACAACATGACTCATATCACATGACCGGATCCAAATCCCTTTCTCTTCTCCCATTTTCTCTTTTTCTTTTTTTTCTTTTGATTGGATATTTTCTCTTAAATTAAGGAAACAACTTCTACTTTTGCAAGGGTAAAGCTATTTTTTCCTTTTATTAATTTTTTTTCAACTCATATTAATTTTGAGTCTTCAACCACATAGAATAAGAAAAATTGTTTTCATTGAAGGCATTTTCCCTTGAAAAAACTTGACCAAACTTTTTTTCTTTTTTATCATCACTTCAGAAAAATGACCATTTATTTTTATATATTACGTACATTTTTTACTTGCCTCTGCATGCTTTTACAGAAACAACAATAATAATAAAGTGGTCAAAAGATAAGAATGTTTAAAATTTAAATTGAGAACCACAAGTGCATTTCATCTAAACAAAAGATAAAGCACACGCTAAATGTGTGCGTTAAAAAATATCAATTTCAAAAATGTAAAAAGTGGAATAGTGGAAGTTGTTAAAAGTGAGAAAGAAAATAGAAAAATAAAATTTAATTGTTGAGAAGATTTAATTATATATTTTTAAAAATTATATCTATAATCATATTTCTTTCTTTGACAAAAGCATAAGCTGCACAGAATCTTATTTTCTAGTTAAAACCCATATCGTTGCTAACTAATCAATTAAAGACATTAAGTGTAGGAAAGGCCATGAGCATACAGTGGACTTGGCTGAGCTTATGCATGGTTTGCAATAGCTATTCAATTTGGTTGCTACCTGGGATTAAATCATCTGTCTATGGTGCAAATTAGGCTTTATCCATTAACCATTATGCAGGGTTGAATTACATGTTGAAGATGAAGGGTTGCATTAGATGAAGTTATCTTAAACGGCTATTTAGTATTTACACACAGTGTGGGTCAATTGGAGTGGAGTATAATTTTAGGCCAATAAATGAAATGGTGTGTCATTTTAACATAGCTCAAGGAAATGAGCATAACTTACTCAAACTATTACTAATCTCTTCAAAATTTCTGTTCATTAATCAGGTAGAAACAATTCCTCACTCATTATAAGCAATGGGCTTACAAGGAATCATTCTTCATTTTCCACATTCGAACCTTAGACCATGCCAAATTTTATTATAGAGGAAAACATGCTGTTTCTTTTGGTGATATGATCGTGTATTTGCGGGTATCCCTACATGCATATATCTAGAAGAAGAGCAAATCCTTTTGCCATGTCAAATACATGGAGATTGGTGAAGATATTGGAAACATTTCAAAGTTTCTAAAAATACATACTGCTTTCACCCTTTGAAAGTTGAAATGAATACAAAACATTTATTCATAAGGGAAAAAAACACCCCAACATCCAGAACATCTGCAGCTCAGTGCTGAACTGTGCTCAAGGTATGGCTCAGGCCTTGGACTCCCATGGTTGGTACCTTGTCCAGTCTCTCTGCCCTGGATTAAGTGCATGTCCTTTGGAATGATAGATATGATGTTCACCTTCTCCAGACAGATTTTCTTTATGTTCAATGCCATATCTTTTCGGTTTAAGCAAAAGCAGCTGCAGGAAATCCATGAAATTGCTTTTTCAGGACTATAGACTTCCTAATCATATAGCATTACCAAATAACCAAAAAAGGCATAAAATCGATTTACCTCGTCTCCAGTGTGGTCAGTTATGAAGTGGAGCCAACCATGCCATTCAGGTGGAACCTGAGAGGCATTATACCTACTTTTTTCTGCATATTCAACCCACCTGTGTCTTCCTACAAGTTTTTAAGCAAAACACAATTTGCATGAATTTGTCATTCAGATTTCCGAACTCATGAGTTTACTTGAACTAGTGGACTTTCAAATTGACTCAATTTTCTAGTCTAGTGTCAAACTCGAATGAGTTCATGAATTAACTCTCAGTTTGACAGCCACGTCTCATTTCAAAAAGTGCAAGGAAGCTTATCCAACCACATACAATATACCCACAGAAGTTAAAAAAGGAATAAATTTGTTCAGATTTTGGCTTCAATAATTTTAATTGGTTAAAGTGACCAAAAGGACTTGAATATATAAAATATACTTAAAGAAGTTAGAGTAAATAACAACTGCCTCATCAACTTCGGAGAACTAGAATTCCCTCCTATTCAAAGGGTACATAAATCCAATTTTGAAATAAAATAACCATAATTTAGAATAGTAACCATAAATCACAATTATAACTTTAAAAACTGTTATTTATGCAATTCCAGCTTAGCCAATGGGAGGTTGCTGTAATTTACTCCCATCATGTTATATTGATGTCTTCATGTCTATTGGTTAAATTCAAGTTCTAACTGTCTCTTCTACTTAAACTTCTCAAATATTCCCTAATAGCAACTTCCTATGATTCTGCAGCTCAAAAAACACTGCTATATATCTCCAACTCAAGCATTTTGGTTGTGCAGCCATACATTTGATTTTTCCAATACAACTATACTCGTCCCTATTATCTCTCTTTCCCTTTATAGTTACATCCAAATTATTAATTCCCAATAACCCACGTACCAAAAACATCTATTAGAAAGGAAGGAAGACCGTTCTTTTCTAGTCTTGGACTCAAGCTTAGCTTTCACTATTTTCATTCATGTGTGGTATTAAGATAGCATTTATTAGACCAATTTCATACACAAACAACACTCACACATAGAGAGAGAGAGAGATAAGCACTAACCATATTGTGTGTCTTTAAGTTTCTCATAATACTTGTTACCAAATTTATCAACACCAACAAGCGTTGCTCCAATGTTATGGATCTTGGTTTGCCTGCATGAATTTAGAAAAAAATTAGAATGGCCAAGGAAAAGGCTTGACTTTACATAGGATTTCAAAGCTGAAAGGGAAATATGAAGTAACAAAAGAGATATATCATGATTTAAAATAGAGCAATTAAAACTCCACCAAATTTACATGGAATCTTAATCTCCATTCTGACCAAAAAGGGCCAGCTACATGAGATCTTATCCAGAAGTAGAACTTCAATCAACCATATTTGTTCAGTCAGCTAAACCGAGAGAAATACTTTGTCTATCTGCTGCAATCATATCTCACTAAAAACTCCACTTTTGTGTGTATGGGATTGGTAGGAGGAGAGAGGGGAGGCACAGAGAAAATATCATATATTTTTCTCAACTCATTACAGTCCTTTCATTCTCCTACTTGAATACTTGATTAACCTCCTTCAGTTGCATCTGATTTCCATTGCTATAATCTGTTTTTATAACCCCATTTCTCTCATATTAACTCTCATCCAGAAGATAGCGTGTTAAGTGTTTATTTAGAATTCCTATCCAGCAGATTTAGGACGACTTGGGAGACACTCTTTGTTACTGGCAAAGATATTCCATTTGAAATCATCCTATAGGGACAAATTGTTATGTAACTAGGTTTCAGTTTTGATGAGTGATTGACTTTGGTTTTCAACTTGCCAAAATCAATTCTGTGACTTTCTTTTCTTCTTCACAATCAAAACCAATTCTAAATTTTCTGCCTCGTACAGCAAAACCACTACTTTGCACTGTGAACAAATGGTTTTGTCAGAAACTACCAAGGTTAGCTTCTTCCAAAATCAATTCTTCCATCATCAACTCTCTCTACAAAATCAATTCTTCCAGACAAGCAGTTATTTATGTCTCCTTCATTCCGTTTTTCTCTTCACTCTTCTCCCCCTCTCTTTGTATCTGTTTGTATCTTCTATTTCTAACTTTATTCTTCCTAACCACGACGTAAATAAACCAGCCATATATAAACAGTTAACTAAAGCATATGGTGAAATGTTAACACAAGTGATTGAAACAACAAAAGCAAAGGATGTAACTGCTTAGAACAATTTATTTTTTTGTGCATAAAAGAACTACATTAAGACAAAGAAGGAAGTAGTACAAAAGTAGAAGAGGATAAATATCCTCAATGGCCGAAAAACAAAGAGAATACAGAAGCCACAAGACCTAAGAAAATTAATGCAATAAGGCCACTGAGAGAAACTGCCCCAAAAAGACCATGGGTAAAACACCAAAAACAGGCCAGATGCTCACAACACTTTAATCACATAATTATGTACATTAAAATGAAATTAGTTAAGTTACTGTTTATGAGATAAATCTGGTGTTTGTCATATATGAATTAAAATGAGAAATAAATTACTATGCCATATAAACACAAAAAATGACCAAAATGTACTTGTTATCCCACACTTACCACACATTTCCAGGATAAATGCAAAAAACCATCAGGGATTTATCATTGCAAAAGGTTTTCAAGGTAATTCCAGTTATAATTGTAAATTTGTTCTTCTGGTCACAAGTCACCTGGTAATAAAGTAGAGTGGGTTGTTTCTCAGCTCAGATCATAAAGATGAAGATAAAAATTACTCTCATATGAATTCCCAGTTTCTTCGGAATCTCAATTGATCGTCATAAATTTACATGTTGAAGCTATACCCCTATCCATCAAATCTGAAAGAGAAGTCTGATCTAAGTTCCTTCAACACCTTGGTTTGAAAAAAGGTTCAACTGCTTCCACTTCTTAAGCACTCCACCATCCCTTAACCCATCACCATTTCTACAAAACCCCCTGGAAATTTCAAACCAGAATAGTCTCATACAAATGAACATCATCGCAATCCAAGTGATGTGAGAAAATTTTCAGCAGCACAAGTTATGTTAAATTAGCATAATATTCCTCCCAATCAGCCAAGATTAAGGATCAAGCAATTCTAGGTCAAGATTTCCCATTGCTCCTGACTAACTTTCCCAGTTTCCCTGTCAACAAAATCAGATCAACCAATATTTTTTGATGGGTGAAAAATTCTGTGAACTTAATCTCATTAAAATATCCCCTACACACACCAAGGCATCTCCCAAGATAAGGCTTGTTTGTCCAATTCTGCCCCATATTCTGCCTTTGTCACTTTATATAGTAGGAACACACACCCCTGTGAAACCCCATGTGAAATATCCTCCAGCCCCCTCAACGAAACAAGAAACCAAAGGCCTCCTAATAAAAGAATCCTGCAAGCAACACCATCATCTAATGACCCCATAAGACAAGAATACCTCCTGTTGTACCATTAGCACTCAAAAATCTCCATCCAGCTCATTTAGCTATCATATCTCCATAAATGAACATGGCTTCTAACTTCTTCCAACTAAGAAAGTGCAAGTGACAAATTTTATTCTTCTCAGATACATGATGGCTAACAATACTGACCTTTACAGTTAACAGCATTTCAGCGGAAAATAATCATTTCTTCAAATTCTACCACTAGATATTCATCATCAGATAAATATATTCATGATGCATATGAATATAACAGAAAGAAAAGCCATAGGCTCAAACACAGAGAAAGCAATAGAGGAAACTATTTTTTTAAAGGATATGTAAGGAAACATCAATGTGCAGAAATAAAAACTGATGCAAAATAGTTGACTTACAAAAGATTTCCATCGGGAAGGCACCTCCTGACAGTTCAAAAGATAAAAACGAAGAAATCAGTAAACCCCAAAAGTTAAATATACGTTTATCAAAAATTAAAAGGCACCAAATAGTTTCAAACGAAATCTCCCTAAAAAATGCAGCTCCTATTAGGAAAAATAGCTTAACCCATTTTAGTTTGATAATTTTCCGAGAAAAAGGAAATGGAAAAATACAATAAATCAAATACATATAAGTAAAACTGAGATCTTTCACGCATTCCACGGAATCTACTGGAGAAAAGGAAGCTAATTTTAATAAGGACAAGAAATTCATCGAATTTGACATTTTTTCCCCAGATTTTTTCAACAATTTATGATGAGACAACACAAATCCGAACATGAATAATCGAAATAGCAAAAGAGTAAGAAGAAAAAGGAACTAACAAGTAGCCTTCTTCCTTGAGCTCTCTAAAGAAGGCACCAAGTCCCTTCTCTCTGATCGACTTCACTACATTCCTCACCACAGACGCCATCGCTCGCTCTGGTTCCCGTTTCTCTTTTCTCCGAAGCCGTTTGTTTTTGCGATGGTTGTTCCTTTTTCGGGCCGTTTGGAATTTTTTGTTTTACTAAAAAAGGGAAAAATATTTCTCGGTACCAAATGTTTGCCAAATGACCCACTGGTGCACGAAGAGGCTTTATTTATTTATTTATGCGTGACAAGTGATGCTCAATTGAATTGATAATCGTGTCTTAAATATAATAATTATAATAATATATTGTATACGCACAATATATATATATATATATATATATATATATATATATATATATATATATATATATATNGGCTTAATAATTTAATAGAGATTAACAACATAGATTTGATCATAACAAATTAAAATTATAAGAATTTATTTAGACGAAATTAAATTGTAAACACATACTTAATTTTTCACTAAAATTATATGAACTAAAAAGTATTACTCTTTTAATTATGATCATTTGGTGTTAATTATTCCTAAAAGTTTGATAGTTTTAATTATTTTAATATGTTTTACAATCCATGCTACTATATAAAGGTAACACCTTTTTTGTCTCTTTCTTCTAATAATAAAAAGTTATAGAAAAATATATCTAAGTTAAAAATTGATTTTTTCACAATCAACTTTTTACAAAAATGATTTAACCCATAATTAATTAAATACATAATCTATTATTTCTAAGTTAATTCAAAACACACCAAGACTAGTAATTGAACTTTTAAGCATTTAACCATATCTATAATTTCAAAGCAAACAAAGCAATAGCATTTCCTTTTAGATGGAAACTAGCTTTTTTTTTTTTCTATTAAATAGATAGTATTTTAACTAAATTGCAAATTTCATTCCTATAATTTTGAAATTGAGTCAAATTAGTATAGTTGTTCAAATTTAGATGAAAAATAGTGACATATCCATTAACATGTTGACGTGGAAATTATTTTACTGATGTGGAATTTGACATTTGAGCAAAGTAATTTCCATGTCAAGAATTAAAACTAGGGGAAAATTGAAACTTATGCCAAATTAAATGGACAAACTTGAAACTTTTGCTGAACTAGAGAGACCAAAAGTAGATTTCAACCTTTTTTTTTTTTTTTTTTTTTTTTTTTTTNTTTTTCTATGTTGGCATATTTTACATTATATTTTAGTTTATAATTTGAGATGATTTCATGTTTTTTTTTTTTAAGTTTTAAATTTTACATTATATTGTTCTTAAAGTTTGAACCTCTTTTTACAAAATAAATATTTCTTTTATGGAACTTAAAATTACTTTACTGATATATCAAATTTCATGTGAACAAAATAATTATGTTATTAATGTAAAAATTATTTTGTTCACATGTTTAATTCTATATCACTTAATAAATTTTCATATCAACATATTAGGGGGCATGCCACCTTTTCTATCTAGATTTAAATTGATGGACCACTTTAATTTTTCATTTTGTTACAAGGGAATGCAACATGCCAGTGGACCAAATTGACTCCATTTTTTTTGTTGTTGTTGCAAGGGAATGCAACACACGAGAAAATAAAAGAGGAATACACAGTAAGTCATTAGCTGATATATATCAAATTAAGACTTGAGACATTAAATTAAAACCTCTAGTAAATTAGAGGGTTAATTGACCTGAATATTATATTTTAGTAATAAAATTATATATTTATCATATTTTTTAATTTAATTACCTAAATATTACAATTTAAAAAAAATTAAAAACAAAAAAACTTTTTATACATGTGAAGACCATAAGTAGCCACGTGGGATATGCCAATACATGTCATGTTTTCCTTTAATTTTTTTTTTAATTCTTATAGGCAGCTAGAAAAAGGACACGCCGTGGGGAATCAGCGTGTCTGACGTAGATGCGCCACATGGCCGTTGACGCATTTGGTGGTCCCCACATGTCTGTTATGTTTTTTTTAAAAAAAATATATATAATATTAAGATAAATAAGTTAAAAAATATAATAAATGTGTAAAATTATTTTTAAAATGCTATATTCCGGTCAAAAAACACAAAGTAAAGAGGTACACAAATAATGAATTTAAGCCTTTAATTTATATCATTGAACAATCATATATACATATTGACCACAGTTTTTCTCACGTGAATAAATGCCAAAACTACACTTCACACACATCATAAACAACACCAGCAGCTTGCCTCTGCTATGCATGAGTAAAGTAAGACTAAGTAGATAAAATTCCTCCTCCATACATGCACACTTTTCTATCTCACACCTCTCAGAACCAGATGATTCCTTACTCATTAAGTGAGAATGAGAACAGTAAAAGCGCCGTCCTTTGTTCTCTCGTTTTAAGATAAAGGAACTTTCTGAACCCTTTTCAGGGACTCGCCCCAGGATAAACGCAATTGTTGTAACCTACAAAATAAAAGCAAAAAGAGCAGCAATTGAAGCGTGTTTTTTTACTACACTCAAAAGCAGTTGCTACAAGTAGTTTTAACCGATTCATCCAGCATCTTAGTCATGCTCATTCGTAGTTCAACATCTAGATCAATATTTAGAGAGCCCAGAAAGGAAAATCCAGGTAAGGTAATCGGGTCATCTCCTCTGTGAAAGATAACTTTTTCACACACCTGTTTAATTTCAGGGTCATTGTTTTTGGTGTAAAAATCTAGTGGCAAAAAGCACAACCTCTAAAAAAATATTGTTTTAAGAGGAAAGGAAAGTTATGTGCAAGAACAAGCTACCAGAGCATAAAAATGTGAAGAAATTTGATGAGAACTTCAACTTACTGGGATTATTTGATGAGAGAGTGGCTGTATGAGAAAAATCACAATTCATTGGATCCCGACCAGTAGTTTGATAGAAGAGATTCATGGCATACGCGGCATGGGAAGCTATTGTATTTGGTTCAAAACAAGCTCCCCCTGGTTGAATTGGGCTACAATCAATGCCATGCCCACAAACATAATCCAAATTGACTTGCAGCTGCGTAATTGATACCCCTGCTTTTGGCACACACCATACTGCTGATGGAGTAACCGGCGTTGGTGATGGAGTAACCGGCGTTGGCGTTGGCGATGGATTAACCGGAGATTTTGGTGTATTCGGAGCCTTCAAGAAGCATATAGTAAATATTAATGAACAAAAAAGGAGATTCTCAAAGTGTTCCTTCACGCAAAGTTACAGTTGTAAATGTTTCTACAGTAAAAATTTTATAGCAGATGACTTGCTCTAGAATTACAACAGAAGAATGTGTCCGTTTATGAAAATGTGGTTGTAAATAAATGAAAGAATCACCTGGCTACTCTGCTTGGTTAGGCCAACATCATAGGTAACGGTTAGATCAGGGTTGAAAAGGCCAAAGGCTCGCTCAGAAGTTGGACCAGGTTTCAAGTCCTCATCATAGAGAGCAAAGAGATATGTGTCTACAGATTTCCCTGGCATCAATGGAGTTCCAACCATGGAGCGAAGGTGGGCAATCAAATTACCATTGTAAGCCTTGGCATTCTCAACGCTTGGTCCAACCTCGTTGCTATCTCCTTTGTATGGCCAACCAGTCTCAGCTACCACAATCTCCACATTCTTAAATCCCAATGAATCCAGTGCAGAACGAATACCATCCACCTGAAAATAAAATACAGCAAATCATTTCCAAATCAATCTCCACATAATAGTGTAGTGTGCATTACTGCATTTCTCCCTCCACTTTTGTGAGCAACTGACCTGAGCATCGAACATATTCATGTACTTAATGTTGGTGTTTGGATCAAATCGACCCGAGTTGGGTTGAAAAATGCAGAAGGCTAAGGTCTCAGGTCTTGGGTCGCTTCTGTAAGCAAAGTAAGGGTAAGGGTTTATAGCAAAAGGTGAACCGGTGGCATTGTTAAACCCCAGCAACCCCTTCAACACATTCTCAAAACCAGGGTGGAATCTTCCAGAAGATGGAGGTTCTGATTGCGCCAGCACAGCCATTGAATGGACGGTTGAGACCTTAATTTTCCCACCCAAAGATGCTGAATTGAGGGCATTTTGGACATTCTGCACTGCCGGCACCAGCTGGTCTATCAGATTCTGGTCCCCGGAGGTCATCACCTCGTTGCCGACGGTGATGAGGATGATATTGCTGGCAGGGTAGAAGGGAATTACGTTGGCGTTGATCCAGTTTTTAGCGAAATTCGGGTCGGAAGCAAGTGCAGGTATGTCACCGTTCGCCGCTCCGATCACGATTCCGATGCCGGTGTTCGCCAGAGCTTTGATTATAGCCGGGTCGGACCCGTAGAGTCGAACCTTTTCGATGGAAGTGGATTGGAGAAGCTTCGCGGTGGCCGACGGCGGTGGGAGATTGTTGGCGACTTCTCCATAGTTTACTCCAATAAATGATTCAGAATCTGGAAAAAAGGAAAAGTAACTTCAGTTATATATTCCCTTTTTTTGTTAATGGATAGAACTGAATAACATTAATAAACAAATGAAGAATAGTGCTTGGTAATCCACAGAACTTGAGGCCAAAATTCTGGAAATGATTTTTAAAAGTGGGAAAATTTTTAATTGTAAACTGGTTTTAGATTGGTAGAAACTTACTTGCGTAGTTAAATGCGAGAGAGAGAGCAATAAACACAAGAGTTGCAGAGCGAAAGGGGAAGATAGCCATTGCTGAAGGAGAAACACTGCTTTTGGGGAGAGAAAGTGAGCAGAGGAATATAAAGGCGGGAGAGGGACAACACTAGAGGGTAAAACCGTCAAGCCAAATTTCAATCATGTTTGAATAGGCGTAGACGTCATGTAGATTGTAGAGAGATACTAAGCTGTAATGAACCGCCAAAACGTGGGAAAAATAAGATGCTGCTTGTGTTCGACGCGTGTGCTTGGGTTCTTTGTATCTTCGAAAGTTATATGTCAGTTAAATGACGTAAATATCCTTTCTGTGACCGTTATCAGCTAAGCTAAAGTCCGTTCCGTACTTGGATTTTGGGATTCACCGATTCGACTCACGTGTGCTTTGTTTAGAGTAGTGATAGTGTGATTCACTTGTACTATAATGTGTAAATCTAGTTAAGAATACTACAATTTACAACACTATTATATTTAGGGGATACTTTTTGGATGTAGTAATATTATACTTGTTGATGTAGAAGCTATATATTAATCTTGACTATTTATTTTTAACAATCAAGATTAATGACTTTTATATTAACAATTGTGGTATTGTCACGTCCAGAAAATATCACATACGTCCTTGACATGTGAGAAATATCCTTAAATTTATACTATTTTATATAAAGATTTTAAAAAGATATTATAATTTGAACTAGTGTAAGACAATTTAAAAGTAAATAATATAATTAATGAGAGTTGATTCAACTAGTAAAAATCAAATAACTTTATTTATAAGGCCTAAATTTAAATCTCACAGCAAACAATTATCTATTAATAGGTAATATGTAAATACAAAGTAAATCCTCATTAGCTCATAGTATGTACCCTGATCTTAAAATATAGTAACATATTCTCTCTTAAATTTTTGTATTCATAAATAACTAATGTACAAATCGCATTTCTTGCTGGTTGATAAATAAACATTTACAAATTCCCGTAAACACTAACAAGTGACATCATCAAAAACAACTTTTGTTACATAATTTAGATGATTATAATTTGAATAATAAATTATTTAATACACCATGTGAAACTAATTAATACAAAAAAAGAAGAAGAGGAAAAGCAATGCCCGAACTGCTTTTTTTACTTCGATGCTAAGAAAGAAGAGTCTCTTAGTGGAACAAAAAGAGGTTTGAACGATGCAGAAAGTAAAGCATTTCATTTTAGATGGCCACATGAAAAGCAGCTCCTCCTTGTATCAATTGTGGTATCTAAAATATTAATTAATTAATTTGCTTTTTGGAACCAAAGTACAAAGATGAAAGATGGAGGAACTTTGAGAAGGTTTGCCTAATTCACACACAAGTAATCTTCTACTTTTTAGCACCCAGCCCCACTAAAAGAATATAACACAAAACGGGTAGAGCACTTGGGATCTTCTGCCACATTAAGAAAAGGATATTCTGCACTTGGGAGTGTAACTTATAAATTATGTATTGGCCCTAGTTCCACTGCATTCTTTACTCCCCTCTCCTCTACCTGTTAGCTGTTACATTAGGTAGAACTTAGAAGCATCTTAGAAAAAGAAAGGTTCAACTTGAGTCAAACAGTGCATGTAATTACCTGAACCAACAAATAAAAATTAAAAAGAATTGTGCATGTAATTCTATAACACTAGGTTTTAAAGAAGATCAACGACATTCATTTTAGAACATAGGTTCTGCCAGAATTCAGTAGAGTAGCGGATGATGAGAATCCGGGCACCCAATCAAAAAACCTGTTATCCTTACTAGTGGACCCAATCACGAGAGCAAGAGCCAAAATGGTGCAAGTAGCTTTATCAAGAAGGTTTGGACCCAAGGATCAAGTCAAGAAGCTAGGAATCCACAAGAAAAGACTATGTGCACGATTTGGGCTTCAAATGAATCAACTGGCAAACTTGAATTTTGGGCAGGAGCCCCAACGCCCAAGAGAGGGCGTCCCAACGCTTAACCTCTGTCCTGCCAGAGCCTAGAGCCTTTTGGCCTCTGCGTGCATTTTGTTGATTTCACTTGTTTGGGCTCAGAACTTGTTTTTTTGTTAGGCCCATATATTTTATCTCTAATTAAACCTATGTTATTCTTTTTTAGGTATTGGGCTTAGTCCAAATGCTTCTGGGTTATTTTGTTGGACCTGGGTTTTACCCATTTAGGAATAGGGTTTGCTTGTTTAGTAGTTGACCCCTTTGTGGTAGATTATGAATTGATTATTGAGTAAAATTAAAAGTTTTCTTCTTCTTGATTCTTTGAAAGAATTTTTAGATCTTATCAAGAACCCTAGGTTCTTGTGGCGTTTACCCCAGAACTTATCGCTCGTCTTCTATCTTTCTCGAGCGTGGCGTTCATACCCTTTCCCGGACACCTTCGGTTCCTACTTTGGTAAGTGACGGGTTGAGATCTGCGTTGTTTTCGAAACTCGATTTAGACGATTCAACGGACGTCTCTATCTTGGGTTACCCCTTAGGGATTCGCATCAGTAACGCTATCCTCTTTGGGTAACTTGGCATCCCATAATTATTTTGTTGTTTCATTTTCATCTCAAATTTTTTAAACCAAACTACTAACTTGGTCAGAAAAGTTAATGGAAGATGCTAATGTGATATTTAATCTGAACATAAAAGCACAAATAACATTATATTGTTCTACTTCAGTGAAGAAAAATGAACTTTTAAGTGGAAAAGAATTTAAAAGATTTAGCTATTGATCATCTGCCTTAATTAATCACAGTGTGCAGCTTGTGTTATTTTGAATCCTATATGTATTTTTTACGGCAATTTTTCATTTTAGTCACTTGTTCTCATATTATTTCTGCACAGGCAGAAGAATTTGGGTCCCTTTTTTCTTTTTGGGTTAAGGAACCCCAAGTCTAAAACTGAAAAAAAAAAAAGGGACAGATGCAGAAAACACTTGCTTTTCAAGTAGGTATTTGACACACCAGGTAAAATGACAAAATATCCCGTCGTCATTATATGGATATCATATATAAAATATGTAATTATTTTATTTAGTATATAATTATCATGTTCAATTATAAATAAAATAACTAGATATTGCGGATTAGTATTAATTTTGGTTATTTCATTTCATATGATAGGCAATTGAAACAAAGAATTTGGGTCCCAAGCAGCCCATTAGATCACGACTGTTATTATGTCTGAAATTCTGTGTTAGGTTGCATTGTTTTCCTATTTTATCCACTATGAATTCATGGATGAGACTTAGATCCTAGTTTGCATTGTTAGTTTGTGGGTTTCACAAGAGGAAGAAGAAGAGGAGAAAGGAAGGCCAGAGGCAAAAAGAGGAAGCACAACCGCGTAAAAGCGCTGAGGAGCACAAGAAGGTAAACATTTTATTCTGGTGCTGCAGCTGAACTACATATATACAAATGTAAGCCTGTTGCAGAGTTTGCATACTGATATGGGTGAAAAAGAAAAAATTTACTGTTGTGTAGTGTTTCTAGGTTGGGCAATCACTTGAGAATTAGAGCTATTGTTTGTGCATTAGTATTAGATAATATTGGAAAGACTGAGGCTTTATTGCTTGAGTTTTAGCATTAGATCATTCAAATTAAGGCACTGGGCAGTATCAATATGCCTGTAAAACTTTTTATTATCTGATGTATATTGATTATCACTTTGTCCTTGACATGGTGGCCAACAAAACGCTCCACGTCTCTCACATTCCATCATGCCATCACTTAGCTGACCTATTAACTAAACCTCTCTCAAGACCAAGACACGAGTTCTTGATGTCCAAGATTGGTGTCGTCCCCTCCTCCACCATCTTGTGAGGGAATATTGGAGTAGTTACCATATGATCCCATTATAAATGAATTTTAAAAATCTTATTATTTTGGTAGACCTGTTATAGAAGTTGTTATAATTAGTTATTATTTGTTACAGAAACTATTATTATTAGCTATTATCTTGTTGTAGCTGTTACACAAAATCTAAATTCAAATTTAGAATATTCCTTATATATATAAACTATAAGACTCCCATTGTATTTAAACATATAAGTATCAATGAAAATATTTGAGCCTTTTCTCATAACCTTTGTCATTCTTTACAGTTTGGTGGTTATGATCTTTTTCTTTTATTATAGAGATGAAAGAAGATATTGTGAGTTTGTGGCTTGGTAGGTCTATTAAACATCGTTGAGAATTTTATGCATGTGTTCTGTTGTAGCTTTAAGCCAATGCAAAGTGATAAAGCTGTAAACCATTTTCTTAATATATGTAGAATGTTGTTAGTTGCTACTGTTGGATTGATTATGCACTTCTGTACCTAACAAGAGAGAGATCTTAGCCTTCGATGACCACATTCTTTTTATTTTATAGCAGTGAGATACTGTAATATAAGCATTCCGATTGTTTCTTTACAATTAGTTCTAAAACCCTACAATATTTTAAGAACAAGGACAACAATCAACAAAAGTTTTCCAGCACATATCATCATGAACAAGAAACAAGCGATCTTCCACACTTACCCAGATTACTACTCACTGTTATGTTGAATCGATCGGCCCCCTTCCAAACTGCATTGATAAATGATTAACAATTCTAACCTCTATGACCAACATTGGACTGCAAAGAACCGGGGCAAGAAGCATATGTTAACTGGTTGGAATTTTTAAGAAATTCTAATAGAGTTTTATTCCGTTGGAAAATACATATTTTCTTGTAGTCATTAAAACCTCAAAATCTCAACTAGGAAAAACACACTGCACAAGAACCATTCTCTGCCCCAACAAGTATCCACAGACCCAAAACCACAACAATTCTCACCTATATTTCCACCAACTCAAATTAGCTTCAAGCCTTCAAGTACTAAAGACTACACCAAGACCACATAACCAACCACCCTGTTTAGACTTGGTTACATATTGAACAGTTCAAGAATTGTAATAGATTCTGATAGATACCCCAATATTTAATTTCATCTTTCTATAGCATAGATTTAGAGCAACAGGTACTTAAACAACTACCTTAACATAACAATATAGTAACTGAATTTTAGATAAAATCGGTAACTGTCTTTACAATTTTAAGAAGAACAGCAATTGCAATAATAAATTGGAAAGAAATAAGAAAGCATATACCTAGAGGTGTCGTTATCGGGGTTGTGGCTTATAACAATAGCGTAGTCACCAGAAGGCCTGGCAAAAACACCACGGTCACCAACATGGTGTTCAACGTTGCAGATGACAGCTCCTTCAGGGATGGATCTGATGAAGAAACTGGCTTTGGTGATGGAGTAACAGGCGTTGGCGTTGGGGATGGATTAACCGGAGATTGTGTCGTATTCAGAGCCTTCAACCAAGAAGCATATAGTTAATATTAATGAAAAAATAGAAGTTCTCAAAGCTCTCTTTCACACAAAGTTATAATTGTGCGTACTTCTACGGCAAGACTTTTAGAACAGAGATGTCTTGCTCTAAAATTACAAGAGAAGAATGTGTCCGTTTATGAAAATGTGGTTGTAAATAAATGAGAGAATCACCTGGCTACTCTGCTTGGTAAGGCCAACATCATAGGTAATGGTTAGATCAGGGTTGAAAAGGCCAAAGGCTTGCTCAGAAGTTGGACCAGGTTTCAAGTCCTCATCATAGAGAGCAAAGAGATATGTGTCTACAGATTTCCCAGGCATCCATGGAGTTCCAATCATGGAGCGAAGATGGGCAATCAAATTACCATTGTAAGCCTTGGCATTCTCAACGCTTGGTCCAACCTCGTTGCTATCTCCTTTGTATGGCCAACCAGTCTCAGCTACCACAATCTCCACATTCTTAAACTCCAATGAATCCAGTGCAGAACGAATACCATCCACCTGAAAATAAAATACAGCAAATCATTTCAAAATCAATCTCCACATAATAGTGTAGTGTGCATTACTGCATTTCTCCCTCCACTTTTGTGAGCAACTGACCTGAGCATCGAACATGTTCATATACTAATGTTGGTGTTTGCATCAAGTCGACCCGAGTTGGGTTGAAAAAGGCAAAAGGCTAAGGTATCAGGTCTTGGGTCGTCTCTGTAAGCAAAGTAAGGGTAAGGGTTAATAGCAAACAGTGAACCGGTTGCATTGTTAAACCCAGCAACCCCTTCAACACATTCTTAAAGCCAGGGTGGAATCTTCCAGAAGATGGAGGTTCTGATTGCGCCAGCACAGCCATTGAATGGACGGTTGAGACCTTAATTTTCCCACCCAAAGATGCTGAATTGAGGGCATTTTGGACATTCTGCACTGCCGGCACCAGCTGGTCTATCAGATTCTGGTCCCCGGAGGTCATCACCTCGTTGCCGACGGTGATGAGGATGATATTGCTGGCAGGGTAGAAGGGAATTACGTTGGCGTTGATCCAGTTTTTAGCGAAATTCGGGTCGGAAGCAAGTGCAGGTATGTCACCGTTCGCCGCTCCGATCACGATTCCGATGCCGGTGTTCGCCAGAGCTTTGATTATAGCCGGGTCGGACCCGTAGAGTCGAACCTTTTCGATGGAAGTGGATTGGAGAAGCTTCGCGGTGGCCGACGGCGGTGGGAGATTGTTGGCGACTTCTCCATAGTTTACTCCAATAAATGATTCAGAATCTGGAAAAAAGGAAAAGTAACTTCAGTTATATATTCCCTTTTTTTGTTAATGGATAGAACTGAATAACATTAATAAACAAATGAAGAATAGTGCTTGGTAATCCACAGAACTTGAGGCCAAAATTCTGGAAATGATTTTTAAAAGTGGGAAAATTTTTAATTGTAAACTGGTTTTAGATTGGTAGAAACTTACTTGCGTAGTTAAATGCGAGAGAGAGAGCAATAAACACAAGAGTTGCAGAGCGAAAGGGGAAGATAGCCATTGCTGAAGGAGAAACACTGCTTTTGGGGAGAGAAAGTGAGCAGAGGAATATAAAGGCGGGAGAGGGACAACACTAGAGGGTAAAACCGTCAAGCCAAATTTCAATCATGTTTGAATAGGCGTAGACGTCATGTAGATTGTAGAGAGATACTAAGCTGTAATGAACCGCCAAAACGTGGGAAAAATAAGATGCTGCTTGTGTTCGACGCGTGTGCTTGGGTTCTCTGTATCTTCGAAAGTTATATGTCAATTAAATGACGTAAATATCCTTTTTGTGACCGTTATCAGCTACGCTATAGTCCGTTCCTTACTTGAATTTGGGATCACCGATTCGGCTCACGTGTGCTTATTTAACGATCTCTTTCTCTGATTTCACGAATAGAATGAGAATCAAAGTTGGAATCCAATTCCAATGGTAGAGTAAAGGTTAATTAGGGTGGGTTTCATAAGAATTAAATAAACAAGGTGTAACTGGGAGGCATGAAGGTGATGGGAGTATTTTTTATTAATTCTTTGTAACTAGGCCACTCTTCATTCTCAATTCTCCATATTCTCAAATGGCAGCAGACATTGTCCAACTGCGAAAGGAGGCCTTCCTGGTCTCTTTGAAAGAAGAAGAGAAGGGCTTGACAAGCAATCTCAGAGAATTACTGCAACAAATAAGAGATGAATTGCAGAATAAGGAATTCTGGTCACGCCCTCCCGAGGTATCCTGGCCAGCGCTTCAGGGGCTTAATGACTTGCTGTGGCAATGCCTAACTGTTAAGGAGAGCAAAAATGGCAAGAAGCCCTTTTTCCCTCGCTTTGGTCTTTCCGAACGTAATCTAAAGAAGCAATTGTCATCTAAGCTCGAAAGTATAAGATTCGAAAGCAGAGAAAGAGGAGCAGGAGAAGGAGGGCTAACAAGTTTCCCGACGGGAAGACACACGCGTCTTGAACCTGAATCAGTAGCAGATGCTGTGGGGTTGGATGAACAAGTGAAGGAGATCACTAAATGGCTGTTGGGAATTGGCAAAGGATTAATGGGCATTGGCATTTACGGGATGGGAGGGACAGGAAAGACTACACTTGTCAAACAGGTTTTAAATCGAGTAGATGTTAAGCAACACTTCCAGACCATTATATGGGTGTGCTTATCCGACTTCACTTCCCAGGAAGAGCTTGATGTCAAGATTGTTAAGTATATATTGGAGTACTTGGGTAATGATACCGATGAATTCACGGGGAATCGCACCCATGTTTGGTTCCTGGAACAGCTTCACCATTCACTCAACTCTGGAAACTATTTAATTGTGTTGGATGATGTGTGGCATTCTAATGATTGGTTTAGTAATTTATCAGCTGAAACTCATGCTTATACAAGAGAGCAACACCAATGCTTTTCCCGTGCATTGCCTAAGAACACCGCTAGCGCTGTCATTGTCACCACCAGACTCAAGCAAGTGGCTCACAACTTGGTGGGCGCAGACAATTTGATTCATCTTCAACCTTTGGATAAGCAGTATTTGAAAGACATTGTGACCAAAAATATTGGAAACCAAGATATTCAGCTTACCAATCCGACAATGGTGGATCATGTTGCTGATTATTGTTATGGTCTTCCTCTAGTTGCCAAAACAGCGACAAAGCAAATAGCTATTCAGGTTGAAAAACAAATGGAAGTAAAATTCAAGAGAGAAAAACTGCCAGGTATGGAGTATGGTGAGACAAAAGTAGCTGAATGATGGTGTTGCCTCAACGTCCGTGTAATTCACTTGTAACCGCTATAACTGGTTAAGCTAATATCTAAAAGTTATTTGTTAACAAGAATTTGAATTATTAGTTATTTTGAAATAGTTCCTTATTCTTAGACAACTATTGTAATTTGAATTATTAGTTATTTTGAAATAGAGTAGTCATAGTGTGATTCACTGGTACTATAATGTGTAAATCTAGTTAAGAATACTACAATTTACGACACTATTATATCTAGGGGATACTTTCTTGACGTAGTAATATAATAGTTGTTGATGTAAAAATTATTAATTTTGACTATTTATTTTTAACAATCAAGATTAATGACTTTTACATTAATAATTGTGGTACTGCCACGTTAAAAATGTATCACATACGTCATTGACATGTGAGAAATATCCTTAAATTTATACTATTTTATATAAAGATTTTAAAAAGATATTATAATTTAAACTAGTGTAAGATAATTTAAAAGTAAATAATATAACCAATGAGAGTTGATTTAACTAGTAAAAATTGAATAACTTTGTTTATAAGGCCTAAGGTAATATGTAAATACAAAGTAAATCCTCATTAACTCATGATATATACCTTGAACTTAGCATATTCTCTCTTAAATTTTTGTATACATAAATAACTTATGTGCAAAACGCATTTCTTCTTGGTTGATAAATAAACATTTACAATTTCCTGTAAACACTAGCAAGTGACATCATCAAAAACACCTTGTGTTACATAATTTAGATGATTATAATTTGAAGAATAAATTATTTCATACACCATGTGTACTGTGAGGTAGTGAAACTAATTAATACAAAAAAGAAGAAGAGGAAAAGCAATGCCCGAACTGCTTTTTTTACTTCGATGCTACGAAAGAAGAGTCTCTTAATTAGTGGAACAAAAAGAGGTTTGAACGATGCAGAAAGTAAAGCATTTCACTTTAGATTGCCACATGAAAAGCAGCTCCTTGTATCAATTGTGGTATCTAAAATATTAATTAATTAATTACTTTTTGGAACCTAAGTACAAAGATGAAAGATGGAGGAACTTTGAGAAGGTTTGCCTAATTCACAGACAAGTAATCTACATTTTAGCACCCAGCCCCACTACAAGAATATAACACAAAACGGGTAGAGCACTTGGGATCTTCTGCCACATTAAGAAAAGGATATTCTGCACTTGGGAGTGTAACTTATAAATTATGTATTGGCCCCAGTTCCACTGCATTCTTTACTCCCCTCTCCTCTACATGTTACATTAGGTAGAACTTAGAAGCATCTTAGAAAAAGAAAGTTCAACTTGAGTCAAACAGTGTCATGTAATTAATTGAACAAACAAATAAAAATGAAAAAGAATTGTGCACGTAATTCTATAACTCTAGGTTTTAAAGAAGATCAACAATATTAATTTAGAACATGGGTTCTGCCAGAATTCAGTAGAGTAGCGGATGATGAGAATTCGAGCACCCAATTAAGAAATCCGTTATCCTTACCCGTGGACCCAATCACGAGAGCAAGAGCCATAAGGGTGCAAGTAGCTTTAACTAGCTTTATCAAGAAGGTTTGGACCCAAAGATCAAGTCAAGAAGCTAGGAATCTACAAGAGAAGACTATGTGTACGATTCGGGTTTCAAATGAATCAACTGGCAAACTTGAATTTTGGGCAGGAGCCCCAACGCCCAAGGGAGGGCATCCTAGCGCTTAACCTCTGTCCTGCCAATGCCTAGAGCCTTTTGGCTTCTACGTGCATTTTGTTGATTTAACTTGTTTGGGCTCAGAACTTGTTTTTTTGATGAGGCCATTTATTTTATCTCTAATTAAACTTATGTTATTCCTTTTTAGGTATTGGGCTTAGTCCAAATGTTTGTGGGTTATTTTGTTAGACCTGGGTTTTACCCATTTAGGAATAAGGTTTGCTTGTTTAGTTTTAAAGGGAGCTAGCCCCCTTGTAGCAGATTATGAATTTGATTATTGAGTAAAGTTGAGAGTTTTCTCCTTCTTGATTCTTTGAAAGAACTTTTATATCTTATGAGGAACCCTAAGTTCTTGTGGTGATCGGAACTTATCAAGAACCTTAGGTTCTTGTGGCGTTCACCCTAGAACTTGCCGATTGCCTTTTATTTTTCTCAAGTGTGATGTTCATACCCTTTCCTAGATACTTTTGGTTCCTGCTTTGGTAAGCGACGGGTTGAGGTCCGCGTTTTTTCCAAAACTCGATTTAGACAATTCGACGGGCGTTTAGAATCTCCATCTTGGGTTACCCCTTAGAGATTCGCATCAATAGCGCTATCCTCTTTGGGTAACTTGGCAGTTAACTTTAAAGAAATGACAAGTTTAGACCTTTTTTTTTATGCACAATGGTAAGTTCAAACTTAAATTATGGTTTGTAGACATGATTTAACCAAACTGGACTTTGAAAGGTTTTAATCATTAAGAAAGTTAGGCAAAAATGTATTTTTTGTCCCTTAACTTTATTTCACGTTTAACTTTCATCCCATAATTATTTTGTTGTTTCATCTTCATCTCAAATTTTTTAAAACGAACTACTAACTTGGTCAGAAAAGTTAATGGAAGATGCTAATGTGATATTTAATCTGAACATAAAAGCACAAATAACATTATATTGTTCTACTTCAGTGAAGAAAAATGAACTTTTAAGTGGAAAAGAATTTAAAAGATTTAGCTATTGATCATCTGCCTTAATTAATCACAGTGTGCAGCTTGTGTTATTTTGAATCCTATATGTATTTTTTACGGCAATTTTTCATTTTAGTCACTTGTTCTCATATTATTTCTGCACAGGCAGAAGAATTTGGGTCCCTTTTTTCTTTTTGGGTTAAGGAACCCCAAGTCTAAAACTGAAAAAAAAAAAAGGGACAGATGCAGAAAACACTTGCTTTTCAAGTAGGTATTTGACACACCAGGTAAAATGACAAAATATCCCGTCGTCATTATATGGATATCATATATAAAATATGTAATTATTTTATTTAGTATATAATTATCATGTTCAATTATAAATAAAATAACTAGATATTGCGGATTAGTATTAATTTTGGTTATTTCATTTCATATGATAGGCAATTGAAACAAAGAATTTGGGTCCCAAGCAGCCCATTAGATCACGACTGTTATTATGTCTGAAATTCTGTGTTAGGTTGCATTGTTTTCCTATTTTATCCACTATGAATTCATGGATGAGACTTAGATCCTAGTTTGCATTGTTAGTTTGTGGGTTTCACAAGAGGAAGAAGAAGAGGAGAAAGGAAGGCCAGAGGCAAAAAGAGGAAGCACAACCGCGTAAAAGCGCTGAGGAGCACAAGAAGGTAAACATTTTATTCTGGTGCTGCAGCTGAACTACATATATACAAATGTAAGCCTGTTGCAGAGTTTGCATACTGATATGGGTGAAAAAGAAAAAAGTTACTGTTGTGTAGTGCTTTTAGGTTGGGCAATCACTTGAGAATTACAGCTATTGTTTGTGCATTAGTATTAGATAATATTGGAAAGACTGAGGCTTTATTGCTTGAGTTTAAGCATTAGATCATTCAAATTAAGGCACTGGGCAGTATTAATCTGCCTGTAAAACATTTTATAATTGATGTGTATTGATTATCACTTTGTCCTTGACATGGTGGCCAACAAAACGCTCCACGTCTCTCACATTCCATCAAGCCATCAACTAGCTAACCTATTAACTAAACCTCTTTTAGGACGAAGACACAAGTTCTTTGTGTCCAAGACTGGTGTCATCCCTTCTTCCACCATCTTGCGGGGGGGCGTATTGGAGTAGTCATCATATGATCCCATGATAAATGAGTTTTAAAAATCTTATTATTTTGTTAGAGCTGTTATAGAAGTTGTTATAGTTAGTTATTATTTCTTACAAAAGCTATTATTATTAGTTATTATCTTGTTGTAGCTGTTACACAAAATCTAAATTCAAATTTAGAATATTCCCTATATATATAAACTATAGGACTCCCATTGTATTTAAGCCTTTTCTCATAACATTTGTCATTCTTTACAGTTTGGTGGTTATGATCTTTTTCTTTTATTTTAGAGATGAAAGAAGATATTGTGAGTTTGTGGCTTGGTTAAGAATTTTATGCATGTGTTCTGTTGTAGCTTTAAGCCAATGCAAAGTGATAAAGCTGTAAACCATTTTCTTAATCTATGTAGAATGTTGTTAGTTGCTGCAGTTGGATTGATTATGCACTTCTGTACCTAACAAGAGAGAGATCTTAGCCTTCGATGACCCCATTCTTTTTATTTTATAGCAGTGAGATACTGTAATATAAGCATTCCTTGAACAAGAAACTAGCGATCTTCCACACTTACCCAGATTACTACTCACTGTCATGTTGAATCGAGGGGCCCCCTTCCAAACTGCATTGATAAGTGATTAACAATTCTAACCTATATGACTAACATTGGACTGCAAAGAACCGGGGCGAGAAGCATTAAAACCTCAAAATCTCAACTAGGAAAAACACACTGCACAAAAGAACCATTCTCTGCCCCAACAAGTATCCACAGACCCAAAAACACAACAATTCTCACCTATATTTCCACCAACTCAAAGTAGCTTCAAGCCTTCAAGTACTAAGTACTACACCAAGACCACATAACCAACCACCCTGTTTAGACTTGGTTACATATTGAACAGTTCAAGAATTGTAATAGATTCTGATAAATACCCCAATATTTATTTTCATCTTTCTATAGCATAGATTTAGAGCAACAGGTACTTAAACAACTACCTTAACATAACAATATAGTAACTGAATTTTAGATAAAATCGGTAACTGTCTTTACAATTTTAAGAAGAATACAATAAATCGGAAAGAAATAAGAAAGCATATACCTAGAGGTGTCGTTATCGGGGTTGTGGCTTATAACAATAGCGTAGTCACCAGAAGGCCTGGCAAAAACACCACGGTCACCAACATGGTGTTCAACGTTGCAGATGACAGCTCCTTCAGGGATGGATCTGATGAAGAAACTGGCTTTGGTGATGGAGTAACAGGCGTTGGTGTTGGTGATTGAGTAACCGGCGTTGGCGTTGGGGATGGATTAACCGGAGATTGTGTCGTATTCGGAGCCTTCAACCAAGAATCATATAGTTAATATTAATGAAAAAGTTGAGGTTCTCAAAACGTTCTTCCACACAAAATTATAATTTTGCTTGCTTCTACGACAAGACTTTTAGAATAGAGATGTCTTGCTCCAGAATTACAAGAGAAGAATGTGTCCGTTTATGAAAATGTGGTTGTAAATAAATGAGAGAATCACCTGGCTACTCTGCTTGGTGAGGCCAGCATCATAGGTAATGGTTAGATCAGGGTTGAAAAGGCCAAAGGCTCGCTCAGAAGTTGGACCAGGTTTCAAGTCCTCATCATAGAGAGCAAAGAGATATGTGTCTACAGATTTCCCTGGCATCAATGGAGTTCCAACCATGGAGCGAAGGTGGGCAATCAAATTACCATTGTAAGCCTTGGCATTCTCAACACTTGGTCCAACCTCGTTGCTGTCTCCTTTGTATGGCCAACCAGTCTCAGCTACCACAATCTCCACATTCTTAAACCCCAATGAATCCAGTGCAGAACGAATACCATCCACCTGAAAATAAAATACAGCAAATCATTTCAAAGTCAATCTCCACATAATAGTGTAGTGTGCATTACTGCATTTCTCCCTCCACTTTTGTGAGCAACTGACCTGAGCATCGAACATGTTCATATACTTAATGTTGGTGTTTGCATCAAGTCGACCCGAGTTGGGTTGAAAAAGGCAAAAGGCTAAGGTATCAGGTCTTGGGTCGTCTCTGTAAGCAAAGTAAGGGTAAGGGTTTATAGCAAAAGGTGAACCGGTGGCATTGTTAAACCCCAGCAACCCCTTCAACACATTCTCAAAATCAGGGTGGAATCTTCCAGAAGATGGAGGTTCTGATTGCGCCAGCACAGCCATTGCATGGACGGTTGAGACCTTAATTTTCCCACCCAAAGATGCTGAATTGAGGGCATTTTGGACATTCTGCACCGCGGGGACCAGCTGGTCTATCAGATTCTGGTCCCCGAAGGTCATCACCTCGTTGCCGACAGTGATGAGGATGATCTTGCTGGCAGGGTAAAAGGGAATTACGTTGGCGTTGATCCAGTTTTTCGCGAAATTCGGGTCGGAAGCAAGTGCCGGTATGTCACCGTTCGCCGCTCCGATCACGATTCCGATGTCGGTGTTCGCCAGAGCTTTGATTATAGCCGGGTCGGTCCCGTAGAGTCGGACCTTTTCGATGGAAGTGGATTGGAGAAGCTTTGCGGTGGCAGACGGCGGTGGGAGATTGTCGGCGACTTGTCCATAATTCACTCCAATAAATGATTCAGAATCTTTAAAAAAAAAAAAAAAAAAAGAAGAAAAAAGACAGTATAAGAATTAGACAAATAGATAGATTCGAACTTCGCTATTTTCTTTCTTGCATACTCACAAACAGACAAATCATGTATATTCCCCTTTTTTTTTTCTAATGGATAGAACTGAATAACATTAATAAACAAATGAAGATTAATGCTTGAATAATCCAGAACACTTGAGGCCAAAATTCTGGAAAAGGTTTCTAAAAGTGGGAAATTTTTTAATTGTAAACTGGTTTTAGATTGGTAGACACTTACTTGCGTAGTTAAATGCGAGAGAGAGAGCAAGAAACACAAGAATTGCAGAGGGAAAGGGGAAGATAGCCATTGCTGAAGGAGAAAACATTCTGCTTTTGGGGAGAGCAAGTGAGCAGAGGGATATAAAGGCGGGAGAGGGACAACGCTAGAGGGTAAAACCGTCAAGCCAAATTTCAATCATGTTTGAAAAGGCGTAGCCGGGGAAGAGATCCAGTCATGTTAACTTGAGTTATGTTATTTAAATTTAAGCCGTCTATTCCATTTAAGGTCATTTCAACCATTAAAACACATTAATATTTAATGATTGAAATGAGCTTTAATAGAATAAACGGCTCAGATCTAAACAATATAACTCAAGTGACATGACTGAAAATAAAACACATTAATATTTACGTCATCTAGATTGTAGAGAGATACTAAGCTGTAATGAACCGCCAAAATGTAAGCTTGGGTTCTTTGCATCTTCAAAAGTTACACGTCAATGGAATGACGTAAATATTCTTTTTGACTGTTATGACCTAAGCTAAAGTCCGTTCCGTACTTGAGTTCGGGATGACCGATTTGGCTCACGTGTAATTACATCAGTATATTATATTATATTAACATAATAAATATACATAATTTTTATATTTTATTAAATATAAATATAATTTTTTTAAAAAAATAAACTTAAAAATAATTTATTTACATATATATTATTCACATTAATTATTTTTATATGATATGATATACTATATAAATATCAAAAATATTTTAAAAAATCTCTTAAAAGATCTTTTATTTTTAATTCTTTAATTTACTACCAATAAAATATGGTTTATTAGAGTACCGAAAAGAATACTTTATTAGCTGCAGACTAATGATATACTATATAAATATTAAAAATATTTAAAAAAATCTCTTAAAAGAACCTTTTATTTTTAATTCTTTAATTTACTACCAATAAACTATGGTTTATTAGAGTACTGAAAAGAATAGTTTATTAGCTGCAGACTAATGATTAATCTATATTTACCATCAAAATTTTGTTTCTTCTAATACCTACTAACACACACCTACACTGTTGGTGCTCAAAATCTTTAAATTTTTTTTTAAAATTAATTTATCTTTATTCCTTAGAAAATGAAATATGAGAACAGGTTAATTTAATAAACCCTTAAGAAGTGCAAAACAAAACAAAAAAGTGAACACATACAAAATGTAAAATTTTATATATTATTTTTTTAAAATACTAACAGAGAGAGAAATAAGAATTTAAGAAGTGAAAAAAAAAGTGGTATACATTGATTATTAGTAGTTAATAAATTTAAAATTTAATATTTTTTTTAATACTATCAATGAGATACCAAATAGTATATGAATATAAATATAAATCTATAGATATACATATCAAAGTTCAAAACTTCATCTTCTTGTTTGCTTTTTGTTCTTTATGCATTCTGTATGTTGCCTTTAGGTACTTATTAGTTCTAAGAATTGCTCTTCATATTCTTGGATTTTTACCTTAACCCAATGAAATAGAATATCATATATTAATCTACAAATTAATATCTAGAAATCACATAAGAAGTGGTTATTCAATTCAAGAAAGTGATTAATTTTCTTCTAGAATCCAATCTCTTGGGCTTAATTAATAAATCACCCTAAACTTTGTTTGGGAGTTTGAAGTGAGGGGAAAGGAAATGAGAGGAGAGAAAAGAGATGGAAAGGAAGGGAAGGGAAATGGAGGGATTTTTTTTTTTCTCATTTATTTGGATGATTACAATGAGTAAAAATAAAGGAAAGGAAAAGTCCTATTGTAAAATATTTTTACTAGTTTACCCTTTATTATTAAAATAGACATATTTAATATAAAATTAAATAATATAATACACTTATTGTGTGAGATATGGGTGAAGAATTTAAAAAAAAAATAAAGGGTATAATAATCATTTTAACATATTTTCTCTCCATACCCATTGATTTAGAGAAACACAAAAATGGATCAAAAAATGAGTGCGAGTGTTGCATTTTACCCACTGATTTTCTCTCCTTTTTTAAGATAAATCTTCCAAACAAGGGAGAGAGAAATTTTATTCCTCTCATCTCCTTTTCTTTCCCCTCTAAAGTAACTCCCAATTTCTAATTCATTTCTATTTCTTATTTGGAATATTTTTCTATCTTAAACTCTGCAAGAGTAATAAAAGCATAGCATAACTCCTTAAAAAAGAAGTCCTCCTTGGAATATACAACAAGCTATCTTACATATGCTCCTTTTGATTGTTACCAATTGTATTTGCAATGGAATCCCCTTTTCTTTTTTAGTTAAGGTAGATTTGGCCATAGATTGCCCCATTTTAACTTATCTTCAATTGTAAGCCAAAATTATGAAGTTATATAATAATACATAGATCAACATAATAGTCACATATAATTAATATATAATAACCAAATACCTTTTGGGACTAAAGATAAGTCAAAAAAAAAAAAAAGGAAAAGCAATGCCCGAACTGCTTTTTTTACTTCAATGCTAAGAAAGAAGAGTCTCTTAGTGGAACAAAAAGAGGTATGAACGATGCAGAAAGTAAAGCATTTCATTTTAGATGGCCCCCTTAAAAGCAGCTCCCTTGTATCAATTGTGGAATCTACCATTAATTAATTTGCTTTTTGAACCAAAGTACTAAGACGAAAGATGGAGGAACTTTGAGAATGTTTGCACAAGTAATCTTCTACTTTTTAGCACCCAGCCCCACTACAAGAATATAACACAAAACGGGTAGAGCACTTGGGATCATCTGTCACATTAAGAAAAGGATCTTCTGCACTTGGGAATGTAACTTATAAATTATGTATTGGCCCCAGTTCCACTGCATTCTTTACTCCCCTCTCCTCTACCTGTTACATTAGGTAGAACTTAGAAGCATTTTAGAAAAAGAAAGGTTCAACTTGAGTCAAACAGTGAATGTAATTACCTGAACCAACAAATAAAAATGAAAAAGAATTGTGCATGTAATTCTATATAACTTTAGGTTTTAAAGATCAATGAAATTAATTTTAGAATATAGGTACTGTCAGAATTCGGTAGAGTAACGCTATCGTTTTTGGGTAACTTAGGAAATGACAAGTTTAGACTTCTTTTTTTTTTTTTTTTATGTGCTGAGGCAAAAAGAGGAGGCACAACCACATAAAAGCGCTGAGAAGCACAAGAAGGTACAAATTTTATTCTGGTGCTGCAGCTGAACTACATACAAATGTATGCCTGTTGTAGAGTTTGCATACTGATATGGGTGGAAAAGAAAAAAGTTACTGTTGTGTAGTGTTTTTAGGTTGGGCAATCACTTGATAATTACAGCTATTGTTTGTGCATTAGTATTAGAAAATATTGGAAAGAATGAGGCTTTATTGCTTGAGTTTTAGCATTAAATCATTCAAATTAAGGCACTGGGCAGTATTAATAGGCCTGTAAAACTTTTTATTATCTAATGTATATTGATTATCATTTTGTCCGTGACATGGTGGCCAACAAAACGCTCCATGTCTCTCACATTTCATCAAGCCATAAAGCTAGCTGACCTATTAACTAAACCTCTCTCAGGACCAAGACACAAGTTCCTTATGTTCAAGATTGGTGTCGTCCCTTCCTCCACCATCTTGCGGGGGCATATTGGAGTAGTCAACACATGATCCCATAATAAATGAGTTTTAAAAATCTTATTATTTTGTTAGAGCTGTTATAGAAGTTGTTATAATTAATTATTATTTGTTATAGAAGCTATTATTATTAGCTATTATCTTAATGTTGTAGCTGTTACACAAAATCAAAATTCAAATTTAGAATATTCCCTATATAAACTATAAGACTCCCATTGTATTTAAACATATACACATCAATGAAAATATTTGAGCCTTTTCTCATAACCTTTGTCATTCTTTACAGTTTGTTGGTTATTGTTATAATATGAGAAGTCTCACATTAGTTCTGCAAGCAATTGTGAGATGATACTTAAGTAGTGAAAGCACCCTCCCCGAATGAACTAGTCTTTTAGAGTGAGTTTTACCTTCGCAACTTAAGTTCTTAACATTGGTGCTTTCATTGAGAGACGGAAACGCAGCGGGAGGGGGCAACCTTGGAAAGGAACAACCAGGGAAAGGGCTACCTAGCAGACAAAGTATCAGCCACCCTAAGTGGGCAGCCAAGAGTGGGCCGTCCGTGGGTGTTCAGCTTCTCAAGGGGTGGATAATGTTATGATATGGGAAGTCCCACAACGATTCCACAAGCAATTGTAAGATGGTACTTAAGTAGTGAAGAGACCCTCCCTTAATAGACTAGTCTTTTGGGATAAGTTCTACCTTCGTAGCTTGAGTTCCTAACAGTTATGATCTTTTTCTTTTATTATGGAGATGAAAGAAGATATTGTGAGTTTGTGGCTTGGTAGGTCTATTAAACATCGTTGAGAATTTTATGCAAGTGTTCTGTTGTAGCTTTAAGCCAATGCAAAGTGATAAAGCTGTAAACCATTTTCTTAATCTATGTAGAATGGTGTTAGTTGCTACTGTTCGATTGATTACGCATGCAAGAGTTCTTTTAATTTTTGTGAGTGTGGGTAGGGTACTGTAGCCAATGAAATTGAATTCACTCTTGAGCAGAGCTGAAATTAGGATATGAAAAAAAAAAAAGTTATTTATTATCTTTTATTCCTTATTTGAAGGTTTGGGTGAAGCATTTCCTTTTCTAATGGCTTCTTGTGCAACACTTGAGATTAGGAACATTGAATTAGAAGTCATTATTGATATCTTACAAATTTGTATACAATTCTATGTTTAGATTTCTTATCTAGTTTATTGAACTAATGTTGCAGAGGTAATTGGAAAAGGAACTTGATCTGTATGGTGGGGTGCCGCCAACCACTGACTCAGAACCTGATGAAATTTATATGAGGATCGAGAAGATAAGGAACAAATTGAATCTATTCCTGGTAAATTTTGAAAACTGCAGCCATTTTTATACAAGTTGTTTCTAAAATATACTAGAGTTGGATGAGTAGTAAAAAGTAGAGCTGTCAAACGGGCCAGCCCGCCCCGGCCCGCCTCGCCCCGCCTCAACCCGTCACCCAAACGGGGCGGGGCGGGCTGGCCCGCCATTTGGGCGGGTTGAGAAAACTTCAACCCAACCCAACCCACTATGGGTTGTGGGTTAGGCGGGCCAGCCCGCCAAAAAAAAAAACAGCAAATTAATGACTACTAACAATTTAAATCAATGTCAAATACCAAATCAATGATAAATAATTTTTCATCACATAATTCAAATTATTTAAGAGGACCAAAATTAATTAAATAGTCTAACAAAGTAATAAACAATTATTAAAAAACAAGTCCAAGAAGATTAATACCAACATGACAACATAATTTTTATAATAAAGATTAGAAATTTAAAAAAAAAAAAAAATTTTGACAGGTGGGCCAGCCCGTCCCAACCCGCCCCGCCCCGCCACCAACCCATAACCCACAATCCAAACGAGGCGGGCTCAGAAACCCGCTTCCAAACGGGCCAGCAAAACCTTAACCCAACCCAACCCTTTTACATGGCGGGGCGGGCCAACCCATTTTGACAGCTCTAGTAAAAAGCCATTTTATTATTACTCTTGATTACCTCGCAAGGTCTGTTGGCAGTGTTAGAGGCTGATTTAGCAGGGTTACAAAGACCTTTGAAAAGAAAGGGAAATAGTTGTTTTTGTAGTGTTTGGTAGTGCAGACCTGAAATGTTTGTGTGGCCTAACTGGTTGACCCAGTAAACTGGCCCATTCCAAAATAGCTAGAACAGTTTGAATTGTGCATTTTGCATGATTCAGGTCAATTCCATGTGTTTCCTGAACAATTATGGCCATCTGATTCAAGAGGCCAGTACAAATCCTTGGCACTCCATCTAAGTTTTCTTTAGTTTCAGAGACAATATATAATTTTGACAACATTTGCTGCAATGATTATGGAGCATAATTCCCTGATTAATGGAAATAAACCGCTTGAGTGGTATGAAATAACTTACTAATTATTCTCAAAGGAAGAAGTCATTTTAAGGAAGAAATTCAAGTAGTGCATCAACATTAACTGCCTATTGCCTCCCACCTTTTGTTGCCACTTTCAGCCATGAAAAGAATTTGGCTGCTGGCCAGCAATTACTACTGATTACTGAACATTTTTTTTTGGGGTTAAAATACCAGAAAATTGTTCCAGAATGTATCATTTCCTTAAGAAATGGTTTCTTTGAAGAAGAATTTCCTCTACCATGACACAATGGAGCCTAGAAATATTCTGGTCAACTCTGTTTTCACTCTCTAAATGCAACGCTCATGTAGTCGTTATACACTGTAGTATAAGGGACAAGATTTTGTAGTTTGCTCTGTAACACTAACACCAATGATTGCTTATTACTAAGTTGGTTACATTCATGCCTAATGCAGAAAACAATGGTTGAAGGAAAAGATTATTGTGAACGAAAAATCAACTTGCTGAAATCAAACTATGATCAACTTGTTGAGGGTAAGTTTTTTGATGCAATATTGTTCTAAAGTGATATGCACTAGCTGTTTCTGTGACATTCTAGAGAGCATCATCTGGCACCTGTTAGACTTGATAATTATGAATATTGGCTACTTTCCTATGAACTCTTGTCTTTGGTTAATTGAAAACTTTCCAAGTTAGGTTTTGTTCTTTGATATCACTTCCCAGTTACCAGTGTCGGAGACATTCAGAATGCATATTGTACGCTTGCATTTGTATCCATTATAATTTTTTTTTTTTTTTTTTTTTNATAATTTTTTTTTTTTTTTTTGGTTTCAAGGGAGCACAATGCGCTAGAGAAAAGGAAAGGGAGTACATAAATAGAACCCTTAAACTATATCCATTATAAATTTAATTTTTGCCAATGGATAGAAACGGGCTTGACCTATTTCGAAACATTTTGAAAACGCACGATATAGGTTTGAAACTCTTTGAAATCTTTCTAACATGCTTTGAAACTCAACAAGTATATCTAATACATGCCAAAACTTTTTTTTTTTTTTTTAGTTTTTTTGAAATCAAGGTATATTTTATAACATTTGCAATAAAAGATGTAAAGAAAAGAAAAAGAAAGTGCACAATACTAATTTGAAGTGTCAAATTTTGAATACGTTCAACATGTGAGAAGAATTGAGTTTTAAAATCTGGCCCATTGTGAACAAGTTTACCATTTTCCACAAAGTCCTATGAAATGTAAGCTTTTGCTAATGCTTGATTTGTTAGTTAAACTGTTTTTAAGTTTGTTTAAAAAATTAAATAAATTATATTTTATATTTAATAAAATATAAAAATTATATATGTTTGTCATATCAGTGTAGTATAACATGTTCATGTAGTATCATAGAATCCCTGTTTAAAAATCAATAGCTTAATTTCCAATATCTTTGGAAGAGCCTAAAACTGAACATAGTGTTGCCACGTGTTTACTGTTGACCATTCATTAAAGCAAGATCAAAAAAATTAAAACAAGAATTACTCACTCAAGAATTTTGCTATATATTATAAAATATAAGTTTAAATGTACAACAGGTTTTATAATTTGAACAAATTTTGAATTAGGTTCTTATATTTTTTTTTTTCTTTTTTTGAGGTTCTTATAGTTTGAATTTTTTTTAATTGGGTCTCTGTCGTCACTCTTAGTTATAACTTCGTCAGTTTAGTGCTCATATGGTAAACGACTTGTCTATGTGACAATAAAAGAAATTAACATGGTGCCAAAGTAGCACAAAAATTGTGTTCTATCTATCACTCCTCACTCTAATTTCCATCAATTTGGAAAAAATTGAGCCACTGCCTTGCATGTGCGTTTGATGGGTGGCAATTTGTGTGTCACTTTGGTGCCATGTAAACTTCATCTATTGTCACATGGAGAAGCCGTTTTCCATGTCAACACTAAATTGACAGAGTTATAACCTGGGGTAATGGCAGGGACCTAATTAAAAAAAAATTCAAACTATAAGGATCCTAAAAGAGAAAAAAAAAAAAAAATTATAGAGACTTGTTTCAAAATTCATCAAAACTATAGAGATCTATAGTACATTTAAACCTAAAATATATAACTCATGTTTTATGTATATATAGTTCACAATCTATTAATCTTTAATATTTTTTGAATATATTTTGAGGGTAGGACTTAGTTCATTTCGTTGTAATTAGGGTAGATCCTTAAATTAGATCACACCTTGTTTTGATGAGATGTGCAAAAAGCATAGTTCAATGTTTACTAAATTGTTTTAAATGATAAAAGTGTGTAATTGTTGAATATGACAATGCAAGAATCCATGAAAATAGTCATGAACTCAAGTTTATGTGGCCATCACTATGTAGGACAAAGATTTAATTCTATTTGCAAATTAATAGAATCTTCTTGCAAGTAAGGCCGAAATCAATCAACAATGTATTTTAAATTGTACAAGCATCTATAAACTGCAAGGAGATATTCTTTCTGATTTACTAGATAAGAGGACTAAACCCAAATAGTTTATAATAATTCATTGAATACTAATTACTGAAATCCGTGAATTTTGGTGCTTATAATCATTTAGTTTTGCAATCAACATCTAAACAAGTGTCATTTGTTTCGCTAAGACAGACAAAGATTGTTCTTGGAAGTCAATGAATAATAATGTAGTATTGGGAAAAACAGTAAGTATTTGTGATAAAATTAGGGATTTGAGAGGAGGGATTAAGAACAAAGAATAAATGTTTCAATACATAGAAACCTCTAATATCCGAAATAAAGTCAGTTCAAACACTTGAATTCACGATTTTTCGACCACTAGGACAAGACTCATCAGAACCAAAAGCTAGAGGTTCCTTTCTATAATATTTTCTTTTATTTCTAGCGTTAAGCTTATGGTAGATATAGATCAGTAGAATAATACTTATAGCTTTTCATTTTACTTTCATTTTCAGTGATTACTTCAGTTGCAAGCAAGTGGCGGTAAGAGTTTTGGGATCTGCTACATTTCACATACAATTCTTTGGTCAGTTAGAGGTCTAGCAGGAACAAGAGTATTCTTACATGTTCTATTGTTATGTTTGACTTTAGAGTATTGCTTGAGTAGCTATTTGATATTGTGGTAACTAGAGAGCAAATTGGCTTGCTTAAACCAATACAATATTATATCCTTCACATATATTTACATACAACTCATAGAACACATACCATTAATATTATAACATAGACTAACCCTAACATGCATATTTACATAGGTACTCTTAATATACTACAAAACCAACACCAAGTATTGTGTCTAAACTATGAACAACACCAGAACTTGCCACAGATGGATTATTGAGACAGATTTGTAATTAGCTCCAACTTAATTCTCTCCATCGGAAAACTGTTTTTTAATGCCAATGAGCTCAACTGTTGCATCCTTGATGCTCATCCTTTCACTTGGAAATTCATTAGAGCAAGCTACTCCTATTTCAAATATTGAAATCAAGCATTCCTCATAGTTCCCCTGATCTGCTCATGTCTCTTTTTATTTCCTGAAGAAGAAATGGATCCAAAAGTTCTTCTACTAACTCTGGCAAACCTGCCTTTGCATAGGTATGAAGATTCATGCCATCTTTGAACATTTCATCTGTTTGTCTATTTCTTGTGAACATCTCTAGCAAGAGAATGCCAAAGCTATACACATCTCCTGATGTTGACACCTCATTTCCTATACCATACTTTGCTAAGAAAGTGTATTAGTAGCATAAAGGTGAAATTGTACATGATTTTTAGAAATGAAATTGAAAAGTGTAAATACCTGGAGCAATGTAACCAATAGTCCTTCTTATTCCAATTGTGCTTGACTGAGGGGCGGAATATTCTGAGAGTCTTGAATCTCGCCAATCCGAAGTCCCCAACATGTCCTACCATTTTGTCATCTAGAAGCACATTGCTTGGCTTAAGATCACAGTGAACTATTGGTGTTTCACAATCATGGTGAAGATACTTCAATGCACTCGCTACATCAATGGCAATGTCAAGTCTCTGAAGCAAGTTTAAACTCGTTTGTGTCTCATTTTGGATACTGATGATTGGATGCAACCACTCCTCTAAGCTCCCATTGGCCATGAGCTCATAAACCAGTGTCTTGAAATCATTTCCTTGATAATCAACACCAGAGCATACTGTAAGTAGCTTAACCAAATTTCTATGTCTTATGTTCCTTAAGGCCTCACACTTGGCTTTAAAACTCTTGGAAGCTCCTGGGTGCACAAGGTTTAACACCTTCACAACAACAATTTCATCCTTTTCAAGAATGCCTCTATAGATGGACCCAAAACTGCCCACTCCAATTAAATTACTTGAGCTAAATCTGTTGGTGGATCTATGTAGACTTTGGTAAGACACTTGGAACAGTGAGTTCACAGAAGAGCTTGAAGTGGGTTTTACTCTATTCTTGGCAAACAAGAGAAACGCAATAGACATTGCCAAAGCCACACAAACAATTACAGAAGCTGCAATAATGAGCTTTGTGGTGAGGGTCAATCTTCCTTTTTTGATGTTTCTAAACTTGCATTTGGACAATTGAAGTTCAGCAATGCCACCACATAGCTTGTTGTTCCCTACAACTGAAGCTGCACTAGAGTTCTTAAAAGCACCCTTTTCTAGCACCATTCTCTCAAAATCATTGAAAGATAGATTCAATCTCCTAAGTGAGTCAAAATCTGCCAAAAATCCAGGGATGTTTTCGAACAGATTATTGTGAGAAAAATCTATAACTTGGATGTCTTTCAACGAACTTAACGAATGAGGAATAGTCCTTTGGAAGATGTTGTTTTGCATGTATAGAAATTCCAATCTTATGGAACTCCCAAGAATGGTAGGAATTTCTCCAGACAACATGTTATGAGACACATCCAGGACTCCAAGATTTATCAGAGTTCCTACTTCTACAAGAAGAGAACCATTCAAATTGTTTTGAGACATGCCCATGTAGATTGTTAAGGATGGGATGTTCATGATCTCTCTAGGAATTGGTCCACTAAGATTGTTCTGATTAAGATTCAACAGAAGCAAACTTTGACATTTTCCAAGAGAGGGAGGAATAGCACCCGATAGAGAATTATTATACATGTAGAGATGGGTCAGCTGTGTTAAATTTCCTAAAGATGATGGAATATTACCTATGAATTTGTTTCCTTGAAAATCCAGCTTCTTTAGCTGTTGAAGTTTTCCAATTTCTCCAGGAATATGGCCAGTAAATTTGTTGCCACCTGTATACATCATCTCCAAATTGACCAAATTCCCTATCCCAGTAGGGATGTTCCCATATAACTTATTCTTATCCATGGTCAAGATCGAAAGACTGGTAAAGTTGGTGATGGAAATGGGAAAAGGCCCTCCAAAATTGTTGAAATTTATGGCTATATATTGTCATGTACAGCTTTATCTATTACTTAACCAAAGTAGTTAGTCAGTTAGATTATTCTAGTTATATTGTAATAGCTGGTTAGAGTAGTTAGTTGAGTGGCCTACGTGTCATCTCTACATATTTACTTCTCTGCGTATTTAGCCTTAGTGTATATATAGATCACTGTATCTGATATGAAAGATAATATACAGAAATTCTTTTCTTTCTCTGGTTTACTTTCTCTCTGGTTTCGGGTTTCTCTGCTCTTCCTCTCTGGTCTTTGGTTTCTTCCCCATCTTGAGGGAATTTCAGCTATAAGCTCCAAACTAGTCTTGTTGCTCAATGTTCAAGAAGTCCAAATCACCATCATGTCCTGCTCCAAGATTGTTGGTGGGAATACTTAGCCACCAAAGCTTATGCAGTTTCTCCAAAGAAGGCATGTTTCCGTTAATCCCATTAATGGCAATGGTAAATCTTTCCAAGTTGGAAGCATTGGACAATGAAGTCGGAATAGTTCCAGTAAACAAGTTGCCACCAATATTGTACTCAGTCATGCTAGGGAAAGTGTTGCCCAAGTGTGAGGGTATTGTCCCATGAAGCTTGTTTTGTGGAACACAAAACACATTCATTGAAGACAGGTTATATATTGAAGGAGGTATGGTACCTGACAACAGGTTTCCACCCATAAACAGGTAAAATAGTTTCTTGAGCTGTCTGAGGCTGTCAAGAATGGTACCTCCGAGATTGTTGACAGTTGTTGAGAGTGCCTCCAAGTCCGAGAAGTTTCCAAAAAATGGAGGAATCCCCCTAGTTAAATTATTGAATTCAATAATTATGATATGCAGCTTTGTCAATGCACTGAACTCCAATGGAACCTGTCCAACCAAGCTGTTGGAACAAAGATTGATGCAGAGTAGATTTGAACAGTCAGATATGTTAACAGGAATTTTGCCAGTGAGCAAGTTTTCATCTACGCGAAGCACTTGTAGCCTGTGGAGATTGCCAATATGAGGAGGAATTTCTCCACTAAAGCTATTGTTGTGCAGGTTTAGTGTTAGCAAAAAGGTGAGGTTGCCTAAGTGTGGAGATATTGAACCCTGCAGGCGCTGTGAGCTCAGGTTGAGGATGGTGATTCTTTGATGGAGTTTTCCACATGTGATGCCACTTCATTGGCAAAATTGGAACGATGAATTCCATGAGCTCATGATGCCAAAAGAGTCATTGGTTATCTTTGCCTTGAATCCAAGTAAGGCTAGTTGGTTAGTTTCATTGCCTCCTCCATGGACACTGCAAAACAAGAGAAGCAGAATGGTTGCACACAAGGGAAACCTGAATTTCTGAAAGAAAATAAGGATCCCCATTTGTTAATACCCAATTTTGTCTGGGTCAACCTATAAAGAACAAATATCTTACAAAAATAACAAAATACAAAAAAATTATTATTTATTAAGAATAATAATAAATAAATAAAACAAAGAAGAAATAATTGCTATTTGAAGCAACACGCAAGGCAGCAATCTGGCCTTTTGAAAAATGCTATTCACCAGTCCGGCCACCCCATGTCATGCCTCTTGCAGCTTGAAAATAGGAAACAGGAAAATCACATCAGTACAACTTGCACAATTCTTCAGCTATAAAAAGGGACACAGGCAGTGAACCAAGGAAGGTCGAATACACATACTAGAGAAGAGAAACTCTAAAATTTTCATCAATTTAGGTACCAATAATTATCTCATTTTTATGCTAAATTTTCATTTTATTGCACTATATACAGCATATTAGCAGTTCTATTTTTCATAAATTAGGAAAACCCCAATCTTATCTCTCGTCTTTTTTTTTTCAAACAAACCCAAAAAGAAACTTTTTAATAAGACAGAGCCACCACACAGAGGGGTGGGATCGGTGGTAGCAGCGGTTCCTCTCCCCAAGCAAACCATTTTTCAGTGAAGAGAAATCCCCTTTTAGAAAGAGAAATGAAACCTAGAGGTAAAAACAAAATTTCAGAGAAAGAAGGAGAGGCTTTTAGAGAAATAAAGAGAAGTGTTTATTACCTTAGCCATTGTTGCTTGAAAATCAAAGCCAAGTCCATGGATTCAAAGAGATGGAGGAAGGATGAGAGCTCCGTGTTCCGCTCCTTGACTTTTCTTCTCTCTTCTCTGTCTCGGCTTTCTCTGTGTCCCATTGGCCTTGTAAAATGAGTAATGATAACGTTTGATTCTTTGATAAAATTACTTAAGAAAAAGAAGTTTTCAAGTTCTCAATCATTTACTTATTAACTAGGAAGTATGAACACTAACATGAGCTACAATACAACACAAAAGAATCCAAAAAGATATAATTTCATATCTATAAACAACTAATGTTTCTTCTCATGTTAACTAACTTTTTTTTTTTTTTTGAAAAAATTAGAAATAAAGTGAGAGCTAGTTATGTTAGCCGCATATCCAAGCTATGTCCAGTTGTGTTGCTGCCGAGTCCAAGCTAAATTAAAATTGCTTTTTTAATCAGACATATAAATGTGTCATACTGGTGTTCAAGGCATATTAATATCTCAAGGGTGTTGGACATAGAGATACTTCACTAGAATGGAGTGTTCAGGCTTCCTAACTTATTAATGAAGCTAGTCACACACCCCAAGGCCAAAGCCACTACCACTGAGAAAGCCACTCTAGCTAACCTCAACGAGGTCCATCCTCCAACTCAAATCTATGACACTTCATTTTGGGGGACTCCCAAGTTGCCACATGTATGGGTTTAGTCTTTTTCCCTCTTATTTCTTCAGTTTTAATGAATAACTTAGATAGTATTTGGTACGAAGAATATTTTGACATTCTTGGAAAAATGAGATCTGAAATATTTCTTTATCATACAAGTTTGCTGCTGTTGAATCTTAATCAGAATAATCTTAGTGGACCCATTCTCAGAGAGGTCATGAGCCTCCCATCCTTAACAATTTAGATGTGCATGTTTCAAAACAATTTGAATGGTTCCCTTCCTGTAGAAGTAGGAACTCTGACAAATTTTGGAGAATTGGATGTGTTTCATGACATGTTGTCTAAAAAAATTCTAACTACTCTTTGGAGTTCCATAAGATTGGAATTTTTATTCATGCAAGACAATTTCTTCTAGGGAAATATTCATGTAGTTAAGTTCCTTGAAAGGTATCCAAGTTATAGATTTTTTTCACAACAATATTTCCAGAAACATTCTTGAATTTTTGGCAGACTTTGACTCACTTAAGAGATTGAATTTATCTTTCAATATTTTTCAGGGAATAGTGCCAAAAAAGGGTGTTTTTGCACTAAAAAAAAATTACTGGATTCCAACAGAATTTTTCCGTTGGAATTTAGAGTTCCAACGAAAATTCCAACAGAATTTCAGTCGTTAGAAAAAATGCCGTTAGAATTTAAAACTCCAACAAAAATTCTAATAGAAAAAAAATTCCAACGGTAATTCTAATGGTATTTTACAGTTGGAATTCCTTTTAAAAAAAAAAAAACTCAAACAAAAAATTCCAACGAAATATTTTTTATTTTTAATATATTTTAAAAAAATATTCAAAAATTATTTTTTAGTTTTTAAAATTCCAACGGAATGAAATTTCTGTTGGAATTTTTTAAGGTTTTTTTTTTAATTTTGTGTTTAGATTTTTTTTTGAAAAATTAACTTTAGAATTTATTATTATAATTATTCTCTTTTTAATATTTTGTTTGAAATTTCCACTTTTAATGCTACTTATTAGCCATTTTTGGCAAATTCAATAACAAATAACACTTAACATAATATTCTCTTTGACACTATAAACAGAAATGGATAATAGAAGTAAAATTAACAAGGTTCATTGGGCAAAAACAACATACTCTAAAAGGTTTTGGATCAAAGTTAAATGACACAAAAATCTCAATCAGCAGTATTAAAATTCACCTACTATAGGAGTTTCTAAATATTCTAAATATTCTAAACTCCTAATATTTCAATGGAAAGCTGGTCTTTGCGTTCTGATAGCAGTTGCAGACATCAAGGGTATAAGTATTAGACTTATCACCAAGAGCAAAGTTGATAGAGATGCTTCTAATGCAATAACATTTGTCTGCTGATATAGAGAACTCCTCAATGGTAATGAACCAAACCCTCTCATAAATTCAATCTTCTCCTTAGGATCCTCTGAAAAGCTGTAATTAATGGTAGCTAAATTATGATCAATACTTTCGGAGAAATGAAATAGCAGCAACAACAATAAATCTCCAAGCTTGAAGAACACATAATCATAGTTTATTGGAAGGATTCTCTAGAGAAGTTGTAATTATGATACCAAATTATAATCAACAATTGCATGGGAAAAAAAAAAAAAAGAATTGCAACAACAACAAATAAATTTCCAAGATTGATGAACACATAATCATAATGTATTGAAAAATTGAAAGGACCACCCGAAAAAGTAGGAATCATGATGGCTAAATTATAATCAATAAGCACATAAAAAAATGAATTAACAGCAACCACAAGAAATTTTCAAGACTAAAATACAGAATCATATTGCATTAAATTTTAATGAGGACTCTAAAAAAAAGTTATGGCTTCAGGAAAACCTTCTGAAAGTTGCATCAAATCTTGCAAACTTTAGTGAGTGGCATCCCGCTACCAGCATGCTCATTAATCCCTTCAGCAGATAACTTCTTACATTTAGTACTCTTCTGCACCCTTTGCAGTAAACAGAAACAACATTCATCAATAAATAGGGTCTCAAACCATAGCTATGATATTTGATAAATTGGCTAAGATATTTAAGACAAAAACCTACTAAAATCTGATAACATATTGGAGTCAAAAGGCAGGTACAGAACCATTTGTCATGAAATACCATAAACCGTGTTTAATTGCCCATTGACCAAAACAGACACCAGGTGCAAGAATATACAGGCTCATAATGAAACAGGGAAAACCCCGGATGGATAACGATGGAAAGCCATCATCTTATTGAGGCATTGAAAAAGAAAGAAACTAAATTACAAGAAACTCCAATAAATCTTTGCAAGGGTAGAAATGAGATTAAAAAATTACTGTAGCAATTTCACTTCAGAAGCTTGAAAGCAAGAAATGCAGACATCAGCAACTGACAAGACTTCCTAGAATAAATTGAATCCCAAATAACGGACAACCTTGTTACAAATAAACCTTCTATCTCAGGCTGCAATTTCTATATTGAACGAAGTAATCTGGCAGGGTCTAAATTAGACAACAATAGTATCAACCTGCTTTTGATTGCCTTAGCTGAAATTAGAAAATGAAATAAAGATGTCAGAAGTTCTTTTCAAGTTCATGGTGAACTTACTTGGTCTCTTCTCTGCTTTGCTGCTGATATTATACTAAGGCGACTAAAGGTGCTTTCTGCTAATATTATGCTAAGGCGAGCAAAGGTTCTACGCTCCTGTAGTTTTCTTAATTTGGCAGATGTTGAATGACAAATGTGAACGTGGTCATAAGATCAATGACTCAGGGACAAAAGCAAGACTTCAGCAAATTACTGTAAAACTAGAGTACTTAGCAACATATAACTCATAACTAAATCTGGCAGTGACGTGGAATAGGAGGACCTGTTGCTGTTAGTTCTCTGCATCATAAAAATGCCACAGCAGATAACAGCAGAATAGAGGGCTGTAGTTATATTTGAGTATAAGCAGGGAACAAGCCTTTAAGTTTGGATATAGGTCTTCAGGATACTATCAGGGTCAAACATATAATTATAGTGGCTGTACAAGAGGATATATATAGTCCAGAATTTGAGCCCGTTTATTAGACCTCTCAAAAGTGGCAAGACATGGTTGAAATGGAAACCAGAAAGTCCCCCAAAAATAAGAAACTTAGGCTCTGTTTGAGAGTTTTTTTGGAGGGGAGAGGAGAGGAGAGGAGAGGAGAGGAAAGGGAGGGAAAGGAAAGGGAGGGGTTTTCCTCTCCTTTGTTTGGATGATTAAAATGAGGAAAATGAAAGGAAAGGGAAGGAAATGTCTTATTGTAAAATATTTTTACTAGTTTATCCTTTATTATTTTTTCACTCTTTTTTTCTAATTCAATTTTTTAATTATAAATGTAATTATTATTTATTTATTAAAAAATAAAAATTGACAATAACCGAATTCATACTCTAATTAAGTACATTTTCATAAAAAAGTAAAATTTCATAAATATTAAATTATTAATATATAATATACACTTATTGCTTCTAATGAGTCATAAAAAAATTAATATACTATATATTTTCAAAAAGAAAATAAACTGTGCATCTGAAAAATTATGCAAATTCTATTGCTTTATGGGTTGCAATTAATTAAATTAGAGTGATGATAAAAGGGATTATTTATAATTTTTTTCATTAGATGGATATAATTAAAATTTTTAATTAGAAATATAAAAGAATTACAATTTAAACATAAAACTTCAACTTTTTTGATTTATTTTCTTATCCAACAATTCAATGGTGGTAGACAGTATGGGTAAATTAGTAAAATAATTCTCTACCCCTCCAAACCCCCCAATTTGGGGGGTTGAAATTTGTGAATGAAAAAAGGAGTGCAAGGGTCAAAGTTTAACCCTTGGTCTCCTTCCCCTTTCAAACTTAAAACTCCCAAACAAGGGAGTGGACTCTCTCATTCCTCTCCTCTCCTCTCCTTTCCCCTCCAAAAGAACTCCCAAACATACCCTTACTAAATCAGCATACATATGAACGAAGACACGATCAACTTCACAAGCACTCAAAGAACATGAGTCAATATTAAGTGTTAATAGTAGAAACTAACACTTGGTTGCAAAAGTAAATGGTACATGAAAAGTTGAAAACTATAACAGCTTCAAACATTAGTATCATTTCAAAGCGCCAGCAACAACAACCAGTAGATGTCAATGAAAGCACATATATTCGTAAATCTAACATAAGCACTATTATAGAAGTATTATACTCAATTATAGATTACATATTCGTAAATCTAACAAAAGCATGATTATAAAAGTATTATAACCAATTATAGATTAGAGACTTCAAACAATACCATAGTATGAAGATAAGAACAGAACAAAACAAAACAAATCAATTATGAAACATCCATATACGTCACAGAGAAATAAGGTTCATATATCAAATGTAAAAACATCTTAAGCCACTAAAAGTTGCCACCACAGAACCAACAACAGACACAATCCAGAGCAAATGGTGCCATAGCAGGCTTCATAGAAACATTTGGCAAAATTCATATAAAAATTTCCCAATTCCTTGAAACCCAAAACTCTAATGCTAATCCCAAGATGAAACTTGAAACAGAAACAATTTGAACATTTTGTAAAGTTTCTTAATAGTAAAGGAGAGTGCCAAACCTGAAATCTGCAACAAGGGTGCTAATTTCAGTGCAACCCAAAAGATAATACAAGTTTCAAATATCAAACTGCCAGTAACCATTCAAATTCTTCTATGATATTACCCAAAAAAAAACTTCTATGTTGGGAACCAAATCGCTGGAAACAGTAAATTTCATCGTTCAAAACTTGAGTAACAGTTTAGAGCTTATAATAATCAAAAATCAAATAAATTAACATGCATCTTATACATCTTTTAAAGAAGATATGGTTGAGAAATAACCCAGAACTCCCAAATTAACTTAATAGCTATGAACAAGGGCAAGAAATTGACTAAATATAGCTGCTTTACCCAATACCAACCAAATAGCAGAAAGAGAGTTTGCTAGAAACTTCAACTTGGGCTTCAATCCCTATCGTATAACACACTGCTATACTCTTCGTAAATCATCAAAATCATCAAGACTGGGTTCGCTAGTGACAACCACTCTAGTTTGAGATAGCCAACCTTAAGGTCATTGATAGACTCCAAGCCTTAGCATTTTCACTGAAATGGAGGCTGGATTATGGAGAGGCTAGGGTTTTATGAAGGAACCAGAGGATGAAGAAGAAGATAGAATCAGGGAACAAAAGAAGATAAGGGGATCTGAAGCCAAAGCCACGGTTGTGCATTGCTAGCAACGTGAGAGTGGCCTGAAGCGCGAGATGCTGAATTCTGAAGATCTAGTCGAAGAAGAGTGGCTAGGGCGGAAAGAGAAATGCGGAGTTAGGGATTTCAGCGACAAAGGGAAGTTAGAGGTTTCAGAAGAAAGTGAAATGCGAAGGGGAAGGGCACAAAGTGTTTTACAAAATTCCAACGGTAATAAAATAGAAATTACTGTTGGAAATACCGTTGGAGTTAACAAAAGATTTTACAAAAAAAATTGAAAAAAATTCTAACGGTATATTCCGTTAAAATATTCCGTTGGAATTCTTCAAAAAAAAAATTCAACATTTATGGCGGTAATTCTGACAAAAAATTCCAACGGTAATGTAATTCCGTTGGAATTTCAACAAAATTTGTTCCGTTGGAATTTTTGAAAAATTTCAACGGTATTTTGTTCTGTTGAAAAATTGTCTTTTTCTTATAGTGTTGAAACCTCAAGTGTAGCTTCAGTTGTAGGGAACAACAAGCTATGTGGCGGCATTGTTGAACTTCAATTGTCCAAATTCAACTTCAAAAACACCAGAAAAGGAACATTGACCTTCATCACAAAGTTCATTATTGCAGCTTCTGTAATTGTTTGTGTGGCTTTTGCAATGTCTATTGCGTTTCTCTTGTTTGACAAGAAGAATAGAGTAAAACCCACTTCAATCTTTCCAGTGAACTCACCATTCCATGGGAGCCTAGAGGAGTGGTTGCATCCAATCATCAGTATCCAAAATGAGACACAAACGAGTTTAAACTTGCTTCAAAGACTTGACATTTCCATAGATGTAATGAGTACATTTGAGTATCTTCACCATGATTGTGAAACACCAACAGTTTATTGTGATTTGAAGCCAAGCAATCTGCTCCTGGATGACAAAATGGTGGGACATGTTGGGGACTTTGGATTGGAGAGATTCTTCTGAAAGGCCACTAAGAACTATTTGCCCTCAGTCAAGCACAATTGGAGTAAGAGGGATTATTGGTTACACTGCTCCAGGTATTTACACTTTCTAATATCATTTTTCAAGATCATGAATAGTTTCACCTTTATGCTGCTAATACACTTTTTTCGCAAAGTATGGTATGGGAAATGAGGTGTCAACATCATATGTGTATAGCTATGGCATTATCTTGCTGGAGATGTTCATGGGAAAGAGAGCGACAGATGAAATGTTCAAAGATGGCATGAATCTTCATACCTATGCAAAGGCTGGTTTGCCGAAGCTAGTAGAAGAACTTTTGGATCCATTTATTCTTCAGGATATAAAAAGAGACATGAGCACATTGAGCAGAATGGATCCCTACAATCAAAGGAAAAGTGAGGTTGAGGATTGATTGATTTCAATATTTGAAATAGGAGTAGCTTGCTCTGATGAATTTCTAAGTGAAAAGATGAACATCAAGGATGCAACAGCTCAGCTCATTGCCATTAAGGAAAAGGCTTCTCAATGGAGTGAATTATGTTGAAGGTACTTAAAAAGCGGTCTCAAATGTCAATAATCCACCGGTGGCAAGTTCTGTTGTTGTTCATAGTTCGGACACAATACTTAGTGTTGGTTTTACAGCATATTAAGTACTAGACAAAAATGTAGAACATATATAAGGGTTATTTTAATTCAATTGGCCTTGTAGAATGAGTCTGCATAAATAACAATAACCTTTGGTTTGTTGTTAAAATTACTTAAGAAAATAATGTTTTCAAGATCACAATTATTTTCTTATTAACTAGGAAGTATGAACATTGACATGGACCACAATACGACACAAAAATCTCCAAAAAGATATAATTTCATATATATAAACAACAAATGTTTCTTCTCTTGTTAGATAATTTTTTTTTGGAAAAAAAGTTCAATTGTGTTGTTGGTAGGTCTAAACCAAATTAAAACTGCTTTTTTAATCGGACATACAGAATGTGTTGTACTAGTATCCAAGGCATATCAACATCTTATGAGTTTTGGACACACATATACTTCATTAAAATGGACCATCCTTGCTTCCTAGCTTATTAATGAAGCTAACCAACCACCCCTTCTTTTTTTTTCTTTTTAAAGCATTGTCTCATGTACCAGTAGATAAATAACCTCATTGTTTGTTGTTTAAATATAAGTTTCAGTGTGGGGTTTAGTTCATTGTTAATAGCTGAGCACTATTCTTGAGAGTTACCTGTGTAGGTTTCTTTCCTGCTTTGTTCTTCCTACTGAATAAAACTTCCTGATTCATCAAAAATAGATTTTTTGGTTGTTCAACATGACAATGCAATAATGATCATGAATTCAAGCCTGTGCGACTATCACTGCGTAAAACAGAAATCAATTCTATTCACAAAATGGTAAATCCAGAAGATATTCTTTTTTACAAAACATAAGGATACAGCAGAAACAAAAGAACTAAGACAAGTTCCAGGTCAAGATATATAACCATGTTGCTAGACAAGCAGTTAAAATTCAAGAGAACAACAATACACAAAAGTTGTTAAACATTCAGTTGGGTAATGACATTGGATTAAGTGTCATATATGGCTCCCTTTTGCTAAGCCTTTCAAAGTATGACAACCTCAATCCAAAATCCCCGCCAATGTTGGAGCGGATCCAACCTGAATGGTTTCCTGATGCTCCAGTCACCACAACAGCTGTATTGCCATCAGCAAAATTAGTCAATGCCACTAGTGCTTCTGGTTCTGTGGCTGAAGAAGCATCCAACAGAAAAATATGGCTAAAATGTCCACAAGTAATTCCAGCATTGTGCAGCCGAAAACTACTGATATAAGTGGATAAAATTACTCTAATTTCCTTGAGTTCCTTCAATGAAGGACAAGCAAAACACTCCCCTTTATGAAGGCATGATGGCAGGATGTCAATGGGAACCCCATCTAATTCTCTGAAGGCAGCATTGGCTCTGAACAGATCTGTCTCAGGAATGACCTTCTTTAAACTACTTGTCAGGATGTCACATGTGCTATTAATTGGTGCACAAACAAGAATCCTACAATGTTGAGATTTTTGATAAATATTGGATATTGTGTTTCGCACAAGTAATCCAGTGCTTGATAGTGTCTTTGAATAAGATCTGGGGTTCTCGCAAACCTTTTCGTCCGTTACACATAGTGGACCTTTTACAAGATATGGTGGAGATCCTTGAATTCCTGGAATTAGCTGTATTGTAATAGGATAATCCTTCTCAGGTTTATAATAGGCAGAAGGTAGATATGGTGGGACAAGGATGTGTCCTCGGGTGACATGGTCTGGAAAGAGGAAATTCTGAAACAAAGGCTCTGATGCAGCTGCAACTGCTTGGTGAGCTCTTTTCAAGCAGACCCTATTGAATGAGAAGCTGATGTCATAAAGGCAGGATGGACGATGCTTATGATAAAAGTCATTCCCAAATTCAACTAGAACTTCTGTGCTCTTCGTCACACGATGAATGATACCCTGTATAACATTGATTCAATAACATAAATATGTGAAATGCTTATGAATAAATAAGGGAGACCTAGATAGCTAATATTTTGTGATGTGCCAGTACTCCATCATTAAGGTTGCTCTCTTCTACTGGAATAATGAAAAAGAGAAGATGTTCATTTGATGCTTCTTATATCTTTTGGAAGATAAAATGGCATACCTTTTAATATGGATAGTCTGTTTAAGAGGGTGAAATGAGTAAAGAAACAGCTGCCAACCAAAAAACAGCTGAGTCTGAATGTTAGACAAGAAGGCTGCTGTGTATAAAGTCTTAAGATTTATAATCTCACACCACACACACACACACACACACACACACACACACATGATTTTGGAGTTGTTTTTTTTCCTTATTGTAGAAAGCATATTCAGGGCTTATATTGTCACATTATTTAATGATTTGTATGCTTTTGGAGTTGGTTTAGTCTTCACTGAAATATTTGGGAACCTTTAAATTTCAGGCTGAATCTATTACTTTCAAAGGGGCTTTAAAATTATTTCCTGTATAAGTAAACTTCTTTTCGTCGTCTCTCTATTAGATTTTGTCCTGCTGAAGACTTAAACAGGTCAGTATACTTACTCAACTTTGACAGAAATTTGTAAGATGAAAACTGATAAAGCAGAATAAAAAGATGCCATCAATAGCTCTTGTTAAATCTTGTGAGTATTGAAGGTTGTTAGTTTCAGGTATATATAGTGAGAAAGTCAATGGTAATGGGAAGTTACTGTAGTTCAGTTTCCTCAGCCTTTAAGAATTCAACACTTCTTGACAATTTGATGGTAAGACTAGACTCTGTTCTTCAAAAAAAGAAAGGATGAAAAATAAAGAATAAGGAGATATTAAGAGAGAATGTATCTCAAGTGATAAAATAGATGAAACAAAGAAATCGAATACACTTCAATTCGAAAGCTAAATAACACAATATCATCTATTGTATGAATTCAGAAGCTAGGGAAAATTACCTGAAATGGCTCAACTTCACTGCCTGAAGGTTTTGCATACACCAAGTCCCTTGATAAAAGAAATGGGCGCCTCTCTCTTATAGAATCAATCTCAAACACAACAAAAGTTTTGTCTTCCTCAAAGACTTTTGCTTCCTTTAACTTCAAAATCACATTCTTCAATTCGAAATTGCTCCATTTCTAAGCCAATTAGATCAAAGAAATTACTACAGACAAAAGTGAAAAAGCACATAACAGAATCTAGTTCCAAAGAAATTCTTGGACCTAGAAATATTTTGTAACGTTTATGTTGTTAGAAGACAAAAGTGTCAAGGAACTAACTGACACAAAGGCCCAAGATTGTTTTTTTCCCCCCCTCTTGAATGCCCAAGATTGGTTTTAGTTATATATTTTTACATGTCCATTCCCATGATATTCCTTTGGACTTGAAGAGGGATGTGATTTCATGTCAAAGAACCAACTATCCCAGACGATTAAATTGTTAGGAGAAGGCCAAAAAATGGGTTTAAATTACATTTCAAACAAAAAGAATCAAGAATTTTCCATCTGTAACATTTGGAAGGCCTCAATCTACAGCGCCAAAATTTTGCAAATGCACTAAAACCTTCTAGACAATCCACAGATTATTTCTAACAATGCAATTTGACTATTCTAAAAGTTTTTACAAACCAAACAGACTTAGATTGCATTTTGATAGTTTCAACTGCATGTGCTTGATCTCCTACAAGTAGTTCACAAAAGGACATTGGCAACAAATTAGAAAACATCATGCTATAATTCATAAGGTCATTATCTTACTACCATGAACATATTCATCAACAATAGATAATAGCTGTAGTGGTTAAATGTAATACACTCACAATTTCTTCTTCTCTTCAATTAAAGAATGCTAAATTATGATTTCAATTGAAAATTAAATTCTAGCTTAGCATAACAAAGGAGAGTATTGTACACCATATTGTAATGCCTGCATCTCATCTTAAGCATGTCATACTAGACGAAACTCCCAAAAGAGGCTTCTCTTCTAAGCAATATCCCTGTTTCTGAAAAAACTTAGAAGCTTAATCATCAGTTCAGTTCATAAGGAACTAAAGATCCCTTCCTTATGCTACAATGTGAGTTATCTCAAGCACTTCTTTTTTCAGGGAAATTCTTTTTCATCTCCTAAAAGTGGTTTGCAGTAAGACATCAAGCCTCAAGCTGTATCCTGTAAGCTTCTGGCTCAGGCTTCTTTGTACCATTTTCCTAATTTAAGTTCAAATAAGCCTGCCAGTATTACTTGAATTCTTCATCATAAGATTATAAGACAACAAGAGAACAAAGTGAAAGAAGAATTAGAAAGGGGGAAAAATAAATATGGTTATCCTCTCCCACCCATAGTTATCAATTCAAGTTTAATGAAGAATAAAACTAGTAAGTAAGTACAGTCTGAAACCACAAGACATGTTTTTCTTTCTCATGTCAGATTATTTTAGTTAGCTAACAACCCAGCTTAATTCTACTTTAACTAAAATACTATCTGATTGCCTTTAAAGCTGCTTAATTTCCATCTTCTCTTTTTTTTCCCATGATCTTTCTCCAAGTGAAAAGCAACCAAGGGGGTTATGTAAAGGATCCACTCATATAACTTATATCCACTATCATTAGAATAAAAATAAAGCTTCAGTCATTGAAATTTATATAGATACAACTTGGTAACAAGATTAGCGGACTGAATTTTTTTAATAGGAAATATTATGCCATTTACACAAGGGATAAGGTCATTTCAGAAACAAATGGATACCATTTAGTATTACCTCTAAGTAGAAGTCCTCGGCATAGAGGAGGGCAGCAAAGTAATCCTTGTAAGTCAAGGGAGATAAAGGTTGCTTCAGAACTTGAGGTACAATGTCTTTCTTTATCAAAGATTTGATCTCACTGGGTATAGCATATATTAATGATGACTCAACCTGCACATAATTTGTCTTGTTCTCTGTCTTGGTTGAGTTTGATGAAGCCTGGCGTAGTACTGACTTGGAGGTTGGAAGTTCAGCAGCAGAAAATGGTGAAGATGGTATGGAAAAAGATGCTTTGGTTGTTATGGATGACAAAGGAGGTTTCTTTGCAGTGGAAGATGGTGTAGAAGAAGATTGTGTGGCTTTTCTGGATGGCAAAGGTGTTTTCTCTGAACTTGAAGACTGAGGAGTAGAAGATGAAGTTAATTTTGGTGAGGATTCTAATAGCTTAGAGGGAGGAAGTGATTTAATTGGTGATTGAGGCAGTCCAGAAGAAGATTCTATGGCTTTTGAGGATGGCAAAGGTGTATTCTCTGAAATTGAAGGGGGTTTGCTTGGAAACTGAGATGTAGAAGCTGGATGTATATATGATTTAGATGAAGATGTTGGTGGGTGAGATGATGAAGATGATGTAGAAGAAAAATAGTGAGTTCTCTGAGAAAAGATAGATTTTTCATAACCATCAGATGGAAAGGGACTAAAATTTCTTGAATTTTGATCATCTTCACAACTCCTTCCCAATGATCTTTTTAAACTTGAGAAGAGGGGTGTCAAGATATCATCATCACTGTCGCTATCATGATGATTTTCTTCTTCACAACATAAAATGCATCGCAATATGTTAAGAAACAAAGACATTATTATGACCTTTTCCCCAATCAAACAAGACAAACAGAAAGGAGTGAGCTTCACTGTGAACCTAAAAGATTAGATGCTGCAAATGCAAATGGAAGGTGCATTCTCCTTTAAGTGTTAACCCATAAGAAGCAAAAGGGTTGCTGGGTTGGGATGGGAGAGAACGAAACATACCTGTGTATTGACTTGCTTCAAGAATCAAGAGTAAAGTAAAGACTTACCAATTAAGAATGGCTTCAGAATGACAAAGGGACCCGCGCAACTATGAAGTGGCGACATGCCATTGCCAGCAGACGGGGAGCTGAGACGGTCAACTGCAGGCCTATGACCTTGTTCCGATTTTGGACTAATTTTTAATTTGGATTTTCATTTTTTTTTTAATTGAACTTATTTGAATTTTCTTTGGGTTGGATAATGTTTTTAGTTCACTTCTAAATTATTATTTTTTTTGAGTTTATTATTTTTAAGTGTTTGATATTAGAGAATTAGATAATTTAATTTTAAAATATGAGAACTTTTAGTTCAGTGTTTTTTATTCAATATAAAATGACTAAGTTTTTTATTCAATATAAAATGACTAAAATACTTCTTAATGTTATGTAATTATTCTAGTAATGTATAGTTATTATTTAGTGCTAAGTAATTATTTTATTTAATTATGTAATTATTTTTAATGTTAAATGATTATTCTCTTCACATATTATCATATTTAAAAATAAAAGCATATAAAAAATAGAAATAAATTTAACACATGACAAAATAATTATCATAATATCTCTTGCAATTCTTCTTATAATTTATTATTTTCAAGTTAACTTCGTACTTGGTCCAAAAGTATATGTTATTTTTGTTGAGAATTCAAATATTGAGGCCAACATAGCACTACTCCCAATTTGAAAATGGAGTAGGATAACATCACCCAAAAGTATTTAAGTTGAGAAATTTTACTTTTATTGATATGGAGTTGTTGACAACTAGTAGTTTTTTGTTATTTGAAGTATAAGAAGATTAATTTAATATATAATAGACAATTTATAGTTTACATTAATATGTAATAACTTATCATTTATCACACAAAAGTATTTAGTAAAATAAAATGAGAGTTATTAGCTCAGTGAAACTGCCTCCATCCTTAAGATTGTCCCTCACCCTCTATCTCATGTTTGAATCTTAAAATATTAGTTTTAGCCAAATGAGCAACTATCTCATGTAAAAACAAAAGAAGAAGAAAAACTAACTTAAAATAAATGTTTTCCTAATTATTTATAGTCAAAAATATGTGACTAATCATGTTTAATTAGTCTACTATATACGGAGAATAGATTGATACATATTATATTCAAATGATTTGTGAGTTTAGTGGTACATTTTTTAATTATAGAAATTAAAAGATTTGATATTATATGTTATATTCTCGTTATGTATTCTCATTCTTTTTTAACGTATTTCTGTGTAACAAAAAAAAAAGATTGATACATATTAATTATAAAAAGTTAAGTAAAAACAATTTAATAGAATATATAGGTAGATATCTCTAAGAGGATACGTCAATAATTGTATATTTGATATTCTGTCATAAGAGTCTCAAGTTAAAATTTTATTGAGAATGAGTGAGATAAAATTTTGAATGAGAAATAAACTATTCTAGTAGCCTTCATTTAAAAAAAGTAAAAAGACAAGGTCTAGCTTTTTCACCGCCCTTAGGTGTGGGCTTTTTTTGCTAAGTCCGACCCTTTTCTTATTTCTCCTCTTCTCCTTCTTGTGAGGTTTTCGTCTCCTTCTCTTGTTCATTTTCTTGTGCTTCACTTTGAGGCTACTACTGCCACTTTGTGTGGCGATAGCCCTATTTGTTTGTTTTACTCAATTGCTTGTGTTTTTTAGGTATTTTGATTTGTCATTTCATTAAATTGTTCAATTTTTGTTTTACACATTTTTCTTGTTTAAAGGTATATCTAATGTTTTAAGAGGTTAATCTGTCAAATTGAACATCTATTTTAGATATATCTCAAAATTTTCATGTCATATTTCATGTGTTATGTAAAAATAATATTTTAGATAAATCAAGCGTTTAACATCGTTGCAACATATTTGATATTTTCTCTGTCATTAAAGATGTTTTGTCATTGGCTTCTGTTTTGCCAAGACCTAAGGTCATACCTTTATTTGCTTTTTAGTACATAGAGAAAAATGTAAAAACTTATTTTAGGGTATTAGCTTTTTGAATTTTAAAAAATATTATATTAAAAATTTTATATGGTGTGATTTGTTATTGTATAAGAAGTTACATTTCTAATAAAAAATAAAAATGTAAACAATTGAGGAAAAGTAAATCCCTTTAAACTCTTTGCTTCTTATGTTTCTCTTTTCGTCTTTTTTATTTTTTTTATTTCACAATTTTCACAATTGGGACTGAGAATGGCATGAGTTCCGTCAGCTTAGTTCTGTAAATTTTCCCTCACTTTCTCGCCACTCAAACACGAGGACGGAGATGGTGATGGGTTTTGGAAAAAGAGAGAGGGTAAAGGACCAGAAAGTTGGTGTGTTTGGGGCACTGGCGGTGATTTTCAGTGGCGACGATGTCGAAGAGAAGCGATTCCGGTGGGTTATGTCGGTTTTGAAAGCGGTTCTGAAATTGTACATGCAGCACACAATCTCGTAGCCGGCGTTGATCATGGTGGTGGGGGCAGAGAAGCAAAAGATTCTAATCCCAGAACCGTTTTATCACTGCAAAGAACTTGTCCAGATCGCGTGCTAAAGGAATGATGAGGAAGATAATAAGAATAGTTCTTTAGTAATGGGAACCGATGGAGATGTCTTCATAGTCTCCCAAGGTAAATTTCTTGTGTTCTCAAGATTGAATTTATTATTCCGGTTGTTCTTTACATGTTTGTTATATATATATATATATATATATATATATATGTATGTTTTGATATGTTTTAGAAAAATAAAATAGAGAAATAGTGTCTGAGTATGGCTTTACTTGGAAAATAATGGGATATTAGATCTTATCCGTAGATTAAGCAGTGTGAACTATTCAAATTTAGCAGTTAGAATTGGAAATCACATATGTTCTGCTCTTATCAATAACTTTATTTCAAATTTCCATCACCTTCGTCTGTGAACTGTCAAATTTGGCACAAGAAAAGTTTCTGTATATTTGCATTCTCTAAGAGAGTTATAGACATCACCTTCTTTTGAAGAGGAACAATTTGGACGAGTTTCAACTGCAGATGAGACTTGCTTATTTGCTCTTTGCTACACAAAAGAGCCTTCACATTCTCTCTAGTAAAGTATCACCTAATGCACAAACACACACTCTTGTTTAAATAGTTATCCTTGATGGAACAAACATGACTAATACTTTTCTGCATGGCTTTCACTTATGGATAAGCAGACAGATAATATGATGTGAATATTGCCTGAGTTTAGATATAGCAGGTTGTCCATTTAATGATACTTTTATGTATGTATTTCTTCTATGTAATTTTTCAATGACTTAAGTGAGCTTTTCAGTTGTTCATTTGACATAATAATTGTCTCTGCAGGGAGAAATTAATAGTTTTAAGTAAGAGCTACTATTCCTGTCTATGCTACTGCTGATTGTCCTTAGTAAACATATTCCAAGTATCAAATTCTTGTCATTTGTTCAAGTCATATTTTTAACTGACTGTTGGCACAAATCTTAACAGGCTTAATCCACAAGTTACGAGCGCACTCATGCTCCTCCAAGCTCTTTTAACTTTAGTTTCAATCCAATCTAGTAATAGCAACACAAAAGTCTAGTGCTTAGGGTGGTGAAGTACAATTTCACGTATTTGCCTTGGCAATAAGACAATTGAAGTGAACAATTTTACAGAATAATTTAGGTAAAACCATTGCATCTCTTGTTCTGTAACTGTTTTATTCTGTGGCACAATGTCAGTACGCTTGCTTCATGGTTTCAGCATCTTGAATTTATAGGAATAGAGGGAACCTGTTCCCCTCTCTGCTAGCTCTTCTTATTCTAGCAGGAAACAAGTTCTGAGATCTGCAAAACATGTTGAGGCTATGTGCTGTTCTGAGAAAGCACAAGAGTATACAAGGGTGAAACTGGACCATATTCAAGCACAGGTAACCAATTTATTCAATATTCTTTACTGCTATAGTTTGATGTTGCTTGTACGTTTACTCTTAGAATTTCTTTCTGCAGCTGGAATATGAAGAGCTTCTCAATTCCTAAATTCTGATACTGATATGAAAGTGAGGACAGAGGTTTTAAATTTAGATAAAGGCCCCAAGGTTCTATTTTCATCACTTTTGCTCCATTCCTCCCATTTTCACCCCTACCAAGCACACTCTAAATTTTAAGATTGATCCGTTAAATAGATAGCTTTATGATTAAACATGCAGATTATAGGCTTTTTTCATTTCCCCCTCCCCCTTCTCCATTGAAGAGGAATTCCTATCCTTGCAAGACTTTTGATTGCTTGTGTTTCTTTGGAAATTTTAAACCGTCTAATGAAGATGGATCCATCACAATCATTTCATGCAAAGACATTGGAGAATTAATTTCCATGTTCTCTTTCCAAGAGGAGCTACCATCTGGTGGGTGAGTTGATGAAGATGACGTAGAAGAAAAATAATTTGTTTTCTGAGAAAAGGTAGATTTATAAAAACTTGTGAAGAGGGGTTTCAAGATATCGTCATCGATGTTGCTATCATGATGATTTTCTTCTTCACAACATAAAATGCATTACAATATGTTAAGAAACAAAGACATTATTGTGACCTTTTCTCCAATCAAACGAAGAAGACAAACAGAAAGGAGTGAGCTTCACTGTGAACCTAAAAGATTAGATGCTGCAAATGAAAAGGTGCATGCTCTTTTAAGTCTTAACCCGTAAGAAGCAAAAAGGTTGGGATGGGAAAGAACGAAACATACCTGGGTGTTGATGAAGGCATACCTCCAAAAAAGGACTTCCCATAGTGAGCTAATAATCTATGAGCTACACCATTAGCAAGTCTGGATACATGTTATTTTAAGTGCTTGATGTTGGAGAAAAAAATTTAATTATAAATATGAGGACTTTTAGTTTGGTGTCTTTCATACTATATAAAATGACCGAAATATATCCTTGTGATATGTGGTTATTATTTTAACATATGTGGTTATATGCTATAAAGCTATTATGCTCACATATTATCACATTCAAAAATAAATAGAATAACTGAATATATAAACAAAATAATTATATAGCACTCAAGGGTATTTTAATCATTTTATATGATAGAAAAGGCATCAAACTGAAAGTCTCTATTATTTTAATCTGAATTGTCTTTTCCTTCAACATCAAATTAAAACCTAAGAATAATAAGCTCTCTTTTTTTAATATTTATATATATGATATAAGATGAAGAATCTTTAATTAAATTTATAATTAGCTACCTTTAATTTTTTTTTTTTAATATGAACAAGATTTTTGATACCTTTATACTAAATGTGCTTACACCATTTTGAAAGATGGTAGAGCGAATTACTTTTTCTAAAAAATAAATGTGCTTGTATAAAAGTTTGGATTTTCTAACTTGAACACCCTTATGAAAAGGCTAAGAGCCTAAGACTGTGGTACCTATTAAGCATCAATGGACTTTATACATTGATCAGTGGTCATTCTATATTTATCAATGGTCCTCAGTAAAAAAAAAATTATGTAAATTTATGATGTGAAAACTCTAAAAAGAAAGAAGAAGGCAAGAAGGGTACACGATAGTTTGTTTTTGGTTTTTTATTTTGGTAAAAAAGGGTATGTGCTAGTCGTTCAAGATCAATGTTGAAAAAGAAAAGACATACAAGGGAATTTGAAAAGACTTAAATCCCAAACCCAAAGTCGAAAAGGGTGTTGATTTTTACCACGGCTAAGAAAATGGTCATGACGAACTTGTCCATATCACGTGCTAAAGGAATGATGTGGAAGATAATAAGAATAGTTCTTTAGTAGTGGGAAGTAATGGAGATGTCTTCATATTTCATAGTCTCCCAAGGTATATTGTGTTCTTAAGATTGAATCCTACAGTGTCTCACTCGGCTGACTTAAACCGCAGTTGAAGATCATTTCTACTTACTTGCAAAATCATGGGATATTACAATCTTTTTCGTAAATTAAGTGGTGTGAACCATTCAAATTTAACAGTTAAAATTAAAAATTACATGTGTTTTGCTCTTATCAGTAATTTCATTTCAAATTACCATCACCTTCTGTCAATTTTGGCACAGGAAAAGTTTCTATATATTTACATTCTCTAAGAGAGTTTCTATGCAAGTATTGGTCAACTAAATGTAGCTTTAAACTATACTAGCTAGCATTAAGCTTTCTGGTAGAATATCAGTAGATAATACTTATAGCTTGTCAGTTTACTTTCATTTACATTGATTAATTCAGTTGCGAGGACATGGCCGTAAAAATTTTGTTATTTGTTGGTTTCACATACAATTCTTTGGTCAATTAATTAGAACCTAAGAGGTCTAGCAGGAACAAGTGTATTCTTCCTTGTTCTATTACTATATATGTTTGACATTACCGCATTGCTTGAGTAACTAATTCTATATTGTGGTAACAAGAGACAAATTGGCTTGCTTAAACCAACATGATATTACGTGTGCATAGATCATTAGAACTCATAATTAATGTTATAATTATAAACAGACTAACCTTGATATGCATTTTTGCACAAGTCCCATTCATATACAACAACAAAATCAATGCAAAGGACTGTTATTGTGTCTAAATTTTGAACTATGAAGAGCAGCAAAACTTGCCACCGGTGGATTATTGAGATAGCTTGTTAATTAGCGACACCTTATCTCTCTCCACTGAGAAGCTTTTCCTTAACAGCTATGAGCTGAGCTGTTGCGTCCTCCATACTCATCTGTTCACTTGGCAATTCATTAGAGCAAGCTAATCCTACTTCAAATATTGAAATCAAGCATTCCTTGACTTGACAGTTCCTCTGATTATAGGGATCCTGAAGAAGAATCGGATCCAAAAAAATTTCTATTAGCATTGGCAAACTTGCCTTTGCATAGGTATAAAGATTCATGCCATCTTTAAACAATTCATCTGTTGGTTTCTTCCCTGTGAACATCTCAAGCAAGAGAATGCCATAGCTATACACATCTCTTGATGTTGACACTTCATTTCCCATACCATACTCTGCAAAGAAAGTGTATTAGCAGCATAAATTAAGGTGAAGTTGTCTATGATCTTGTGAAATGAAATTAGAAATTGTAAAGACTTGGAGCAATGTAACCTATAGTCCCTCTTACTCCAATTGTGCTTGACGGAGGGGTAGAATAGTTCTGAGTGGCTTCTCGGAAGAATTTTGCCAATCTAAAGCTCTCCTCTCCCTTGTTTGAAAGATTTATCTTCAAAAATGATAGGAGATCGGTAGGTAAGATGCAACCCTCACACTCCTTTTTTGATCCATTTTTGTGTTCCTCCAAATTGGGGGTTTGGAGAGAAAATATGTTAAAATGACTATTATACCCCTTTATTTTAAAAAAAAATTCATCACCCATATCCTACACAAATAAGTGTATTATATTATTTAATTTTATATTAAAGCTATCTATTTTAATAATAAATGGTAAACTAATAAAAATATTTTACAATAGGACTTTTTCTTTCCTTTCATCTCATTTTGCTCATTTTAATCATCTAAACAAAGGAAAGGAAAACTTCTCCATTTTCCTCTCTTTCCTCTCCTTTTTTTTTTTCCCTCAATTCAAACTCTCAAACAGAGCCTTAAGAAAAAGATGTTTTCAAGATCACAATTATTTTCTTATTAACTAGGAAGTATGAACATTGACATGGGTCACAATACGACAAAAAAAAATCCAAAAAGATATAATTTCATATATATAAACAACTAATGTTTCTTCTCTTGTTAAATAATTTTTTTTAAAAAAAAGTTTAGAAACAAAGTGAGAGCCAACCATGTAAGCGGCATGTCCAAGCCATGTCCAATTGTGTTGCTGCTAAGTTTAAACCAAATTAAAATTGCTTTTTTAATCAGACATACAGAATCTGTTGTACTAATATCCAAGGCATATCAGTATCTGATTAGTGTTGGACACACAGATACTTCATTAAAATGGAGCATCCTTGCTTCCTAGCTTATTAATGAAGCTAACCAATCACCCCTTCTTTTTTTCTTTTTAAAGCATTGTCTCATTTACCAGTAGATAAATAACCTCATTGTTTGTTGTTTAAATATAAGTTTCAGTGTGGGGTTTAGTTCCTTGTTAATAGCTGAGCACTCTTCTTGAGAGTTACCTGTGCAGGTTTCTTTCCTGCTTTGTTCTTCTTAATGAATAAAACTTCCAGATTCATCAAAAATAGAATTTTTGGCTGTTCAACATGACAATGCAAGAGTCCATAATAATGATCATGAATTCAAGCCTGTGACTATCACCGTGTAAGACAGAAATCCAATTCTAATCAAAAAATGGTAAATCCAGGAGACATTCTTTTTTATAAAGCATAAAGACACAGCAAAAATAAAAGAACTAAGACCAGTTCCAGGTCAAGATATACAAACATATTGCTAGACGAGCAGTTAAAATTCAAGAGAACAATACACAAAAGTTGTTAATCATTCAGTTGAGTAATGAACATGGGATTAAGTGTCATATGTGGCTCCCTTTTGCTAAGCCTTTCAAAGTATGACAACCTCAATCCAAAATCCGGGCCAATGTTGGAGCGGATCCAACCTGAATAGTTTCCTGGTGATCCAGTCACCACAACAGCTCCCCGGTTCTTTGCAGTCCAATGTTAGTCATAGAGGTTAGAATTGTTAATCATTTATCAAATGCAGTTTGGAAGGGGGGCCCACGATTACAAGTAAAAATGGAATGCCCTACTTTATGTGGAATTCAACATAACAGTGAATAGTAATCTGGGTAAATGTGGAAGATCCCTAGTTTCTTGTTCATGATGATGTGTGCTGGAAAAAATTTGTTGATTGTTGTCCTTGTTCTTAAAATATTGTAGAGTTTTAGAACTACCTGTAAAGAAAAACAATCGGAATGCTTCTATTACAGTATCTCTCTCTTGTTAGGTATAGAAGCTCAGGCTAGAAACCCTTTTGCTCCTCTTGCTCTTCCTTTTCCTAATAGAGGCAGACATTTTAGAGACTAAGAGTGTGTTTGAATGGCATATTTGACAAATTCACAAGAATTTAAAATAAAAATACTTTGTTTGGATGCACTCTATTATAAAATACATGTAATTCCTTTGCTCAGCTAGAATCACAGGAACAGGAGTTATCTCTATTTCACCACTCGCATTATGCTATATAAGGCCTACTCATGAATAAGGCATAAGAGATTTCACCTATATTTGATGTAGCTGAATAATTCTAAATCGAGCACAGATCATGTGATTAATTGTCCACTTTTTTTAAAATTAACATGCACAAGGGTGCCAACTTTCTTTTTGTTTATAATTTAAGGATCACCCTGGAAATTCGTGTGGATAATGTTTGATATTATAGCAGCCCTACTAGACCCAAACAAGTACATGCAATGTTAGCATCAGAGGGCAACTAGAACAAACACTAGCTGATGAAGCAAAGCCACCTATATTTCCACCAACTCAAAGTCGCTTCAAGCCTGCCTTCAAGTACCTAAATACTACACCAAGACCACATAACCAACCACCCTTTTTAGACTTGGTTACACAGAGATGAAATTGACATAATTGACAATGGAACCAGATTTCAACATTCCATCAAGCTGAAACTAGCAACATAGAAAAGCAGGAGAATTGCACATTACTTAAAACAAATATAGGGGGCTGTCTATTAAAAACTCATATCGTCTCAAAATGGTATCCAAAAAGTTGGCAGACAAACTATAATGGAAGCAAAATTGAAAAAACATGCAAATCAAATAAAATTCTAATACTCTCTAAGTACTCTTATCAGCTTTAGAAGCAGTTGCAGCAGCTTGCCCCCTAAGACGACCAGTCCTCTTAGCAGCAATAAGACCAACTTTCTGGCCAGGAGGAGCATCACGTCTGACGGTACTTGCATGACCAATATGTTGGTGGTTCCCTCCTCCGTGAGGATGCTCAACTGGGTTCATAGCCACACCACGAACCTTAGGCCAGCAATTCCTCTTCACCTTAAATTTGTGGTAAGCATTACCAGCTTTGAGAAGGGGCTTTTCAGTCCTCCCTCCACCTGCAACTTGCCCAATCATGGCCCTACACCCACTTGGAACAATCTTCTTTGCACCAGAAGGAAGCTTGATCCTGATAGAATTAGCAAAGAGGTAATTAAACTTCCACATTACTCTCACCAAAAGCATGGCAAAGTCACCACATTAAAAATCCTCAACCAATTGACCCAATTTTAATCCCCTCCTCATTATATTGTTCCAGGTTACAACAACAATCTAGGAAGCTCATACTATCAATCCAAACAGCAACCCAGGAAGCTCATACTAACAATCCAAACATCACCACATTGAACAGTTCAAGAATTGTAATAGATTCTGGTAGATACCCCAATATTTATTTTCATCTTTCCATAGCATAGATTTAGAGCAACAGGGTACTCAAACAAATACCTTAACATAACAATAGTAACTGAATTTTTGATAAAATCGGTAACTGTATTTACAATTTTAAGAAGAATAGCAATTGCAATAATAAATCGGAAAGAAATAAGAAAGCAGATACCTAGAGGTGTCGTTATCGGGGTTGTGGCTGATAACAATAGCGTAGTCTCCAGAAGCCCTGGCCAAAACACCACGGTCACCAACATGGTGTTCAACGTTGCAGATGACAGCTCCTTCAGGGATGGATCTGAGGGGCAAAACATTACCCACGACAAGGTTGGCCTTCTTGCCGCAGTAAATGAACTGACCAGTATAGATACCCTCAGCAGCAACGAACAACTCAGACTGCTTCTTGTACCTGAATGGGTGCCGGAAAGTCACCTTAGCCAGTGGAGCACCACGACCAGGGTCGTGAATCACATCGGTGACTACTCCCTTCAGATACCCATTTCTCTCACCGAAATCGAGACTGCGGAACCTAGCAGCACCCTTGCGAGTGTGGGTGTGGGACTTGAACACCGAACCAGCACCCTTACGTTGAGCTCTAATCACCCTACCCATGGCGGACGGAAACCCTACGCTGCGGCACCACAAATGCCTCTAGGGTTTATGTCTGAATATTCACTCATGGAGAATTCATATAGGAGCTTTTGACCTAACCATTTTTTTTTTCTTTTTTACAATTTATGGGCCAATTAGATCTCTAGGCCCAAAGTCCAAGATCCAAACGAGTTTAATCGTGGGTGCCATTCCCATCTGTTTTCAGTAGCCCAAGAAAAAGATATGAGACATCTCCATTTATTGAAAGTCCAACAGGGTCAGTTGACAATAATACACGTGGCAAAATATCGTTGGATAAACTTACATCACAATTCTTTAGTTTATTAAAAAAAAAAAAAAAAAACCCACGGAGAAAGGGAGGGACTAGGGAGAGAGACAAACACCGTCGTTTGTTCTACGTTTCAACTTTCAAGGAACAAGGAGCTTCGAATAGGTACTGAACATATAATATTCCCAAAAGCTTTTCGCTTTTTTCAATTTATTGTTAATTTTTTTTTCAACATTTAGGATTTTGGATGTTGATCTGATTTTCATCAGTTAGGGCTCATCTTCCTGGTTGCAAAAACTATGGTTTGGTTTGATTTTAGTTCAATTGGGCGTCAGATGATAAAATATCATCTATTGAAAATTGTTTATTTTCGGGGTTGGTCACTTCTCGGTAATCTCTAAAGCCGAAATTTGAATGCATTGGCCAGTAATTTATAGTTTTCCTATGGCATCATTGTTATTCCGTTTAATCTAATTGGATTTCTGGGGTTACTTACAATTATCTGAATTTTTTTGGTTGCTTAGAGTTAGCCACCAAGGACATAGGGATAATTGTAGGGAAAAGTGGGGTCCTTTGTTATTGTCTCGTTTGTTTCATTTGTGGGTGTATTTTGCTTCGGAGGGGGAGGGGGTGTTAACGACTATGAAGAATATATATAATGGTGTATCAAGACGAATAATAGATGTATATTAAGGCTTGGGTTTGATTTAATTTGGGTTTTCAGTTGTTGATTAAATGATTGCTTTGACTTTGTGTAGACTAAAAATGATGAGGCTGCAGACATATGCTGGGCTTAGTTTGATTGCGACTCTTGCTGTTACATATCATGCATTCAACAGTAGAGGCCAGTTTTATCCTGCAATGGTGTATCTCTCAACTTCCAAGATTAGTTTGGTGCTTCTTCTCAACATGGGTCTGGTCATTATGTGTGTTTTATGGCAATTAACAAAAAAGGTATTCCTTGGTTCCCTGCGGGAAGCCGAGGTTGAGAGGCTTAATGAGCAATCATGGAGAGAGGTTATGGAAATCCTCTTTGCAATTACTATTTTTAGGCAGGACTTCTCTGTTACATTCCTTGCTATGGTCACTGCACTTCTGTTGATTAAGGCTTTGCATTGGTTGGCTCAGAAGAGAGTTGAGTACATAGAAACCACTCCTACAGTCCCCACATTGTCTCACATTCGAATTGTATCTTTTATGGGTTTCCTCCTTCTTCTTGATGGCCTCTTCTTATATAGCTCTATAAGGCATTTGATACAAACATGGCAGGCTTCAGTTTCTCTCTTCTTTGCTTTTGAGTAAGCCTTCTTCTATCTTCTCTTCTTTTCAGATGAGTTGCCATATAGTTGATGTAAATTGAATATTTATGGCGATTGATATATCTAACCATGATTAATGGAAACTTTGGTTGGAGGAGGACGCACTTTACTTCTTGTTTTTACTTTGGGCTTGTGTGAAAATTGTAAGTAGATATGTAAGGAGGTAAAAGGATTAAAATATTCAATTATGAATTAGTGCTATTAGGCCATGTTGATGCATGAAAATTCAAATTATAGTTGAAGTCCTGATTTTATTAATATATTTGTTTGATCAAAGCCTACATAATTTTGTTTGACGTATGCCTAGTGACCAGAAGTTATAGTTTCGTCTTTTATATATATATATAGCGTAGCTAAAGAGTATGGAAGATTTATTTAAAATAATACAGTCAGAGTTGTTTGACTTGGCAAAAAAAAACATTATGGATTTGGATCACATATAAAGCATATGTAGTTATGTATAAAGAATGCAAACTAAGAGTATATTTATACTTGTTTGTAATTTGACATATGTCTATCTAATGCATTCTGTGCAATTTGAAAGTTAACATTTCTGTTCATCCAGAATAGTGTTTCCGTTTTTTACTTTTAATTTTGGTGTGGTTTTGAAATAATTGATACTGGGGTGCTTTCCTTGACATAATCTCTGTTTCTATGTCAGGTACATGATTCTGGCAACAACAACAGTGTCAGTTTTTGTAAAATACCTTTTCTATGTCAGTGACATGCTAATGGAGGGACAATGGGAAAGGAAACCAGTCTTCACGTTTTACCTGGAACTTATTCGGGACTTACTCCACTTGTCTATGTATCTGTGCTTCTTTCTTGTAATCTTCATGTAAGTAATCAGTCAACCTTTTTTCTTTTTGGCATATCTATATGGTAGCCTCAAGGATTAAACTTACATATACACTATAGAAGTCATGGTCTTCCCCCCCCCCCCCCTTCTCTCTCTCTCTCTCTCACACACACACACACATTCTGACCCTTATTTACTTCCTTATTGTCAGTTGACAGTGATTGGATCAATTACATTGCCTTTTTACGTCGGAAGTTCCACACATGAGATCACTTATGTCTGTATCATGTCCTTGTGATCTGCATGGCCATGTATGAATAATGAAATGAAGGCTACATTAACATTTATGCAATAGTACATAGTAATAGGCTGTACTATGCTTAGTTGGAAGGAATGTCCTTCAACTTTGCAAGGAAAATTTGAAAATTTTCCTACGGTGGTTACATGGAGGACCTTGCAAATTAGAGTTTTTGCGGATGGTATTAAAGATGAATTTGATGGATTTTGAAAATTCAATTTTGGTTCAAAAAATTAGACCTTGAAGGCAAATAAATGCCTCAATTTGAGAAATTGCCTGCAGGAATTTCTTGGATGCCATAATAGTTGAAGATTTTAGGTTACTCCTCAAGGGTTTTTTTTTTCTAAAAAAAAATGCAAATTAGATTTTTCCATTTGTAATGGAAAGAAAATCCTTTACAATAGCAAAAGAGAAAGATGAGAATAAGCTTAAGGAATGTTCTGTTGCTTTGGATAATACCCATTTAATGTTACCTTATTACATACTTTATGTTTTTGACACCCGTGACTGTTTTATTAGTTGAACATTTGTTCAATGAGCTTGTACGTGGATTTTTTCTTACTGCTTTTACTTTGGTTGTTTCTTTGTGTATACCATTAGTAATAACTCAACTGGTTCATCCATAAGCAAATACATTTTTTTAAAGCTTTGATTTTTTTTTTTTAATTTCTTGTGCTCCTTTTATTTTGATTTGACTACTTATATATCAATCATTATCTCTTTCGGCTACTAACTTTAAGCTGGTTTAATAGAAACTATGGTGTTCCTTTGCACTTAATACGGGAGCTCTACGAGACATTCAGGAACTTCAAAGTCCGTGTTGCTGATTACATACGTTATCGTAAGATCACTTCAAATATGAATGATCGGTTTCCAGATGCAACCCCTGAAGAGCTTAATGCGTGAGTTTTGAACTTGGCATACCATTTACATATATAATTTTTCCCTTCCTGGTTATGCATTACAGCTCTTAAATTATTTTAAATGGCTATGCAGAAGTGATGCAACCTGCATTATCTGTCGTGAAGAGATGACTACTGCCAAGAAACTAATATGTGGACATCTTTTCCATGTGCATTGCCTGCGGTCATGGTTGGAGCGGCAACATACTTGCCCTACCTGCAGAGCTTTAGTTGTACCACCAGAAAATGGAACAACTGCTGCTGGAGGGCAGCATGGACCACAGTCACATGCTAACGCTAACCAACAGGGTAATCATACGAGTAACAAGTACTATGGGTGAAAATTGTTCATAAAAATGTTACAAATGTGCTAAATGTCAAATTTTAACTTGTATTATAGCACAACGAAGTCAATCTATTGTTAAAAGTTTGTGTGCAATGGCTGTGCTATGTTTGAAAAGCATATTCTTTCCCTGGCTATTTTATGATATTATTTCACTGTAATCAAACTGAGGACATTATGCTGTCACGCACTAGCAGTGTCGTCTACAATGAGAATTGGATTTGGGTCATTTGGCAATCACTTTTTTTTTTCCTCCCTATGTGGTCTCTCTCCGAAATCATACACATTAATATGTGAATAGTTTTTTATGAAAAAGATATTACAAGGATTATATCCAAATATTGCCTACATTACTACATTATCATTTCAAACATTGTGCTTTGCATATTTGATGCATCTAATGTGATATTTATGGTTGATAATTCTAGCTGGAATATGAACAGGAACAGGAACAGGCACTGGAAGCGCAGGACAAGCTCCAGCAGGTGGTGGGGTGGCAGGCGATAATTTGAGTCAGCATCAAGCAAGACTCCAAGCTGCTGCTGCAGCTGCTTCAATATATGAGAAGTCTTATGTTTACCCATCTGCATCTTCTTTAGTATGGTATGACGTTTCATCTAGTACAATGTTCCTCTACAACTGCTTTAATAATCAATGATATTATGTTCATCATTGATTTATATATTCATCTTCAAAATAGACAGGTGCTGAACCAGTGGATTTAATTGAAAATAATATGAGATACTAGAGTTAGAATATGATTGTAAAATGTCAGTCAAATCAATTTAAAATATCAAATCATTGCAAGTCAGGGGTGTTCTTTCTCTCGAAAGAAAAAAGAAAGTAAAACAAAGTGAAGTTAGAGGTCCTTTTTTCACAATATTATGGCCGCCAGCATCTTCTTAGGAAGGTGGCTACTTGAGGAGGTGCCTTTCCTTGTCTATAAATGGAGAACCAGAAACCTTCTTAAGTACATCTAGTGAGAGAAAGGAAATGGAAAAAGATACAAAGAAAGAGAAAGAGAAGTTGAGCACAAAGTCTTATAACTTTGAGAAGACAATTTTAAAAGATGATTTTCAAATTTGAAAGCAAAGACTGACCTTTTAGAAAATGTCAGAAGATTTTTATTTCTTTTTTTTCTTTTCAATATGAATGGAATCTGATTGAATGTCTAATTGATTTACTAGTATTATATCTTCTTGAATGTCATTATCATCTTTGGCTTCCAGATTAAAATTAGAAACTACATAATTTTGAAGTTTTCATTTTAGTATGATTTCTGACTAAAACTTTTTGTACATGACAGTACAGAGGATAGAACTTAGGACTTCTTGCAAACTACCCAAACCTCTTGCCATTAGCCAACTCCTAGTGGATTGATGTCTGACTAAATATTGTTGAATAAATTCATTTAAAGATCGTGTTACATTGGACTCAGCTACAGTTTCACATATATGTCATTCTTTTCACTTAGTTCACCGGGTCAGCTACACTTTCACATATCTCTCATTCTTTTCACTTAGTTCAACTGTTTTGCCTAGATTACTAATTAGTTTGGCAAGGACCCTTGGTCCCACTCTCATAAATTGGTGCACTCTGGAATTGATAATAGTGTATAGTCTAGAAAGTGATCACTTAAACGGACATCTTTCTAAACTTGCAGGTCCCCTGGATATGCTGTTTATCCTCCAACTCAAAGACCTATGGCTGAATCTACTAATACTGAGCTCAATGGAGAACAAGATAATGAACAATCACAGAAACAGTTTGGTGGACCAATAAACACGTCCTTTCCTCCAATGGGGAACTGTCTCTTTCTTCCTTCCCAGACACATGGAGCCAATTTGAATTATGGAGAAGGATTTGGAAATGATCCAAATATGCCAAGCTCTCAGTTGGAAGCTCAAAGAAAACTTATTCAGTACCAGATTGAGGTACAATTGTAGTTTTTTTCCCTTCTACATTGTAACTTGTATATCAATGTTTTTCCCCCCTTTGTAACAACTGGTATATGTCATCTTAATGTACTCATATAAAAAGGTCATATTTGACATGGTGAGCACCAAGTTGATATTCTGTCACAACACACTGTCTCTCTGTTCACACCCCCTCCCTATTAAGAGAGATTTGCTAATATTATAACTACTTTTCACACAATCAGGTTTCTATAAGCACGTGTCATATCACGTGGGCACATAAAGTTGATGTTTAGCTTTACAAGATATTTTATTTTGGTGTGCTAAAATATTATGTATAATTATGGATGGAACATAGGCACTTCCTTATAGTTCAATGAGGCTAGTGACAAGGGCTTGAAACTGGTATCACCGTGTATAATTATGTAACTTGAAAGTTTTGATTAAATCCTTAATATGTTGCATTGTGCTATTCTTGTTTGTCTCAACTCTTGATCAAATTTTAGCGGATAACCATTGCATTAATATGTTGGGTACTTGGTCTCTTGCTCTGCATAATTAAGGTGTGGGCTTGCTTGTATAAGCACGCAAGGTTAGTGAATGCAGATCACCCGAAGTAGTGAATTGGATTGAATAATTAATGTAGTAATACAAATTCTATAGCATAATCTTTGAATGTAGATGGGAAATTCATCCCAATGCTGGAATGAAGTCATGATATAAGTTTTTCTTGTTTAACTTTAAACAGATTCTGCAAAACCAGCTCCAGCTTCTGCAGAAGACAAAGGTTGAGGGAAGCTCAGATGAGGGTACATCATTATCAGATAACAAGGGGAAGAGCATCGCTTCCTCTTCATCTGCATCTAATATTGGTAGTCATGAGGAGATTCAAGATGGCAATGCATAAACTCTTGCTAATTTGGTAGTTGTATCATGAGGAGACTGCACATGTGGATATAGAAAATACAGAAATCACAGCTTTGCTGCTTTTGAGTGAATGCTGTATTAATCTTATGAATGCAAAGTAGCCCCCTTCGAAAATGATTTATTTGTATGTCTTTTTGGCTTTAAAATTAAATGTAAAATGCCTGCTTCTGTAGCTGGAAAGAATTTTTGCTCACCTTATGCTCATAAATACTCGTAATAGGATGACTGGGGGATTAGAATTCATCTGAAACAGTTTTTGTACATATCTATGCAAGTTTGGTGGAATTAGCTTAAGAATTTCTGCTGTTCCATGTTTTTTTTCTGTGTGGCTACTTGTTGAAAATTTTAGAAATATCAGGTTTCCCAGCTTGTGGCGTAAAGGTAAAAGACAAACATAATTTTGAGCAAAATCATTTATGTAGGAATCAGAAAACATCTACGGTGTTGTCTGTTGAGATCTCTTTTACGATTTAGGAGCAGTTGATGATTGACATGTTCTCAGAGAGATTTTAGTCCTTTGATCAAATACTGTACCAATCCACCATTCTTGCTACTGTAGCAGTATAGTTCTGGACTCTTAGCATAGTCTATGATGATATTTCTTATCATGCTCACCACTTTTTAAGGTTTTACTCTAATCGGAATTTACTCCACTTGTTCTCATTTAGTTATATGCTCCATTAAAATCAGGCTGATTCTGGGCGAGTTTTCGGAAATAAATTTTTTGATGTTGTATTTTTAAACAATTTTGGAGTTAGAGAACTACGTACCACAAAGAATAACATTAATGAACCAAAATTAGATAGTGTATACTTTGGTGGTAGTGTCATTCTACCAAAAAGTACTGAGATTATGCCAAAGTTGGTTGCAGACTTGCAGCAGTCTCACTCAACCCAAGCTAAAAACATCAGAGCCAATCATACCATAAGCTAACATCATCTGGCAAACTTCACCATCCTTCTTAATGAACTCTATTTTTCCATGACTAGGGTTACATTTCATATTCTTTTAACGATTACAGAAAGCTTTTGATCAACTCTGATTTGAGTAAAGATTATGAATATAAGGCAATAAAAAGGCCTGCTGCATGTCCCTATGACAATCTAATATTTCTGTAGTCAAGAAAAACAAAGGTTTCTATCTTCCAAAACCCCTCTGGCAGTGGCAGCAACATTTCAATCAGGAAGCTTCAGCTTCTCATTATTTTTCCAGCTGAAGAAAAGCATTCACATTAGTTAAACCAGAACTAAGCACAGTGATATACTTCTTTTTGTCTACAAATAGATACACACGGATAAATAAATGGTTAGATACGGGTATGAGCTAGTTTTTTCATCTTCTGCATTTAATTTCAATGTGATGAGCAAACGTGTCTCAGCTAAAAAATATATAAAAATATGTGAAGAGCAAAGGTGATTACTGTAGCTGTTGCTATTCCAACCAGCATACTTGTGCATTTTTGTGCCACAAATTGACACATTAAGTCCAGATAAAAGTATAACAAGCTAAGCAACACCAGAAAGATGAAGCAAGAGATCTACCTCTTTATGTAGTAGTAGAAAAAATCAGCATAAAGAGCAGTCTGAATCAGGCCTGAGATCCAAGCTGTGATTGGTGTTCAAAAAGCACATTAGCAGTAATTGAAAATAAAGTGCTGCAGATCATAAGGATGATAAAATGGTTATACTTACGTATCCACCGAACTTTGTGAGTCTCTGTGAAGAAACGATAAATCCAATTGATAATATAGAAAGCTCGGTATGCACTGCAAGAACAGTAACCACAAAATGCCATCACATTCTATCATCCTTCCTCCCCATCCCCACCTCAAAAGAGAAAAGAGAATTAAGAAGAAAGCAAAGTCGGCCTCATCCCTTAATTCTAAATAATGCATTTTAAAATTTTCATGCAAGTTCTGCTGGAAAATCTATTAATGCTGTATGAAAATATATGAAGATTGAAGCATAGACAAGCAAAAAAAAAAATATAGAGATCAAGGAAATCAAGATGTGTCATTATGGGGAATCTTAAGACTTCTTGGATAAGAAAAATTCCTCTAGCCTGATACGAAAGTGTGTATCTGTCCTTCCACAACTCTTGCACATAAAAACTTATCTAAGATACTTCATTGAAATAATAGACCAAAGCAGGACATCAAATCTTGGCCATATATTGATCATATACATGTGACTTTACAGCCTCTTAGTACATAATTATGGAATTATATAAATATGCAATGCAGATGAAGATAATTACAAATTTACAACAATCCATCCATAATAAGATGCACTTTACCACCATACCAGTACTTATACAGAGTGCAGTATGCTAAGATACAGGCATATAACTCCTTAAAAAATCTAGTACGTAGGTTTAGCAAGGTTATGCCATATCGGTAACAGAAAAAGTATCACAATAATAATTAAAAAAAATGGAGAAAGTATATTATATAAATAGAAGTATAATGATTTTAAGTTCAAAAATAAAGCACAATCTATAATTTAGCGAAGACATGGAAGCACCCATCAACTATTTGATTCGAGGCAATTGATGGTCTTGGGAATAAACGACACCTACCAATTCAGGTTGCATTAAAATATAACTTAAAACAAAATAACCACCATAAGCTAAACTAGAGAGAGTACATTGTCTTCAAATTGATAAAAAAACGTAATGAAATAAAAAAATCGTAAGAAATATGTAATTTCAAGATAGAACTCTTTGCTCTTTATTTTGTAAAGATAGTGTGTTTTACCTAAATATTTTATTTGAAAAGCAATATATATATATATATATATATGTCATTTATGTAACTCAAACGTATTACATGTCATACCTGTATTGTACCAAAAGCAGTAGAAATTTAAAAAGAAAATATAAATAAAATAAAACAAATTTGAGGAAATACAATACTAGTACCATATATGTAAAAGGTAACTGAATATCACTTTTCCACAACACCAGTGTCAAAATACGAACTAATTATTCTTGGCTATGAATGGAAAGTTACTTGTGCTCTTGGCGTGGTTAGCAACGATATATAGTTCTGCTTACATATATAATGGTGAATCACCAAGTTGGGTTCCCACTTTAAAGTGGGGAAGTCATTAATATCTTTCGAAGTAGTATGCCTTTTGTTTTGTCATCTAGAATCTAGAATTCTAAGCCTAGCCAGCTGATAAGAAGGCATGACATACCCGAGCAGAAATACATAATTTCCTGTGAGGTTATCAATATTCCTTGACCTTTGCAGTAATAGTAATTGTGGTAGAATAGCTACTGCTTCAAGATATATGGAAAATGTCCACAATACCTATCAAAAAAGCAAGATTTCCATCAGAAAGTAAATCCCATATGTATCAAAGATATATGAAAGCTGACAGGGTTTTTCTTCAAGTAATGCAACAGCTTCCACAAATATAGATACAAATTATGAAATAAGTGTTTAGGGATGGCAATAGAACTTTTGTGCCATATTTCTGCTGTGTCGACAAAAGATAAAAGTTAAGTCATATAGTTATTGCATCTGACATTTTCACACTATCAGCCAGACAAAGTAACACTAGGGAATTTGCTGCTCATAGTTGTCCCTCTACGAGATTGAAGTAGGGACTCCCCAAAAATAATCAAGTGGATAGTTTTATTTGATATTTTGATGGAGGACATACAACAAGGACCCTGAATCACATTGAAACCTTGCGTTGGGGGAGAAGCAACTTTAAAAAACACAAACCCCAAGACTGATTTGATGTGCTTTTGTGGTTGCATTGGTCACTAAAACCTTTCAAGGGAGGAAACAGAGAAACTGCAACAAATTGCAAAACAATTTGGCAGTTCATATATTTTCAGGTGTTTATTTTGCAAGCTATGACACTACCGGCACTATAGGCTCAAAACTAAGTTAATATAACCAGTTAATTTAATGCACTCTTCAACACTTGGCAAACTTTAGCAGCATGGCCTTTAAATGACAACCTCATTAAGTTGCTTTATCACCTTAAAGAACCTAGTTTAAGGTCCTGAAAAGTAAATAATTTCAATATCTAATGGCTCAATGCCATATTATCCTATTTGATGAATAGTATGTTAGAAGGTAAAACAAGGAAGTAATCAGAATTTCTCACCTCAATTACAGTAAACTCAAGGGGGATCAAAAGGGCCAGCAAAATGCATGACAAAACAAGAAAATAGTGCCTGAAAGTATCTTGATCCTTGTTGTGGGTTTGCTTTACCACTTTATGATACCTCATGTACCAGACAATTGCAATCGAAGTTCCAATGAAAACCAACTTCATTACAGTGTTGTACAAGGACAAATACCTTACGAACAAGTCAAGATATCGAGTAATGAAAACAATAGCATAGAGTTCCTGAGTCTTGAGGGAGATCCCTGAGGCAATGCAAGTAATTGTAGTGGTAAACTTCAAGAGTGGCATCACGAAAAATAGAAAATGTACAGTCATTCAAATTCATGTCTAGCCACAGATGGTAAAAGAAAAAGTTCCCCGGTCTCAGTACAACCTCTTCCCTTCTGAACAGAAATAAAGAGGCAAGAGTCTAAATGGTAAAAATCAGGAATATCCTATTCAGGTTTTAATATCACAAAGGATCAAACTGATAATGACTCTCTTCTGTATCAAAGTAAACCATGATTTAAAGTCAAAAGAAAACTTATACTTCTGATTACTTTTCATATAATATTTAAAAAAAAAAAATGCCATTTTAAGAACACCAGCGAATAATTCAGTGCATAAACAAAAATAAAGTTCATTGAATAATGAATAGAAATTAATAAGAATCCCCAATTCTTTCAGAGCAGCAGTCTTCCAGAACCATATATAAAATAATATAATAACCAATAAGTCAACCTGAAGAGCTCGAAAAGCTTAGTGATTGGACTCAGAATATACGAAAAATGTCCAACTGGAGAGCTAATTTCCCGAAATGACCCATTAATTAACACAACTCCATAGAAAAAATAAGAGTTGCTGCATTAACTATTGTAGCAAATACAATCAAGCAAGCACGCGGACAAATTCTAATTAAAAACTGTGTAGAAGTAATAATATAGAAAAAAAAAAATTGATAAAAGGTGAAACACAAACACATTGATTTCAAAAAGAGAGAAATTTAAGGACAAAAATTTACAAGCAACAACAAGCACTAGAAAGCAGGAAAAAAAAAAAATCCCAGGAAAAGAAAAATGGAAAAATGTAAGGAAATTTACCTGCACAGGACTTAGTGGTGCGAATCTTGAGGAGGAGAACCACTATACTGAGAAGATGGGTTAAGTCCCCAGCCAATCTGAACAAGTTCATGGTTGCTAGTTCACCCTTTTTCTCTTCCAAGTTCCAAGCTCAGGACTGTGTTTCTGGGTTTAGGATTGATCCGTGAGTTATAAATTAAGACAAATATTTATGTTGGACTTAGGATCGTGCTTTCCTCCTTGATGCTTTGGGGTCTTTAACGTTGACTTGGCGGTTTGGGGTCTTTAACGTTGACTTGACAAAACTACACGCTCGTCCCAAACTGACTGGATCCTATCCAGTATCCTCTCCCTGCTAGAAAATAAAAAATAAGGGATAATAATTTCATAAGGGAGATATCCTAAACAACGGGGTTAAAGCGTAATTTCCAACAGAAAGAATTAGTATATTTCTTTTAAATTGCAAATCAAGTTATTAAACATTTCAAATTTGACATATCTCTTGCATGGCAAAGGCTTCATCGCATGGTCCAGTTAGATTTATACGTTGTTAATTTTGGGCTTGATCTATTTAAAAATAAAGCTTCACAAGTATAAAATTAAGTTTGAGCCTCAATTTCAAAGCTCATTTAAAAATTTTAGATTTTCTAGACCTAGTTTAATTTTGAACTAAATAATACACATTTATAAATTATTTACATAAAAGATGCAGTTTTTAAATTATTTACTTAAAATAGATAATTTTAAATATTTTATTATTTTTTATATATAAAAGAGAACACGTTATACATAAATATAGCATTTATAAACTAAAAACGCTATAAAGCATATCAAGATAAAATGTATTCACTGTTTAAAAAGACAAAAAAAAAAATTAAAAGTAAACATGTTACAATCTATAAAATGTGTTCTAATAGAACATGTTTTATGACTTAAAGTGTATTCTAATAGAACACGCATTAAGCCAAGTTATGGCGAAAAGAAAAAGATAAGAAATTGCAAAAATTATTGAGTTCTATTCTTTTTTTTCTTTTTACAAATTACTTTGTTTTTGTATTAAAATCACTTTTTTTTTTAATAAAGATGCAAAATTATTATGGGCTTAAAAGTTAAAAGAAAGCAGAACACATCATGAAGTGAGCACCAACATTGTTTCAAGCGGCCCAGGGAATTGGACTCAAGATCAATTGCATGCACTAAAGGAAGAAAACCGAAAAGCTTAGGCCCAGTTTCAGACTGGGAGTATTTTCGAATTTCTTATTTCCTATTTTCTTCTTAATAGTTGATACTTGGCTTAATGTGTGTTTTATTAGAACACACTTTAAGCCACAAAAAGTATTTTAATAAAATACATTTTATAAGGTAAAGCGTGTTTTACAAGGTAAAGTGTGACACGTGCTTTACAAGGTAAAGCATGACGCGTGCTTTATTAGAATACGCTTTATAGGCTATAACGTGTTTACTTTTAAAAAAATATTTTATTATCTTTTTAAATAATGAACACGCTTTATTTTGACATGTCTTATAGCATTTTTACTTAATAGACGCTATATTTATATATAGCGTGTTCTCCTTTACATATGAAAAATAATAAAAATATTTAAAACTATTTATTTTAAGTAAATAATTTAGAAATTGTCATTTTTACGTAAATAATTTATAAATGTGTATTATTTAGCTCAATTTGCCGCCCAACTTGATTATTACATCGACCCTCCCAAATTTTTTTGCTTTTATTTTCAATTCATTTTCTGAATTTTTTTTATTTTTAAAATAATATAAGTCAATCCGTTCAATCTTATGGCTCTATAGGGCTGACCTTGAGTTAGCCAAAATCAGCTCGTTTAAAATTTTGACACCATTTTTTTTCTTTTGGTATTACAAGAGAAGAGAGAAAAAAAAACTATAACCTAGAAAAGCCACAAACAAATTATCTGCTAACAACATAAGAGAAAGTTGTGGGAAGAGATGCTAAATCACTTCCCAGCTAACATGCCCTCTTGCACCATGCTTAGCTACAAAATTTGCAAATTGATTAGCCTCGCGCAACACATGAATAATAGACACTTAGAGTGTGTTTGAATAGAGTATTTATAGAGTGTAATATATTTATAAAGTGTATTTGAAATACTTATTTTAAATTACTCTATTTATGTAATTTTTTAAGGTATTTATGAAATTCTAATGTATTTTTTTTAGTTACTTTAAAGTCTTTATTTTAAATTCACTTAAAATTGAGCGTATTTCAAATTACTCGTTTTTTCTCCCCGAGCCCCGATACCCCTCCACCATGAGCAACGCAATCTGAACGATGCCTTTTTCTATTCATGAAGTCCAGGGGGGCGATAGAGACAGAAACCCGTAACTGTCTGTGATTTGGATTCAAGTTTATTCGACCCAATTCCAAGAGAAACAGAGAGATGATACTGGTGGCGATCATGGCGGAGGTGCTGGAGGAGTACACGGCATTGCTGGCGAGAGTGGTGGAGCAAGTGTTCCGCTCCGCTCCGTTGCTGCGTCGGGTTTGGTTCCTCATTCTCCATAGCCTTCCCTCTGGTTCTCGTCCTCGTCTAATTTGAGCCCCTGCTTAGTCATTTTCTTCTTCTTCTTCTTCTTCTTCTTCTGTTTTTGATTTTCATGGAGCTTCTTCTTCAGCTTCTTGATTTGTGTATATCATTTTCGAGTTTATGTAATTTTTAGGTGTTACAGTTAATCAAGCTCTGTTTGGTTTAAATCTTCATCTTTTTGTAACGATTTCTGTGATTAAATTCATGTCTATCAGAATTTCTTTGAAGAGAGAAAAACCCAGAAGCAGAATCGCAAGAAATGAAGAACCTAATTTGCAGAAAACTTTGAAAGTTAAGATAGTGAAGGAAGACACAACATCAATCAAAGAACAGAGAGGTACCCCTATTCCTGTTGGAATTGGAAGTAGAAAATTTCAGGGACATGGCCACAAAAGGGGGATTCATTAATGAGCTGCGAGAGGTAGTTTTGGTACTTCCAAACTTGGAACGTGGGAAATGTGTTATTGTTTGTCTTACATAAATCAGAGAAGTTCCATTTTTTTGGTTGTATAAACAGAAAGGCAAACAAAATAATAGAGTATCCAAACAATGTATTTTATAAATACATGTATTTAAAATATT
>QAOA01004151.1:618246-739394 GCA_003255065.1 Cercis canadensis
AAGCAGAATCGCAAGAAATGAAGAACCCAATTTGCAGAAAACCTTGAAAGTTAAGATAGTGAAGGAAGACACAACATCAATCAAAGAACAGAGAGGTACCCCTATTCCTGTTGAAATTGGAAGTAGAAAATTTCAAGGACATGGCCACAAAAGGGGGATTCATTAATGAGCTGCGAGAGGTAGTTTTGGTACTTCCAAACCTGGAACGTGGGAAATGTGTTATTGTTTGTCTTACATAAATCAGAGAAGTTTCATTTTTTTGGCTGTATAAACAGAAAGGCAAACAAAATAATAGAGTATCCAAACAATGTATTTTATAAATACATGTATTTAAAATATTACATTTTAATTACATGTATTTGAAATATACAAGAATTTGTCAAATTCTTCATCCAAACAAAACCTTAGTCAACTTCTACCCAACAGAATTCGAATATCACTAATTAAGCATGAAAGCTACACTCAGCATCCTTCACCAACTTCACTGCTTCAAGAGAATCAGTTTACCAAATAAAGTGCACCACCCCATGATCCCAACACCAGCGAAGACCATTTTGGCTTGGTTTGATTTGACAATGCTATACACCGGTATCTCACATGTTGTAGTGTTACTAAAGCCACAAGTTTGTGGTTCCCTATTTTGTAAACATACACAATTGCATAAGAATATAAATAGTTAATTTGATGTCACTGCAATTGTTTTTTTCTTAACTTTATAGTTTATATATAGTTGTGTACAATTATAAAATGGAGCATCCAAATTGAGTGCCACGTGTGCAACACATCATAGATTAGTATGTATATGCATATAACTGTGCACATTATAAACCTTAATTTTAAGATTTATCTCTTTCTTGTGCAAGAAGAACCCAAAAAAAAATTTAATGGCCAAAGACATAATGTGCTTAGCATGATGTGGGGATCATGAAGGTGTGAAATTAATATCTTATCAAACACCATGATTGATTCAATTGGATACTGATACATGTTCAATATATCTTGGAAAGAACATCATTCACCCCATTAGCCTCTCTTTGGCAGTGATTAAGGTAGCATGATATATAGTGAGGTGAGTGGGAGTGTCATTTTAATCTAGTAGATGTAAAGCAATGTTAGAATCCAATTCAATTAAGAATCTTGAGCTCTAAGGTTTTATTTACTCATTCTTATCCACTCATGCTTGATTATGATAAATAAGAGGAATTAACCGAAAGTTTTATTTTCTAGAATTTATTTTAAAATATAATACAATTCTATCAATATTATTTTTGCCCTCACAAAATAAAATTTTTAGATTCTAATGATTTTAAATATTTATAATAATTTTAATTTCTATATCTTTATGTATTTTGAAATATAAATAATTTTAATTTGTATTATATTTTTAAATTTAAATGATATATTATTTAAAAATAAGATTGATAGAAATTATCATAAATTAAATTTATTATAAAATATTTTGCTTCAACTATATATATATATATATATATATATATATATTATGTATGTATGTATCTATCTATCAAAGAAGGGACCAAATTTTATTTTGAGGTACCGCTTTAGTCACTTAAAAAATGAAAATATTTCAAAACGTATTGAAAATTTTGTGGAAACAATTTTTTTTTTAAGAAATATGTCTAATATTTTAAAAATTTTAATAAAAATAAATTAAAATGATCAAATACCCACTCCAGCTATACTTCTCTACCCAACAGCCTAATTGATCTTCTTCAAATTACCATCAATTAGATTACATGCAACATCACTAAACGGTTTGTAGTCGAGTAGTATTGAGGTCGTTCTCATGGCTTATAGATTCCGTTTGAATCTAAACTCGCAGCCAAAATACCAAAAAATAGATTACATGCAACATTTGAACCATTATCTCCTATTAATTTTTTTAATAGGCCCATTATTTAAGTCAAGTAATTAAACATTTTCAGCCAAAAGAAATGTACTTAATCTTAATGTAATGTTAAAACCATCCAGAAAAGAAAAAAGGCAAAACCTAAACATAGAAGATCAAATTAATACGCTTAAACCCTAAATCTTAAATTTTATTTTATCTCGAGATCTGATATGGGGTTGGTAATGGGAGCAGTGTGATCCTTCATCCTCTTCCGTTAAATTCCTCTACTACCCACCCACGCCCTTTTAATTTAGGTTTTAGATATTTACCCTTCCAAATGGAAAATTCAAAAGCTTCTACAACTACAAGTTAGGGAATGAATAGCATAAGGCAATCTCTATCTGGCGAAGGGATGAAGTGTCAAGTTTTCCTGATTCCAAACCAAAGGCATACAACAAGTGATTGAAGGCAAAATTTGAGAAAAACGATGTGGGTATTGTGTAGAGTAAGCTTTGCTTGTGTGATCGATAGTACTTAGTAAACCCATTACCGTTGTTACAATAAAAAAGATCAAAATACCATTGTATAATACATTCTCATTCTCTAACTCATTTTCACACACACTCTTATCTCATGCGCGCTCCTCTCGGTTTCTCTCATTTTCTCCTTCAACTTAGCTAACTTAAAGCGTCGGAGGTAACGCCGGAGCTTTGGCTCTGGCCTCCCCCTGATTGTCTATCTCTCTTTTTACAAGTTGTCAACCTCATCCTAATTTTAGCAATGACAACTGTGTTTCTGATCGATGGTTGTAAATTTTGGGTAATTCTACTTATATGAGACAAGTTGTCTCTTTTTCATAATTGAATGAATTATTGTCCTACGTTCTTCAATCTTTTGTTTATCCTCTTCGTCATTTAAAAAGATTTTTCATGTTACATGTTTCGATCAAAATGGCTCCATATAACGCTTCCTTTCTATGTGGACTGAAATAGATAGGCACCTATCAACTAAGAACCATAATTAAGATAACTACTACAGAATCAGAAAACCACTGCAGCTGAAGTCTGCAAATATCCAATCACCAATAATAATCCATACTACTGCTATAGATAATATTCCTATATCAGATAAACTATACTATTGCATATATCAAAAAGTGTTAGAGAGAAATATACTTGGGAGTTGAGAATGAAAATAGAAATTCCAAGAACTAAAGCCCCTGAGAGATTTGATCTCCATAATGTTTTTATTTTCTAATTAGCCTCTACAATTCTTACCTAAAAGCTTTGAATATTTTTAACTCCAAGTTCACTAGTGTGATCATAACATATATACTAATTAATTGCAAATAAATAAATAATTTATCGAGAGTTCTTTTTTTTAATGAGAATACATGTAGGAATTCACCTACATTCTTATACTCCATAAAAGTCTTTCATATGAAAGTTGGAGCTAACACAAGTACATACAATACAATTAGTTTGTGAATCTCTCAAAGTTGAGGTTGTAAGTTTGAATTCTCATCTTTATATTCTTAGCTAGAATATAGCTCTATCTATATAATTAATAATTAAAAAAAGGTTGGAATTGAGATATTCATATGCTTTTTTATTTTATTTTATAAGAGAGTGCATATTTGGTATCATAGAGAAATTGATGGTAGTTCCAATGTGCTATATAAAGGAAGGATTAGAAATATGTAATTTTATTAATGATTCATGCATAGTATTATCATAAATAAATTTGTATTGAAATATCCAGAGTTGTTAACCAAGTTCGGTGTATATTTATTCTCCAAATTTTAGTAATTACTAATCAAATAAAATTCACTAATTTCTTTTGGAATTTACAATGAATGGTCATTTTTTTTTTTTTTTACATCCAAGGTATCTCCACACCTTTTGGACATAAGACTAATCCTTGTTTGTGACAGGAGCAATAATTAGTAAATCCCTCTCAATAAGTGCGACTCTAAGGATTCGAACTCAGGACCTTTGGTTTAAAATGTCTTAAGGCTCAGCCTGCTTCCATTGAGCCAACATCTTGTTGGTTGATGAATGGTAGTTTAGATGTGCTCCTAGCAAGGGTTGGATTAGAAATAGGCTTATTGGCACTTTAGGTCATTCTGTTTTATCGATTTTTACAAGTCGGTCCCCTATTTTTAAAAGTAAACAATTTAGTCCTTGTGTTTTACTTAGTTTGACAGTTTTAGTGCTCCCGTTAATCAACTAAAGGGTCAATCTAATGGTATGTTGACGTGGCATAGAAAAAATAGTTTTTTTTTTTAATTTTATATTGTTATCATGCTGATGTGGTACAGAGAAAATAAATTTTAAATGTTAAATAACCATTTAAGCATAATTAACAAAAAAAAAGTTTTTTATTGTTAAATAATCATTTTAGATTTTTTTTTATAAAATTCAAGTAGATAAAAGAAAAATTTAGATCGTAAAAAAAAAATTATATTTTTTCATATTAATTCTATAAGAGATATCATTTTATATTTTTTTTTTTATAAAATTCAAGTAGATAAAAGAAAAATTTAGATCAAGTAAGACATGTAAAAAAAAATTTATATTTTTTCATATTAATTCTATAAGAGATTCTACCAAAAATTTCAAATAAGATTATCTAATCTAAATTTTTTTTGATTGTTTGAACTTTATGAAAAAATTTGAAATTTTGGTAGAATCGCGTCTGAAACTAATTTAAAAAAATCTGAATTCTTTTTTATTTGCTTGAATTTTATGAAAAAATTTAAAATAATTATTTAACAATAAAAACTCATTTTTTTTGTTAATTATGACTTAATTATACTTAAAAGGTTATTTAACATTTAAAAATTACTTTTTTTGTGCCACATCGGCATGATAATAATAAAAAAAAATTATCTGTGCCACATCAGCATGCTACTAGATTAACTGTTTGGTTGACTAATGAGAGGATTAAAATTGTCAAACTCAGTAAAACATGAGGACTAAATCGTTCACTTTTAAAAATGGGAGACTGACTCAAAATAATCGGTAAAACAGAGGAACCAAAACTGCCAATAAACCTTAAATAATGTATATGCAATTTTATTAATGACATGCTTTTTACTAAAATATAGAGAGTCATTACTTAAGTTTATTATAAATATACTCTTCAGATTTTAATAATTACTAATCAAAGAAAATTCACTAATTTATTTCAAAACTTATTAATTATTCATTTTTTTAAGTGCTTAGTATAACTCATGTCGTATATCTGATCATTTACTTCATAGTCACTTATTTCTTAATTTATATGACAAGTGAATAATTTTCTTTTTCAACACACGGTTGATAAACTTTACATAAATGACTAAATTTTATTTTTTTTAAAAAAATAACAGATTTAATCTACATAACTCAAATTTAATTTGTATCATAATATACATATTGCAAATAAATAAAGGTTTAGCATGTAAAACATGAGGACCCAATAAACACATCTCCTCAGAAATATCAGAAATCAGTTACCTTTAACCTTGCCACTTAAACTCTTTCTTTTTTCCAATCGTTTTCTCTAAGACTCAGTCCCTTTTGAAAGTCCTAAATATTACACCTCCAATAAATAATGGACATATGTAGGTGACATGGAAGGGGATAGGTGGTTTTTGTAATAATTTAGTTTGTGCCTAGTTGTTTGAGTAAATTTTGTTTTGACCCCTACAAATTAATGTTATTAATAAATTATCACCTTTTTTAAGACAATTTTTAAAATAGTGCCGTTTTAGTAGTTGTACTTTATACACGCAGGCCTCCTTTTTCGGAGCTTTTGCTTCTTTTCTCCAAACCCACTCTGAAATTCCTACGATCCGAAACAATTACAATTTGGTTCCCTTTCTTTTTTAGTTTTTTTTTAATTTACATTTATTTACTCTCTTTTTTTTTTTTTTTTTTAGTTAAGTGGAAAATTGGGAGTCATCAAAAACTTAAGAAAAGTCTCTTAAACCTATACCTCTCTTTATTATTAAATGGACGAAAGTGATTGCTCTGGTTTAGGATTTTATTTGTGGCCAATATGTAATTAACATATAAATCAATTATCCACCTTGTACTATTCACATAGCAAATCAAAGCTTGCCACGTGTACAATCAAGCTGGGTTACTTGTGGCAACTAAGTCGTATCCCATAACAATATGAAAATAAAACAACTAATTTGCTTTGATTTGACCAACAAAAGTCAACTTCTTTTCCTCAAAATCTATATTCTAGGCCCCAAAATCTCTTCCCCCTTCTTAAATTTAACCCATTATTTGCTCTTCAAATTACAGCATCAGCACAGGCTAGGCTCACTTCACTCTATTCTATTTCACTTGCACAAATCGTAATCAGCCTTTCATATAAAACGAGGAGGGAAAGAAAGAAAGGAAGCGTCACAGGGGCAAAAACTAACACTAATACCACAAATTTCAAAGTTACTATATCTCTCTCTGCTGTGCCCCCAACTCTGCTTCAAATTCAAGCTGTCTTTTTTATTTCTCTCTCTCTATATATAAGAGTCTAAACCTCCTCTCCCTCGCTCCCTCGCTCCCTCGCTTTCTCAAACCAAATCCCTCTAGAATCTCTCGCGCTCTTCTCCTCTTCTCTTCTGTTTCTTTCTAGAATCACTGTTTTTTTTTTTCCCTTCTCTTCTAGGGTTTTTGCTGGTCGTACAGATTCTAGGGTTTATCAGTGTGTGAGTCCCCTGTGGTTGGTGGGTGATTCTTCACTATGGCGGCCGAGAAGCTTAGAGATTTGAGCCAGCCGATTGATGTGCCCTTGCTCGATGCCACTGTTGCTGCCTTCTATGGCACCGGATCTAAGGAAGAGGTCAGGGGATGTTTCCGTTTTACTTTCTCTTCAATTTATTTTTGCCTTATTGGGAAGGGCGGGAATGGAGGGCAATTGGGATACTGGTTCAGTGTTTTTTCAGTTTGAGTTAGTGTAGTGGATTGTTATTCAGTATGGTTGTGGAGAGTTTTAGTCCTTCCTTTTTGTTTGGTATCCGAGAATGTGTGAGATAGTGAAAGGATACGAAACTGATAATGTTAGGGTTTAATACTTGTAACCTTGTACTTTTCTGGGTTTTTCATTGGGCGGGTTGTTGTATGTGGGCATTGGTTCACCATAAATAAACTGTTATAGAGATTTTTTTTTTGAAGTAATTGTTTTGACTTTTGGTGTTTGTACTTTTGCTGGGATAGTATTTATTCCGAGGCTCTAAGTTGGTTTACTAACAAATTTTGGGAAACAAAGTTGGGGGTTTCTCTATAAAGTCTGATTTTTAATTAGCTGATAGAGTCTAAGCGGCATTTCTGAAATTTTTTTATACTCGTTTGAATTGATTAGATAATTAAGTTTTCTCAGTTATATTGCATATGTAAATTGAGATATAGTCTGCCCAACTTGTTATCCTAACACTCTCCTGACTGCTGAGATTTTGAACTTTCAAATTATTGAATGAACTCATTTGGGGTGAAACCATCAACCATCTCAATTGTAAAATTGGGTTTCCTGTTTTTGATTAATGTGATATTACATCGAACTAGCATCACTTTAGCTGATTAATATGAATGTTGCTTACTTTGTTAATATGGATTGTACCATTGTCTTCCATATTGGGTGTGACAATTTCCGTTATTAAAACATATGTTCCTGTTGGCAGATAATTGTTGTGTTGTCTTTTAAAGCCTGGCAATTTCTGTAACAGTTTTTTAATTTTTGATTATGCAGAGAAGTGCAGCCGACCAGATATTGCGTGACTTGCAAAATAATCCAGACATGTGGCTTCAAGTCATGCATGTCTTACAAAACTCACATAATCTAAACACCAAGTTCTTTGCCTTACAGGTTAGTTTATTTAATGATGTCTACAGCAGTATGCAAAAAAAAGTGATGCCTACCGGTATTTCTGTAATGTTATGTGGGTAAATAGCTAATGTGAATTCCTTTTACATGTCTAACAAATTAAGTGGATTTACTTCTGTCCCAAATCCCTCCTCCACCCCCACCCCCACCAAAAAAGAAAAAAAAATAGAAACTTTTGGATATACCACTTAAAGTATTGTTTTCATCTTTTGTTTTTGAGGGATTTTCTGACTACTTGCATCTGCTATAAAGAATGTTGAGGGTCCATGAGCAAAGCGTGCTAGATTATATGGTATGCCCCAATGAATATTCCCTTGACTACAACTGTTCTCTAGAGGAACAGGATCCACTGATAATACCTCATTAGGCTTTATAAAAACCATGTGATCTTATTTTTTGTTGTTTGTTCATGGTAACTTGGGGGTGCTGATATTAGGGGCTGGATTTGAATCTGTTATATATATCTAATATCTGAAGAGCATTATTCTTTACATACCATAAGTATATTAGTGGATGGAAAGTGTTTTGGAAGACCAAATGATCATGATAATGTCAGCAGCAGAATGACCTATCATAAGAAACCAGTAGAACTATGGTATTGTGAAACTTATGTAGAGCCAATACAAAATTAATCTCAGCATAGGTCCAAAAGTTTGAGAAGTTGATATTGGTGTCAATCGTAGCACTATCCATAATGTGTATGGTTTGTGTTGTACAGCTCAAGATATATGTGCTAGGTTGATCGATTAGTAATGCATAATATAGGAAAGCACTTTTACTTTAGAAGATTTTTACTTAGGTTTTTATCAAAAAAGTACTTAAAAAGATTTTTCAGTAGGTGCATCAGTTGTAATTTTGTGAGATTTAAGCAGAAGTACTTGAAGCCTAGGTTTAAATGTTGACAAACTTGTATGCTAGCTTGAATAGAATCCATTTGTTTGCACATCCTTTAGTTGCCAAAGTGCTCATTGCAACAGTAATCTTCTTGTGTCTGTGTTAAATAGGATTATTCACTGGTTTACTTATTGCGCATTTTTTTCCTTTGGACCAACTACTATACTGATGGCTTTTATTTTTTGTCCTTTGGAACCAGCTGATTGTCAGTGCAGTGTCTTTGGAAGCAACAAGTTTAGGTGTTAAACTAGGTTTTAATTTGTTATGAGAATCTTAGTTTTATGTGCCTTTCATAGTATATATTTTTTTCTCTGTGCTTGTACATACAGGTTCTAGAAGGCGTGATTAAATATAGATGGAATGCATTGCCTGTTGAGCAGCGAGATGGAATGAAAAATTTCATCTCTGATGTTATTGTACAGGTAATAGTCATATGTATATTTCTGGAGAAAGCAAAAGATTGAGTTAGTCTGACTTTATAGTTCATCTTTTGTCAGTACTTATAGCTTTTCTTCATCTTTGGTCCCACATATTTTTCTTAAACAGCTTTCTAGCAATGAGGCCTCATTTCGAGTGGAAAGGTTGTATGTCAACAAACTCAATATTATATTAGTTCAGGTAAAAGTATCACAGTTATCTACCATTTCCATGATGAATTATTCTTGTGGGTTTCACAATTGGTTATTTAGTGCATATGTTATATCCTCCTTTTAAGCTGCTTATAGGAAGTTTTCCCTTTTTATCCCCTAATAATTTTTTGGGAAAATTCGGGCTGGAGCTTTTGTTGAACTTTAGAACCCATAAGAATATTAACTACCTTTTCAACTGAATAACAACTATTCCCTTTTTGGGTCTTACAAATTTTCAAGTCTTTCTTTTCACTCATTTCTCATTTTTTTAGCCAGTGGCTCATTATTACAATTTCATTTATCTGGATGAAAAAAAATTATTTTCTGCAGTTTTCTTCTAATTTTCTTGTGGTGGTTTTGGATGTCTTTTGCCCTTCCTTCATCATAAACCTGAATTGCAAAACTTTCTTTGCATTACATTATTGTTAGTAATGATTTTGGCTTTCTTTGGTATCTATGCATGAATTTGTGCAGTTCAGAGATGTATAAAATGTTATATATATATATCTAATATGCAGATTTTGAAGCATGAGTGGCCTGCACGATGGCGGAGCTTCATTCCTGACCTTGTTTCGGCAGCTAAGACTAGTGAAACAATTTGTGAGAATTGTATGGCTATATTGAAAGTAAGTTCATCCTACTTATTTGCCTTAGATTTGGTTCCTTGTATCCATGATTGACGTAAAAATGTTTTCTGTCAGCTTCTGAGTGAAGAGGTTTTTGATTTTTCAAGAGGAGAGATGACTCAGCAGAAGATAAAAGAGCTTAAACAGTCATTGAACAGGTAACTGTTGATGGTTTTATATGGACTAGAAGTTTCATGTGACATGATATTCATGGTTGCTATTTTGATTCTTTTAAGTTAGGGGTTGTCTTGGGAAATTTTGAGTTTTAATTATCTGTTTTACAGGAATAGATTTACATGACTGTTACTTTTGAAAAATCACGACTTATTGTGAACTATTTAATTACTGGATCACTGTTGAAGTATTTTATTGGTTGAAAGACTAGCTTGAGTGGCTAAAGTAATTGATGATAATTGTGCGGTGGGAGGAAGACTGGGCAGAGGTGAAAGGTTTAGGGTGGGGTGATTGATTGAAAAGGCTTGGGCTTTAATGTGTAATGGCTTTTGCATTCAAGAGAAATAATGTCCTCCCTTTTGGAGTATTTATATGGCTATTTCTCAGTGTATTGGTGAGTCAGATGCCTTCCCCATACAAATGTGCCGAGGACAACATGGTGCCATAGTTCTACTTGTGCATCAATGTAACATAATTATGCTTGGCTAGGCTATGGCTTTGACGTGATTTTGATGCCTGAAGAGGACAATGTCTGCAACATTTGTCAGGAACCAGGCAATGTTTGTGGTGTATTGGTACTGAGTGCTGATTTCTGTAGATGATTGGGAGCTAATCTGGGCATTTCTTTTTTGGCTATGAGCTAACCTGGGCTTGGTGCAGATAAATCTGTGCTTATCTCCTTTTATCTTCTGTCTTCCCTCCTATTTATGTTTTGCAAGCTGACTGAGATAAGGGTTTTATTTGTTTTCATGAAACATTGTGGAGGAGGCAAATTATATGTAGCTGAATTTAGGCCTTTGCCTTGTAGGCCTAATAAACGGTTGCTCTAGAAGTATTGTTTTGCTGAAGCTATTCTTTGAATCATGGGTTTGTTTGGTTTGCAACTTTTTTATCTTACAATGAAGGTCAATTCCTACCCACCCCCCCCAACCCCCCAACACACACCAAATAACTTCTAATCATGGATAACTTTTATAGTGCCTGAAATAGATGGAGCCACAATGAATATAAATTTGTCAGAATGCTTTTTGTATTTGTTTGTGATGTAGAGATGATTTCTGAAGCAATTTTTCTTTTTGGCTTGCTTTAGTTTCATAGTTCCCTCTAGAACTTTTATGTACTGGTTTGACATACTTGTTGTTTGGATATGGGTTATTGCTTCTTTACCAGGCCTTGGTCATTTATACTTACTGCTTTATCATTGAACGTGATTTTCCTATGCTTATTTCCTATGAAGTGTCTATGTTTTCCTAAGAATTATACTTGGATGTTTGCAGTGAATTTCAGCTCATACACGAGTTATGCTTGTATGTGCTATCAGCGTCTCAAAGGACTGAACTCATACGTGCAACACTGTCTACATTGCATGCCTTCCTCTCATGGATTCCCTTGGGTTATATATTTGAATCACCATTGGTGGGCACAGTTTTTTACAGCATATGTAATACCTCTATAACAGAATTCACTCAAATTTGAAAGGCTTTGATATTTCTTTCCTTTACAGCTCGAGACGCTCCTAAAATTTTTTCCAATTCCAGCGTATCGGAATCTGACATTACAATGTTTGACAGAGGTAAGTTCCATCTTTTTTTCTTTTTAAGTTTTAACTGAAATTTTCAAGATCATTATTCATTTTTTGGTGTTTACAGGTGGCAGCCCTTAACTTTGGGAATTACTATGATGTGCAGTATGTTAAGATGTATAACATATTCATGGTGCAGTTGCAGGTGGGTTTTGATGGGTTTCCTTTCTGTACCATATGCTTCTTCTTTCCTTTGCCTCAATTTAGTTCTCTATTTGGTATTTATTAGTATTTTATTGTGTTATATTTTGGAGCTTTATTTTGAGCATAATTTTTTGTTGTTAATTTTTGGATGATGTATGGTTTAATGTATAGAGCATACTCCCATCCACTACAAATATACCTGAGGCTTATGCACATGGTTCCAGTGAGGAACAAGTAAGTGCTTTGTAATTTGCTGAAATAAGGAGACTTATTTGCTTATTTACTTGTGTATTATCTGCCTGACCTTGGTTCTTTGTTTCTTTTATTTAGGCATTTATACAGAACTTGGCACTGTTCTTCACTTCATTTTACAAGGTAAAATTTCTTTTATTTGTTGTATGCCTTTTTGTATTCTTTTTTTGTGTGCATATATAATCATCAAAGAACATGATTGAACTGTGTGAAAGATAACCATGTTGAGCCATTTTGTGGGTGATTTCCTTAAAACTCATTATGATAGTCCATGTTTTGGAAAAAGCCTTGTTGCTTCATATTGCCCATAAATGCATCTATAGTTGAGCATTTCTGCAAAATATAATGCTCAAAATTTGTTAAAGTTATATTTCAGGTTATTTTCTGGATCCTGTAGTGGACTTAACCTGCTTTTTGATGACGAGTCTCTAATGTTTCCGATGAATATTATAGTCGACTGTATCAGTCCATTGCATGCATGGGGCTTATTCAAGAATAAACCCAGCTTCAGTTATCTTGAATTTTGGTGTCTAGAGTTGCTGTTCTATTTCTGTATGGTTTTTTGTTTTGTTTTGACCTCCTTTATGTCTTAAATAATTTTTTTTTTAGTTGCTTTCCAGGTATTCAATTCTCTATTAATGTTGCTTATGATAATTTTTTTTTTTATGCAGTCTCACATTCGAACTCTGGAATCCACTCAAGATAATATAGCTGCTTTGCTACTTGGTCTTGAATATCTTATCAACATTTCATACGTGGATGATACTGAGGTTTTTAAGGTATGGTTATATTGACAACTTGACACATGTCTCTTCTCTGTGTGCATGTGTCTTCTTTATGAATATCCAAACTTACTATCATGTGTATGTCTGATAGAGCACTTTCTCTATCTCTCTTATTTGACGGTTTGTCTGTATGTGCATAATTATGTGTCCCTCCTGTTCTGAATAACCTAGACTCATGTTGTACTTGGTTGTTAAAATAATAGGTCTGTTTGGACTACTGGAATCTTTTGGTATTGGAGCTGTTTGAGGCACACCATAATCTGGAGAATCCTGCAGTAGCTGCAAACATGATGGGACTTCAGGTGCTGTCTCATTGATGATATGTCTCATTTGATATTTTGTTGTCATCATTTGAAGGATGGTACCTATGTAGTGTGCATGAAAGTGTTAAATGTCTTTTTAATTGAATCAGCAGGTGCCAGTGATGATTCCTGGCATGGTTGATGGTCACGGTTCACAGCTTGTTCAGCGACGGCAGCTTTATGCTGGTCCTATGTCAAAGTTGAGAATGCTTATGATCTGTCGTATGGCTAAGCCAGAAGAGGTGCTTATAGTTGAAGATGAAAATGGGAATATTGTCCGTGAAACCATGAAGGACAATGATGTTCTTGTTCAATATAAGGTAATTAGGTGGAGTGACTTCTGCCAGAGTTTAGTATCTATTAGTAATACTAAGAGGTACATGGAAAGAACCTAGATTCTTATGCTAGAGACATTTTCATCTGGATATTATGTTCTGATAGATAGTCGATACAAGATATTATCAAGTTTTGGAAAGCTTCCATGATTACTTTTTGTGGTTAATCAAAGTTCAATTGTGCAGATTATGAGGGAGACTCTTATCTACTTGTCACATCTTGATCATGAGGATACTGAAAAACAGGTAAGTGATTCTGAAAGCACTGGTCCTTTAGTCGCTTTAAAGGAATATGTTGTTCCTTTTTCTTAGTTTATTGGAATAATACAGACACTCTGTACATTATTATTGTTTTGCATAAGATTGGTTTTTTTTTTTTTTATGAGATGGTAAAATCGGAATATCAGTTTTAGTTGCTTCTTGAAATATAAGATTGATTATCTGGATTTTAATTGAAAAGCAATAAAACCAACTTGGATCTAATTTCTCTCTTTTTTTTGGTTGATTGGTGTGATGTACTAGCTACCTGTGAAATTGTTGCACTTTTGTGCCTATATAGCAATTTGATATAGTTGTCTCCTTTATTGTTTTAAAATGCAGATGCTGAAGAAATTAAGTAAACAACTGAGTGGTGAGGATTGGACATGGAACAACTTGAACACTCTTTGCTGGGCTATTGGATCTATATCTGGCTCCATGCTGGAAGAACAGGTACCTTGCACTTCATGTTCCATGGTTAAAATTGATATCAGGACCAATATGTATACCCATACTCTGTTCCTGGTTCAATGATGGTTGTTGAAGAATTATCCCAAGCTGATCTGTTTTGCTAGTTCCACTTCTTTGGATATATGTGATATGAATCTAAATTATGTTTGGTTAAGCAATAAAATCTCTAGGTTACATAGAAGCAATAGGACTCCAATTTGGTTTCATAGAGTTCTCTGTTTTTAGGATTGTTTGTTTTGGAACTTGGTCTAATTAATTTTAGTTACTCTGTTTACATTATGAATCTATTCTTATTAGGGCTTCTTCTGTTATTATGGTATATTGTTACTTTAGGATTGTCTTTTATCATGATTTTTGAGTTCATTAATGTTTACTTTTATCATGATTTGTGAGAACATTCACGTTTACTTTTATCATGATTTGCTTCCTGTATGTGTTCCTAAAGTGTTCTTGGTTTTGTGGCAGGAAAACAGGTTTTTGGTTATGGTCATACGTGATTTATTGAATCTATGTGAAATAACAAAGGGAAAAGATAACAAAGCTGTCATTGCAAGTAATATCATGTAAGGACTTTATATATACCATTGGTTGTTGAGTTTTCTCCTTTGTTTGCTCATTGTTATAGATTGCATTTTTCATTGTATAATATATAATTGCTTCTGTTGGCAGGTACGTTGTTGGGCAGTATCCACGATTTTTAAGAGCCCATTGGAAGTTTTTAAAAACTGTTGTGAATAAATTGTTTGAGTTTATGCATGAGACACATCCTGGGGTTCAGGTGATTTATTCTCCTTTGAAGCTTTTATCATTATTGACACGTCTATTTAGGCAATGTCTTATATTTTCATTTTATCAGGGGCTTTACTCATGTCAAATTTAAGTAACATAAAACTCCCTGCTTTTTTGTTGTGTTTGTTTTCACCTTGCGTGTAATACAAAAACTTCCAGTTTTTTTGACGTGTTATTTGTTCCTTGTCTGTCAGGATATGGCCTGTGACACATTTCTGAAAATTGTCCAGAAGTGTAAGCGTAAATTTGTAATTACCCAGGTAAAATGGGCTACAGATCTCGTCCCGTCTTTTCTGGAATCTTCCATATAGGTTCAATTGTACATGGTAAAATGCATGATTGTTATTTCAGGTTAGTGAAAACGAGCCATTTGTATCTGAACTTCTGACAGGCCTTCCAACCACCATTGCGGATCTTGAACCCCATCAGATTCACACATTCTATGAATCTGTATGCCTTTTAGATTTCTTATTTCTTAAGTTCATTGAAAATCTATCTCTGTGTGTATGTATGTATGTATTATAATTGATATTTTATTCTCTTATTTCAGGTTGGTCACATGGTTCAAGCAGAACCTGATGCCCAGAAGAGAGATGAATACCTTCAGCGGTTGATGGAGCTACCAAATCAGGTTCTTTACTTTCTTGAAGAGGCATATTCAGTGCTAAATCTCTTTCACTCTGTATATGAACACAGTTGCCATTTTTTCGTTTCTTGCAGAAATGGCTTGAAATAATAGGGCAGGCGCATCAAAATGTGGATTTTCTGAAGGATCAAGATGTAATCCGAACTGTGCTAAACATATTGCAGGTATATCTCTTAATCAATCATGTCATTTTTGGTGTCATTCTGTTGTAAGATCTTTAATATAAATGCTCTCTGGTTGCCAGCAGCTTACTTGAATTTACAGCATTGTATATTTTTTTTTTATGGCACTCTTCACTTTTTTAGTGGTTAAGAGCTAAGATTTGTTGGCTAATTAGTTGTTTGATTTGTACTCTGGAAAATAAAATGACAGATATAAAGCATCTTCAATCTTTATTTATTTTGATAGAAGAATAAATTTTTTGGGGGTTTCATTAAAAATTCAGTTTCAGAGGTATTGGAGAGCTCTTTTGAGCTGATTGTTTTACATTCTCTAATTTTGTTGTTTAGTTTGTTTTAGGAGGATCTCTTTGTCCTCTTTCTTTATAATCTTCTTCTTAATAAATTCTTTTATATAAAAAATATTTATTAAAGAGAGAAAAGGAAGGGTACAAGAAACTAGGAGGATAAGATATAAAGGGTTCTTTTCTTTTCTTGGTTATTTTGCTATCTTTATTATGATAGGATTGTGATTTGTGTCATTCCTGAATTGCAGACAAACACAAGTGTTGCTTCTTCTCTAGGAACATATTTCTTGCCTCAAATCTCATTGATCTTTTTGGACATGCTGAACGTGTACAGGTATGTTTTGGTAACTGATAATTTTGATATATAATCTTGAGAACATTGTGGACATGTGGATTAACAACAAACAGTTGGATTAGTTTCTTTAATAGTAAATGTTAATCATGATTTTTGGTTTCTGCAACAGAATGTACAGTGAGCTTATATCCAAAAGCATTTCAGAGGGGGGACCTTTTGCATCTAAAACATCCTATGTGAAACTTCTGCGGTAAAATTAGTCAAAATTGTTTTCGTTTTGTACATACCAGATTACTCTATTGGACACCCTCTTAGTGTCCTTTGTGATGCAGTTCGGTTAAAAGGGAGACACTTAAGCTGATTGAGACATTCTTGGACAAGGCTGAAGATCAACCACAAATTGGTAAACAATTTGTGCCCCCAATGATGGATCCTGTTCTTGCAGATTATGCCAGGAATGTTCCTGATGCTAGGGAATCAGAGGTTCTGTCACTTTTTGCAACAATTGTAAACAAGTATGTTTGTATTTTGTTTCTTTCTTTCTTTATTTTCTTGTTCTATTACGTTAAATCTTTTTTCTGTATTTCCTTTGATGTTCTTTGATTAGCATATGGGTGCTTTGACATCTCAATTTTAAATGTATGTTGTTGTTTGCTTCATACTTCCACCCCAGCCCAAAATTAGAAGGAAAAAAGGAAGGGGGGGGAGGGGGGGTTGCTGAATGCTTGCTATATTTATTATTTACAGTGTACTTCCCTTTTGCTTTTGTCATTTCTCTGACTTGTACTTGCAGATATAAAGCTGCAATGGTTGAAGATGTACCTCGCATATTCGAAGCTGTTTTTCAGTGCACACTGGAGGTAATGGTGTAGGCCATTTGACTATGGTTTAAATGAATAGTTTAGCAGCATCATTATTTGATAGTGGTAGGATGTTTGATATCCAGTATTCGACCCTTATTATGTATAATGTTATTTGCATACCTGCAAAGCTATAATAATTTGTGGATGGATGGATGGATTGATTGATTATTAGGACTAATTATTAGGAACAGTAACGAAAATTGAATTCTCGGGCTTTTATAGGATGATGGAAGACATTGTGATATGATAAGGGAACCAAGGGTCTTAGGGGTATGATGTCAACAATAGAGGTGGCATATAAAGTATTGGATATCTGCTATCAAATAATCGATGGGTTATAACTATATTTTAATTGTCTGTTTTACTCGCTTCCTTGGTTCTGTCTGCAGATGATTACCAAAAATTTTGAAGATTACCCAGAACATCGGCTCAAGTTCTTCTCTTTACTCCGTGCCATAGCTACTCATTGTTTTCCCGCATTAATATGTTTATCAAGTCAGGTTTTGTTTCTTGCTCCCTTTTTCCTGTGCTTGTTCGTTGGCATGTCAAATGTTTTGACTTTATCTGATGATTAGAAATCTTCAAAATTTGCTATCTTCAGTCTGTGCCTGATGTTGTTTCTGATCTATTTCAGCAACTAAAGCTTGTTATGGATTCAATTATATGGGCATTTCGGCATACAGAAAGGAATATTGCCGAAACTGGGCTTAACCTGTTGTTGGAGATGCTGAAGAAGTTTCAGGTATGGTCTTCTTACAATGTTTGTTATGTCATCTTGAATTGCCTCTCTGGATCTTACTCTGCTTCTGTATATCAAACAGGCCTCAGAGTTCTGTAATCAGTTTTATCGGACATACTTTTTGACGATTGAGCAAGAGATATTTGCTGTCTTGACAGACACTTTCCATAAGCCTGGGTTCAAATTACATGTCCTGGTGCTTCAGCATTTGTTCTGTCTGGTAGAGTATCATAAATGTGTTTTGTTCTTGTTCTCTTTTACTAACTAGTGTGGAACAACTGGAATAAATAGTTTGACATTTTTCAGCTGGAAAGTGGTGTCTTAACCGAGCCTCTATGGGATGTTTCTACAAATCCTTATCCATATCCAAATAATGCAGTATTTGTGCGTGAATTCACCATAAAACTTTTGAGCACTTCATTCCCCAACATGACCGCAACAGAGGTAAAAGGAGTCGGAGAGAGATAAATAATACTCAACCCCTCCCTTGCTTGAACAGATGACTGATTTTCAGAAATATTGCAGGTTACTCAATTTGTCAATGGACTTTTTGAGTCCACAAATGACCTCTCCACATTTAAAAATCAAATACGAGATTTTCTTGTACAGTCAAAAGAATTTTCAGCTCAGGTAATACTTTATGTAGAATTGCATCTATCCTTTTCTTGTACTATTTAAGGCTTGTCTTTCACCAATACAACAATTCCACACATTTGGGCTAGTGCATCACTGACCAGTTCATCTTGCCACTTAAGTTGGTTTACATTTTTGACTTTTTGTGAAACTAGAGTCTTGTGAGTTGTTGGTCACTTTTGTAACGGTTAAGTTTCTAACAATTAAAACTACTCACAATTTGCGATTGTTATTTTGGTGTGCTTATGCACCCTTTGCATGATTGCTGTTTTCAAATGGGGCTTGTAGATTGTTTACTTGCTCCTCTACCCTTTTCACACAATATAGCATGATGTGTTATATCTTTTTCATAGTTTTAACTGTGTTTCAGTATTGGTCTTATGTTTGTTCATTTTGCCCTTTCTGCTTCAGGATAACAAAGATCTCTATGCTGAGGAGGCTGCAGCTCAGAGGGAGAGAGAGCGACAAAGGATGCTTTCTATTCCGGGGCTTATTGCCCCAAGTGAACTGCAAGATGAAATGGTGGACTCGTAGATTGGCTAACAACATGGAAGTTAAAATACCATGGGAATTTTGACTTGGTTTGGCAGGCACTTTTCTTCAAATACCAGCTCCTTTGTGAACAGATGCAGCATTTCCCCCCAGTTTAGTTTTTCTCCTCTTCCCAACATTTCTTGTTGGGACTGGTTTGGCAAAGGTTCCTGATTTCAGAGGTTTGGCTGGCCGGCGATACTGCCTTGTCGATTGGATGAGTGTAGATTATTTAGTTGCTGATTTAGGAAGATAATAGAATCATTTGTAAGGGATTGATGAATGCATCGTTTTCATAGAATTCAAAGGGCAGGTGATTCAATTCTGAGTATTGATGATTCCTCTTAGGTGTAATCTCCTAACCTCTGGCGGTTTGTGCAGAAAACCCCTTTGTGTTTTGCTATTTGGTATTTTTTCACCCATCGATTGTTAGGAAAATTGATGTACGATGATTGCATTTAATATATGGGTTTAATGGTATTAGTTCTTTTATTGTACCTCACCTCCCCTTCAAAAGCGCACACACAAAATTCTATTTTCACAACACTCAGATTTCAATTTAATTTCTTAACTTTCTTGTGCTCATAAAACAGTTCGTGATCAGGGAAAAGAAAGTATGTCATACTAGAGTTTCAACAAACTCATTTTTCTGGCTTCCAAGGGCTAATTTCTGCATACCTGTCCATGAAAAAGAACTCCTAATCACTCCAAGATGAAAGATGAAAATCGCTTGGGCCAATTACCATTACCAAAAAGAAACACTTCGATCCATTAAAAAAGAAAAAAAGAATACACTTGGACCTAAAGTACAATTGATTGCCATTTTCTTTTAGTACTTTGTTCGGGGCATTTTTTTTTTTTTTAAGATCGATTGAATTAAAAGAAAAAAAGAATGCAAAGATTATATGAATTTAGTTCCTTTCCAATTTTATTTAAATTTTAGTTTTTTAATTCTTTTAAATTAGTTTACTTTTAGATGTCTAAAAAATAAAAATAAAAAGAGAAAATGTTAAAGAAAAAAGGAAACAAATTTTTTTTTTTTTACATCATTATTTGAGCCAGAACTAGGCTCAAAAACTTGAATAATACAAAAACTAATATTAATTCCACAATTATCATTGTAAACAATTTTTATTGATATCGTTGTTTTCTCTTTTCAATGTGAAATTGGTGACGCAATTGTGTATGACTGTAGGTACTTTGACATTAGGACCCTTGAAACATAAATGACTTGCCCTAAGTTTGATAAGTATGACTTCATCTAAAGGTTGGTGTTACACCTAGATTTCTAGGTTACCAAAAAACAAAAAAAATGGTCAATGAACATAGAGATATCTTCCTTATGTCTATGTATGTAATGAATCAGGAGTAGTGCTATGTGGTTTAAGAAGTTTTAACATCAATTCAAATTAAAAAAAAAGGAGGTTTTACATTAATGAATAAAGTAAAAAGAGAAAAATCAGATGTGTAAGTCTATTAAGAGGTGTCGGTGGTACTACAAAATTTGATTTGACCAAAAACAATGAGTCTAGAGCAGGTTTAGTTTAAGTTTGATAGGTAAGGTGTAAAAGTTGAATTGGGCACATAGTATACAAAATGTGAATTTGAAGTGTATGAATAGTTTTTTAATATTCTAAAGAAAAATTGTGAGAATCTAGTCTTGTTTATCTAACGGCAAAAAAGAGAATTCTAAGTTCAACAAATTTTGTTTACCTAGCCACCTCTCCTTTATTCGATCTTAGTAGTAATCATGCATAGGGAAAAGTAATTGTTACCAGTAACATTTAGTGATAAAATATGTAAAAGATGGATATTAAAAATATTCCAAACTTACATAACACGCCCTGGTTTCTTAGTGGCAAAACCTGCGACGACAAAAACTTGTTGGCATTTCAGAGCTTGCCATTATATATAGGCAGATGTATATAGCAAACCCATGCATAGTATTCGTGAACGTGAGAAAGATAGATAGAGGGGAGCTAGAAGGTGGAGAAAATGACAAGTGCTCATGAAGTAGATGATACAATATTCAACAACGAAATCGGCCAGCTGCAGTCACCGCCACTACCACCACCACTAACAACCATTGATGTTCCACGGCGGCGACGAAGCGAGCTTCTAAAATATCTAGGGAGTTTGTTGAAACACGAGAATGAATCACATTGGTTGGAAGAAATGCGAGGTTTGTTGAGTGTGGTGGCTACTGTGATCGCTACCATGACCTTTCAACCTGTAATTAACCCTCCTGGTGGTGTCATGAGTTTTAAATCCCCTGCAAGTGGTATGATCAAGTCATATGATTACAGTGTCTGTGTAAAAGTACTTAATGATAATGGACTTGAGGATGGACATCTATGTCCTGGAGAAGCATTTTTAGCTGTTTTATACCCTCATGAATATTTCGTGTTTCTAGCATTTAATACCCTCTCTTTCGTTGCATCTTTAAGTATTGCCCTTTTGCTGGTAAGTGGAGTCCCTTTGAATAATAAACCCATCCTCTGGATCTTATCAGCTGGAATGTGTATCACACTCTTATTTCTGGGACTTACCTTCCTTTCTGGCTTGTTATTGTTGACCCCTAATCGCATTGCACGTGAAATCGAGAAAATGTTTAAAGAATCATTAGGTGTTTGGATTTCATTGCTTGGGCTTGTTGGCGTGTTCTTCACAATTCGCTTTCTGTTTTGGCTTTGCTTCAAGAAGAGAGTGAAGACTACGTCAACTGATTCAAGAAACATGGACACTTGCTCCCTCACAATGGCATCTTAAAGGCTTTCTTCACTAACTTCTTGCTTTTTGTTATGTAATAATTTGTTTCCTGAGATTGTTGTTTTTCTGCCATTGATGGCCTGGGTGTGTGAGCTTGCTTTTATTGTGTAAAATTAGGTTTGTTTTAAAGATTGTTCAAGATACTGTACTTGTAATTTGCTGTTGTAAGCATTGTTTGGCTGTGTTACTTTGTGCAATGTTATCTGCTTAGTTTCTTCAGTGAAATAAATATGATTTATTAGAAAGAATAACTTCAATCGTTCTCATGAAGGAATATATTGCAATTGAAAATTCTGTGGTTCTATGTTTCATAGTTATAGAGAAAAATATCATCAAATTTTTATTTCATATTGAAACTTTTTTTTTTTTTTTATAATTCTGAATTTAAATATTATTAATTATTAATTTCTAACAGTGAGATAAAGCAAAGAAGGCAAGGTGAGAATGAGATAACGATTAAAACATTATCATATGAGTGTTGTGGAATGCAATTCATGTTACTCATAAAATATAACTTTTGTTAACAATTTAGATAAAAATCAGCAATTTGAATAAGATATAAATTGTAAGATTATAAGAATCTTTTGGTTCAAAGAGAGATGAAGCATAGTAGTGCTATAGTCTAAGAAGTTTTTACAAATGGCCCAACACAAATTGCACTGGGAAAGGAGGAGTAGCGTTATCCAGTAAATGCCAACACAAATTGCTTGTTCCATTATTTTTTGCACATCCTGTGCAACTTGTGCTTGAGTTACGGTACATAAGTTCTTGACAAGGTATAAATGGAAGTCTTTTCAGTGAGGTGTTTTTCATGTTGGCTGCAGTTGCTATATATGATTTGTTACTTTGATGGCTGTGATTCTCATTAATGATCCATGGAAATTTCAAAACTAGATTTCAAAACAAAATTTTGACATCTTAAATGGCAGTATCTACAATAAATATCAATTCAATGAAATTGTGTACTGTGTTGCATAATTTGTGACTCTATATTGTCGAGTTTGTATTAGTACACAACTCGAGTTGTGTTTTGTAGTATTCTCCATTTGAAATTTTTGTCGAACCCATCAAAATTAAAAACACTCTAAACCCACATAAATTTTATTTCCTTGACAAGTTGATCATCAAGGATATAACCTCTGAAGGTGAAGTACATGTCTTTGATACCAAGGCGGAGAAGTGGGTAATTGACGATTATATACGAGATTCTTATCTTCTTTCTAGTACAGGCATGCCCTTTTATTCTGGAATATGCCTCTCCGATCTGAAATTCACAGACAGAATCAAAGACTAATTGATATACAGGCATAAGTATAAATAGACTTGCACTTTGTTTACGCTTAAAACCTAAATGACTTTTGCCTACGAAGACGTCATGAATGATTTTATATCTAACAGAAGCCAATTCACTCCAATAATGTCTGCGATGCTTGTGGACAAAAGGGTCTCTTGTGCTCTCAACTACTTGATGATGTATTCCCTATGAACGCGTATATAATTGAAGAGTTTCTTTGTGACCTAGGAGAAAGAGAAGAGGACTCGAGGCGAATTTGTGCCATCATAACTGTGATAGATTATCAGAAAAACTATTACGTTTGTATATCAATCTTTGATATCCGCAGAACAAGTACTCCTTATATGTTTTCATCCGCGCAAAGCATGCCTTCTCATTAATTGGAGCATGTGTTGTCTTCTCGTTTTTAACTTCTTGTTAGTTTAAGAGATGAGATAGTAATTGTATTTATGTGTAAAAAGAATAAAAGGAATAGTTGAAAATATGACTAGGAACGTGAAAAATGTTGTAGTGTGATAGATGGAGTAGTTAAAAGTGAAAATGATAGTTTGAAAGTGATGTGTCAGAAGTAGTTGAAAGTGAAAGTTTAGTAATAGGAGGAAGATATATGAATAGTAGTAGTTAAATGACTTAGTGATTGAAGGAAACATGTACAAGGCTAAGACTTGTTTTGTACTTACTTTTCTACACACACTTCATGTTTTTTTATAGGCAAGATAACTAACCATGTAAGTCGGTTTCTTTAGTTTCTAAGATTTTCTAGTTAGTAGCTTTGTTACCTAGATTTTTCTACTTAGGTCAGTTAGTAACTAGTAGTCTAGACACTTCTTTTTTAACTTTTCTCACTTTCTTGATTTTTCTAGATCACTTTTCCAACACTTAATCCTTCATTTATTAGATACTTTTCTTATTTTGGATTGATTCAGTGCTTTCGTTTAATTTTTATTACTATAAATTTCTTAATGTATGTCTCTTCTATATCCCTGTCTTTAGACCAATTTCTCATTATCTTCTTTTAATTATAAATTTCTTAATGCACATCTCTTGTATAACATATCATGCTATTTCATAACTCTGGCATCAGAATTACTCTTTATATCATATGATGAGCCTACTTCATTGAGAGGCTTTGTAGTTTCTTTTAGTAAGAAAAAACACGCATGGTGCCATGAATATGTCATATCCTTAAAAACCTAGGTTTGTCCATCTCCTTCATGAGTAGTTGAACTGCATTGCTGATTTTTACCTAGTTACATGCTTGTTTTGCTTTATCTGTCTGTCTTTGAAGAAATTAAGATTCTAACTTGTTAACGTTTCATGCTAGGTACTTGAAACGTTTCCAAATGCTTTTGGCTGTTGGTTTTTGCAATAGCCTTTTCGGGAGAAATAAGGACTTATTTAATTTGCTTTCTTATCTATATATGGGTGTTCTCCATATGATGTTGAATGAGACCCTTATGCATTGTGTAAACTGTGTTGTGATATTTGACCTTTTTGACACTGCCCTCTTTGTAACTCGCTTTAAATTTGGGCTTTAACATTGTATAAGCTCTGTGTTGTGTCAAGATATTTGACTTCTTAGATGTTGATTGATAGCAGATCATGCGTTTGTTGATCTTCGTCCCTCTATTGATGATGCCATGTTTTCATACGCAAAAGTGTGTCTTCTCATTGGAATATGTGTTGCCTTCTCATTTTTATCATCGTCTAAACTCGGATTTAGATCTAATCATATTATTTAATATGATAATTTCATATTAATTAAATATTATCCATTTATCTCATTACAAATATTTTAACGACATAAATGATGTCATGTATATCTCTGGTATATCCTTGTGTTTAGACCAATTTCTTAATGTACTTTTTAATTCATGATTTTAAATATATTTATAAAAAAGTTCAAAAAAAAATTAAAACAAAATGCTGCAAAATTGAGTTGGACTCACTTTACCATGAGTAACAGTGGTTTGCATGCACCTCTAATGGCGAGGTTAGAGAATTAAAAAAGCTATATAAAATTTAGTTTTTTTTTTTAAAAAAAAAATAAATAGAAAATGTGTTGCAAAAGCAAAACTGTGGGTATTTATGAAAATAACTGTAAAACAGCTGCATTTTGAATGGAGCCAAAAGTGCAATGGGACCAAACATGCATTTTGAAAAAGGAAAGTTCTAAGTAGAATTTATCTACTATAATTGCTTTCAGACGAATGCGGACTTACCTTTGTCAATAAGCAGTTTAGAATTTTCCTTTTTTCTTTTGTTAAATTAACTTAAGAATATTTTTACTCTATCTTAGTTTAGGTTCTTAAGTTAAAAAAAATACATAAATTTCGTATAAATTAAAACATTATCATATGTGTGTTGTGGATTGCAATTCATGTTGCTCATGCGATATAACTTTTGTTAACAATTTAGATAAAAATCAGCAATTTGAGTAAGATATAAATTGTAAGATTATAAGAATCTTTTGGTTCAAAGAGAGATTGTAACAATTGAAATCGAAAGAGGATGCATGTTGAAAATAGTCAAAAAACAGCCCAACAAACAAAAAAAACAAGGTTTAATTGGGCTGATTGACCAAAATATTACACTTTAACAATTTATTTGCACAATTATAACATTTTTCAACTTATTTACTTCAATATTACACTTTTAAAAAAAATTAACAAACTACAAAAAAAACCAAGTTAGAAGTTGTNCGGGACTCATTGGACACGCTAATGGGCTCACAACTTGTCCATGTGGGACACACCAATGAGCCCAAGGCGTGTCCCCTCCATCTAACACAAGGGTGAACATCTTGACCTTTTCTCAATGGACAAAAACTATGAGAATTGAATAACAAACTAAAAAGTGAAACTTTGTATCGAATATCACTGTCATTCTTGATAGACAAAAACAAACCATTTGACATTTTTTCAAAAATTGGCAGAAGCACACAAGTGTGAGAGTGTGTGAGGACACGCTCTAGGCCCATCGGCATGTCTGATGGGACTCACTCACTCTAACTTTATTTTTTTTATAGTTTTTAATTTTTTAAAAGTATAATATTTTAGTAAATAAGTTAAAAAATATTATAACTGTATAAATAAATTATAAAAGTGTAATATTTGGGTCAATCAGCCGGTTTAACTGTAAATGGCTAATTTTCACCTTACTATGTTATGTAATGAAGCATAGTAGTGCCATGGTCTAAGAAGTTTTTACATCAACGAATAAAGCAAATGATGACAAAGTTTATACTTATAAAAGATACTAGTGGTGTGAAAAAACGGCTTAATCTGTACAAACAAAATTTATGTGGGTTTAGAGTGTTTTTAGTTTTGATGGGTTCGACAAAATTTCAAACGGAGAAGACTACAATACACAACTCAAAATTTGTGTACTAATGCAAAGTCGACAATATAGTCACAAACTATGCAGAACAGTACACAACTTCATTGAATTGATATGTCTTGTAGATACCGCCATTTCAGATTTGATTATATGTATATATAAGAGGCGTCAAAATTTTGTTTTGAAATCTAGTTTTGAAATTTCCATGGATCATTAATTAGAATCACAGCTATCAGAGTAACAAATCATACAGCAACTGCAGCCAACATGAAAAACACCTCACTGTAAAGACTCCCATCTATACCTTGTCAAGAACTTATGTACCGTAACTCAAGCACAAGTTGCACAGGATGTGCAAAAAATAATGGAACAAGCAGTGAAAAGGAAGTTCACGGTCAAGATCTAGATATATGGCCGCAAACCATTAAAGGCACTCCTTGTATAACTAGGGTGTGTGTAGAGCTGCTTAAAAGGAGATGAGATCATCTTTAGATGATTGCTGCTTCTTTGGTTCATGCGATCCATCTGATGCATCACCACCTTTTTTGCCAAAAATCATTTCATCAAGATCATCCAGCATATCATCATTGTTCCCTCCCGGGACAACAGCCCTTGAACCCGTTGGCTTTCTAATCAAGGCATCTTCTTTTGTGAGACGAGGTGACTCATCTGGCTCAACAGCAACAGGTATCATAGCAGGTTCTGGTTCATGTGGATTAACTGTAGGCTTCTTCAACTCATCATACTTGGTGAGAACCTTCTGAATCTCATCATTAACATTCAAGGCCTCAAACAGCAGTGCTTCATTATCTCCAGCAGTCTCAATAATTCGCAGGACAGTAGATTGGGACTGACGGGACTGCTGTACAAGTGTGGTTGTCAAATCATCCTGCGATGCAACAAGATTAGATTTGCAATTCTGTAATTAAATGGTGCCAGTGCCAGACACGAGATGCATCCTCCCCAACAAAGAATTTCACATGGCCAAAACTAATGCATTCCTAATAAAAGAAACTTCACAATCTAACGGAATAGAGCAAAATAATATCATCCTTCTGTTCTATCATTTATTTTTTCAAGGATTCTACAGATATGACACAAGTCCATGATAATATGATGACATCTTCTGATGCACAAGACACCAAATAAAAAATTAACAGGTTAATAACTCTCTTAACTTTTGGGTATCTTAGGCTGAGATCTTCCATGGTTGTTTTCCAGGTAAGTAAAAGAAGAATAAATAGCATATTTAACACCAAGCCATCATTGTATCATGATCAACCCAACTATTTAACTCATTACAGAGACTATTGGCAGTTATCAAAAAATTTCACAGAATCTATTCCAAATAAGCTTTTGTGGTTCAATTTCTTTTAAACAGAATATCAATACTAAGGTACAGAGTTATATCAAACATCGGTCAATTTTTTCTCTCAACTGTCCCAAAAGCAGACAAATTTATAAAAGCTTATTTGTATGTAGCATGTTTTCAACATTTTGAGTTTTCACTAATCCAAAATCATAAATATTATGTCTAGACACAGCAAAAAAAGGCTCTTAACTTACAAATAACACTCAAGAATATTTCTATCATTATAACTAAGCAATGTTACATACACTTACTGTTATGCTTATTGAACTTTTTTTAAAAATAAAATCAGAAGAAAAATCCCTAAATTGTGAAGTTCAGTAGATATTTATGTATCTATATTTCCTGAGGTATCCATTGCAAATATCGACTGGAAATATCATGAAGAGAGGAACTAAGTGTATGCTACAATCATTTAAAGATGAACTGGAAATACTATACATGCCTAAATTTTTCTTTAAAAATTACAGTACAAACATTTAAAGATGAACTAAGCATATAATTGAGCCATTGTTGGAAGATAAGCTATTGATAAATTGAACCATATTCAGAATCTCTCCACTCTTTCCGCTAAAATACGAGCAGCATAGCTCAATCAATGCAGTAGCATACCTATCACTACCTATCACTGACAGTCATTTGTTAATCCGATTTAATAGTTCGCGTTTAGAAATGAACACATCATAATTATTCAAGATAAATCTCAGTGTTCAAGTTTAAACCACCGAAGGAGCTTTGGTAATTCTACTAGTAGCTGCATTGTAACAAAATGTTGTCCTTTACCTTTCCTCTGAAGTTAAAAATTCTCTTTTAGGAGGCACCAAAAAGGCACAAAGGTACCCTATAGAATGAAAAAGTTACCACCATATAAAGAGCCAAAAGAATAAGTAAAACAGAAAACCAATATATCATGGTAACAAAATCCATGAAACCCAAAAAAAGCCTCTCCATTGAAAAAAGATTGATACACAACTACCTAAGGAATATATGGTTATGGGCTTACAGCATGAAACTCATTGATTAAATTTCACGTGGAGATGGTTAACACCCCCCTCCCCCCACAGTTGTAACTCATAAAATTAAAACTTGCTGATATGCTAACTGCACCATTTTGGTTTTCACTCATAGCCAAAACAAACAGACAAATCTCATTAAGGACAATGTATTTTTCCTCCTCTTGAAGATAATTCCCCCAAAAAAACAAAAAGATGAAACGAAGAAGTACTATGGATGACTGCGAAATGCCAATGAACCTAAAAAGGTAAACCTACAATCTGCCACATAAGAAAGTTTAGGTATACACATGGTAACATAAGCAATAAATAGGACAATAGACAATGAAAGTTGATGAAATAGGGTGAGCTCCTCCTAAGAGAGATAGGGAAAAAGCAACAAGATGGCTTGACAATATATAACAAAGAGACACAGGCCTCCATGCAAAGACAAAGTAGAAGAATCAAGGAGAATGAGACAGACCAAGAATGACACAGATAGAAGGAACAGGATGATGCAATAAGAAAAAAAGAAAGTATATTAAATGGCAAAGGATAATCAATATGGAGAATTCCAGTGAACTCTGATTATTTATTCATGTCATCAATCCCCAATATCAGGGGTTAAGGTTTCTCATTGTCATTTTTGTTGTGGTGAGTGATAAATAAAGCCATAACATAACATTGCAAGCTCCACATGCACATATGCTAGGAACAAAATATATCTGAAGCTAACACGTGTCAACAGATGTTTCAATACTGCCTTGGTTATGCTTCTTCAAAGCATTGATTTAAGGCCATTAAATATGCCTTCCCAGGGGGAAGCTGGAAGTACCCCTTGTGAATATCCTCTTCAACCCTGTAACTTCCAGAGAAACTTTCCCAGCACAAGACTCAAAAGTGTAACTCCAATCATAACAATTAAATCTCCTTGAGTATTCAAGATATGGAATTACACCTCCTAAATCATCCCAAATCTCTGCATTGATCAATATTCTATTTCTTGCGAAGGCACCTTTTACTTGGAACCAATAGTCCAACTCAAAAAAAAATGATAATGTTCTTTAGAGGGGACAAATCACATGTAAACCTTATACAGAAGAGAGAAAAGAAATTAAGAATGGCTAGAAGAAAGGGAAAAGGAAGGGAAAAAAAAACCTAGAAAGGAAAGCTAGATCTGGAGACATAAATCTCATTACCACAGTAGTACATACCAAAAGCCTAACACTAAATTCAAACATCCTCAGTACAGTCTGAGGAACTTTTGCATTCATCACCAGTTCTTCAATCTCTGAGCCAGCGAGGCTGTTGAAAAACTCATGAAAGAAAAATGATCTTCATACAGTCACATGCATCCTTTCCCATAAAAAGTAGACGTAAAATTGCAAGGCAGTTACTTCCTTGCCACACCCTCTCCCTAGGAAATGACTGGGGTTATTATAATGATTTTTCAAGTATTTCACAATGATTGCTTGATTCAATAAAACCCTAACTTTTATGCCTAAGCAAAGCAGATTTGGAACCTTCAGGTGTTCTTAATCGGCTCATTTTTCCAATTTTCTTCAAAAATAGAACTTGCCCATCTCTGTTTCCCTCCTCACACATCCTGAAGAAATTTTACTCTCAAAACAATGTTCTACTCTTCAAATTTGCACTAACACAAACCAAACATCAAATCTATATTTCAAAGCGCCAGAAAATTCCTGATTTTAATCCTTATTTTCTGTCTTTCAGCCCTTAGCCTAAACTATTATACCTGAAAACCTTAGTTCCATCGGATTTTGAGCCTCTTTAATCAAATATTTGCCAGCTGCCATGTTAAATCTCTGCAATCAAATATTTCTAGCACTGAATCATTCCATATTTACGTGTTCTACATTGCTGCCTTCCACTGACTACCTGACCAGCAGCCAAAGTACCCCTATAGGTTGCATTTATTTATTAATTAAAATTGCTTAAAAGGAATACCAGTATCACCAAATGTTTCCTATATTATCCACCTGGAATATAGGAAAGACAAGAAATATCAAATCTCTTCCTCATCATATACTTATTCACAAACCCCTTAATTAGAACTACCANGGATTTTGAGCCTCTTTAATCAAATATTTGCTAGCTGCCATGTTAAATCTCTGCAATCAAATATTTCTAGCACTGAATCATTCCATATTTACGTGTTCTACATTGCTGCTTTCCACTGACTACCTGACCAGCAGCCAAAGTACCCCTATAGGTTGCATTTATTTATTAATTAAAATTGCTTAAAAGGAATACCAGTATCACCAAATGTTTCCTATATTATCCACCTGGAATATAGGAAAGACAAGAAATATCAAATCTCTTCCTCATCATATACTTATTCACAAACCCCTTAATTAGAACTACCAGAACGAGAAGTCCATAAGCTTTTCTAGCAGGATCCATCACTCTTTCCCCGTGCTCACAAGCTAGTAAACTCCATCTTAAGCTTATTTCTCCACAAAAAAAATGCCATGACCATTTGCTTCATCCAATGAAGCACCAAATTACAGGAAACTGTGAAAAAGCCACATCAAATGTCCTACAAAAGAGATAAAGGAGGGAAGAGGACATCTACATACACCCTTCACTAACCTCATAAATATCTGCTCTTATAGGTATTTCTTATTGAGCCTCAATTATTACCTTAAAAGTTTGATAAGCATTATCTGCCCAACATACAAATATCAATTTATAAGTGAACAATTTCTTCTTTTTTAAATATAAAAAAACAAAAAGATGTCTAACAAGCAGTTGATCATGATTCTGAGATAGTCTTCAGCAAAGTCATTATTTTAAGAACATTAAATTGCTATGCCAGCCTCCCCTTTTAATTTCTTATTTTATAGAATATGAAATAATGAAAAACAAGCTGATTTGAAAAATTCGAAGTTGTTACCAAAAAATTAACTTAGAAATCTACTGAATACAGCCAAAGAGGTCCTACACTTCGGACTTTTTGACTGGTACATCAGGCACACATGTATTTAGTGGATTTGAACAACAATTTCTCATCCTCCTCCATCATTCTATGGCAGAAGATAACATCCATGGTGAGCATATAAACAGTTGCATTCTTAGCATATGGTTGTCCTACAATAATCCATATGACAACCTCAGTATGTAACAAGCTAGGTAAGCGATAGGCAAAGTTATTGATGACTTCAGAACAAAGGTAAAAAACTATTAGTCAACTCATTAACAATGCTTCATCGTGTATAGTCCTATTTCCCAAATATTATAATATGAGAAATAAGATAAAACTTATGTGATGATTTTAACCTGTAAGTTATATAATCTGTGCTAAATTAAATAAATTCTAAACGTAGAAAATCATGTGCCAAAATAATGGTAATGGTCCAGTGAACAAAAATGTTATATAATAAAATTCAAAGACCCAAGAAGTCAAGATAACATGCAATTACAGACTATTAAGTAATTGGCTCATGTATATAGAAGACAGACAATCTTCCAAGCAAAACCCAACAGAAGTTCTATCCACCTGGCATCACATTTCAGCCAAAGAATATGTCAATGAATGTCAAACCCATACCGGAACATCCAGAAGAGAACATAAAAAAATGCAACTAATAGGATAAGACAACAGAAAATAAAATACCCTTAGAACATCTTGTTGGGGTGAAGAAGATAACACAGTAGATAGAAGCTCAATGCTATTCCTTGCAACATCAAAAGCTTCTTTTGTCTGTTCAGGTGTAAAACTTATCACAGGAATATCATGCTGAACCTGTCGTGGAACACCAACATCAGCCTCTGGAGCAGACACTGTACGAGGAGGAGTGAAAATAGGTGCCAAGCTTTCATTGTCGCGACCAGGGAATCGAATACCCCTTGATTTTAAACTCTGGACCATTAAAGTAAAAGTCAAGGAAGGTTCAAGAACAAAAAACCTAACACTAACCTATACGTTTACCAGACCAGGAATTACATTTACACATAAATTAACAAGTAATTTGACTAGAGAATCCTACAGTTTAACAGAGTTTGTCGGCATCACACAGGCAGAAATGGTCGAGACAAAGTTCCACAATATCTTCATAAACTTTTTGACACAAAAGAATCTTTAATATCTTATTTAGCAAATTTGTATTGCTTATTCATAGAAAATTATCTACCCATTAAGAGAATTCCATTCACAGTTACTTACCGATTTGGAACAAATTAGTAAATTTTCAATTTATATCATGATTAACCTTCCTAATTTTGTTTCTCTTATTTTCCATTTTATATTTCCTGAAAGCAGAATAAGATTTAGGTAGACAAACATAAAAACTGTAAATATACCTTGTATGTTTCTTCATAAACAGGCAAATAGCGAAGCTCACTGGTTGATTCTCCCCATGCCTCAATGAGCATCAAAGCCTTGTTGCGGTTATTAACAACAGTTTGAGGATCATCAATGATCTTGACCATCTCATCAAGGAGTCTCTCAGCTGCCACTTCTGAGAAAGCCTTCTCACAATTCTTAACAATTGTTTCAAGCAAAACCAAAGACAGGTACTGAACCCTAGGACTCTTCATCATGATCCGTTTCTTGATTCCACGGATCAATTCAACACTGTTGATTTTTTCAGTATTGATCAAGTCACAAAGATCAAGATTCATAGCCCAATCCGGCTCATCAAGGGCCTCAGAGGTAGCGTCTTCAACAACCTTATCAGCCTGATTAGGACCTTGGAAAAACTCCCTCACCTTGAAGCTCATAGAGGTCATACCTGCACTCATCTTTCGACCCACTTCAGTTCCACCAATTTTCAGGCGCTCTCCCAAGGCGTTGACTTTCTCCATCAAATTATCACTCATTTTCCCAAATTCCTCAGACCCTTTTACTCCAAAAACCCTACAAAGATACCCAAATCGTATAAACTTCAGTAGAGAGTTATATGCTTATAAATTGGATTGCTATAATAATAATACAATACAATGCTTCTTTTTTTTTTTTTCCTAATTGGTTGGATCAAAACCGAAACTTTAAAAGAGAAAGAAGAAAAACCAGATGAATAGAAGATATTAGAGCTGAAATTGCAGCGCACCTTGCTTAGAGATTAAGGTGGGTTTGGTAAAGATGACTACGCGCAACGACTCAATAAAGTCTTTGATCTTCCTTGGAGTCCCAGTCGGGGTTTCCCTCTCTCTCTCTCTCTCGCTTTCTCTTAAGTTATTAAGGGCTCTCTCGCACACATCAGCTAAAGCTTCTAAAAATTCTAAACTTTTGTACCCTATACAACTCACAAAGATATTTTAAGATTGGGGTATGGTACTTCGTCCGTATGGTTGGGGGAACTAAAGTAAGACAAAAAAAAAAGTTTCTGGGGCAGGTGATGTTCCATATGAAGCTCCGTTCTTTATTTAAAAGCAAAAATTGACCCTTTTTTTTTTTTTGTCATAGAGCAATAAATTAATTGATTATAAGATAAAGAAAGTAATAAATTAATTAAATTATTATTTATTAGCCGGACGGATTACGTGGCCTGCAATTTAGTTCTTTATAAGAATTTTTTTTCATCATTTATTTATACTCTAAAAGAAGAAAGACAAAATCAAGATACATTATTTGAATGTTGTAACTTGTACGTTTAATTTTTTTTTTTGTTTACACTTAGAGTATTCTTGTACTCTTTGAATATGTGACTAATTTCTGTTCGAAACAGCAGTAGTAACCGATAAATTCCTTCTAATAAGTGCGACTCAAATTATTCGAACTCAAAATCTTTAGCCTAGAACACTTTGAGACTCAACTTATTTTCATTGAGCCAACATTTTGTTGATTAAGTCTAATTTAGAACATTCACAACCTTGACATCACTTACTAATATGTAGAATTAGCATTTAACCCATAATTAATATATATAAAGTTAAAGATTTCGCCTAAAATAAACAAGTGGCCTATGTTTGGGGCCTTTTAACACAAATATTAGAGTGTATAAAATTAATTACCAAAATATAACACTTTTAAAAAAAAAAATAATACAAGTGGGCCCTACAGGACACGCCGTAAGCCAGACGGCGTGTCCCCACTGAACATGCCACAGCTTAGTTGGCATGTTCTCCGTCTCTCCTTTCTTTTTCTCTTTCCTCTCAACCCGTCCTTCTCTCCTTTCAATTTCTCTTTCCGGTCACACCCCCCCCCTTCCTCTTTCTCTCATTTCTTTTTCTCTTTCCTCCATTTTTCTTTTTGTTTCCAAAGGTCAAAAGGTCAAAATTTTAAACAAAAAAATGTACACCAATTTGAGGTGGGACGCCACGTGAGCTACGGCATGTCCGGTGGAGACACGCCGGCAGGCCCACGGTGTGTCCTGTAGAGCCCACCTGTACTGATTTTTTTTAAAATTTTTTAAAAATGTAATATTTGTGTAAATATTTTTAAAAGTGTTACATTTAGGTAATTAGTTTTGTATACTGTAATATTTGTGTCAAAAGATCCTATGTTTGGATTTGGAGAAAAAATGAAAAGAAAAAAAATAAAGAGAAGTATGGCAAAGAAGTGATGATTGGATTTTTTTCATTTTTGAAGAGATAGGAAATAACACAATCACTAAAAAATGATTATTTGATCAAACAAAATTATTCTAACAACTTCAACCTTATAATAATAATAATTACGGTGTTAAGAATATATATTTAAAAATAAATATTTAATATGGTTGAAAAATATGTTCTTTTGTAAAAAAATATTTTTTTTACTTTGATTACAATTTTAATTTTTAACATAAAATTTATAAACCCTAAAAATAATTTTAGTACTAAACTCTTAATTTATGTAGCATTTTTCATCCAAAAATAATTTCTTTCCATTCAGTTTTTTTTTTTCTTAAAAAAAAACCTCTGTCGTATTAGTCATTCTTTTTACTCCGATTCGAGTTTGTCATCGACGCATCTCGTCGCCGTCGCGGAGAGGAACCTTTTAGGAGGAATTGTGAGGTCGTGTAGAAGAAAAGTGTGAGAGCTCTTCATCACAACAAGTCTGAAACGGTGAAACCCTAATCACATCAACCTCCAACTCCATTGACATCTTGATCTTCTGAATCCATAGTTAATTCACTGCCCTTCTCCAAGTCCCAGTGGAACCTGACAAGTTTAGTTTTTTGAAATGGATTTGACATGGTTTAGTGCCATTCTAGTTGGGGCAGGTTGCCTTGCTCTGGGTTACATAATGGGTTCCCGATACCCTCCGCGCATCCTAATCAGAGCTAGGTTAGCTAAAGAGACTTCACTCGTGAATGAGAAGAAGAACAAGAAGAATCCGAAAGAGCCCCTTGAGATTGAAACCTTGGCTGACATTCTTGAAGATTTTAAAATGGTAACCACTTTTTTTTTTTTTCCCTCTCACAAACCCACAATTTTAATTGTAAGTGGAAGATTGGAAAATCCAATTTTTAGTTGACTCTATTGTCCCATTACTTTTCTGCAGGTATTGGTTGTGAGAAATGATCTTAAAATGGGTAAAGGGAAGATTGCTGCACAATGCAGGTAGTTTTTAATATTATTTTGTATGCTATGCATATATACTCGTATTCGTATATCATAGTTTTGAAATATATATAAGTTCTCAATCAATATATACCAAATAAAATGAGGGATTTGAAAGATTTATCAGGGGTTTCTTTTATTAAATTTAAAAGAAATGTGATATTTGTACATTTGGGGGGAACAAGTATTGACTGCCAAAAGAAGTTAAAAGTTGAAAGACTTTTTGGATGCTATCAGGATGGGATGATGCTGACTGATCATTAAAATTTTGGTCAATTGTTTTGAACTATAAAACATGTATTTATATCTGTTTCTGTCCCTGCTAGTTTTGCATGACTAAGGCCTTTAAAAAATGAGAGCTAATGGGATTCTTTATGAAAAGGATTCATTCATGGACAGGCAATACTTCTGAATTTAACTTGACAGTTGATTAGTGGAGTAATAAGGAGCTGTAAGTCAAGTCAAGAGAAATTTCACAGAATGTGAAGTTAACTTAAGATCTTTCTATTTATAAGGATCATGCGGGTCAAAACTTGTCAATCATTTCAAGTTGATAATTTTTACTTTGTATTAAATATTGTTCAAATAGCTTAATAATGTGAAACATAAGGCCAGTTTAACTTGTCTGGGTATATTTCTTTTACTTGTCTTTCTGAAATGGACATTACTGTGGAGGCCTTTGAACTGGCTGATTATTATTCTTTGCCTTTTCATTTATTAGTTGATTATCTTCTTGTTTCATTCAAGTGATTAAGTTTAATTCTTTTCCTTCTTCTGTAGTCATGCAACTTTGGGTCTCTATAAAAAGCTCCTCTACCGAGCACCAAAAGCTTTAAATAGGTAGAGCCAAAAGTCTCAGTTGAGCTTGCAGGTCAATCAAATTGCATATCCTTGCATTCTGAATTTTTTCGGTATGCAGGTGGGAGATGTGTGCACAGCCTAAGGTTGTTGTCAAAATTGAATCTGAGGAAGATATGCTTGTTTTGCAAGTGAGTACTGTTTAAAGCTCTTGTTGATGTTACATTAACTTATTTCTTCTGTAACCTGTTTAATAGCTGGATCTTACATAATTGCCTGCTAAGGAATAGTCAGTTATTGATTATAATTATGATCCAAAGAAGTAACTTCTATTATAAATGAATCTACTTTCATTCATCAAAATAGAAACAGGTTTTCTCTTCTCTTCTAATTGTTCATATTAAAAAGATTGAAAGTTTAAGTTCTTAATTCAGATCAATAGTTTACCACTAAGTTACACCTATATGCACACAGCAGTCATGTGATGAAGTTTCTATTTATGTGTATTAAAATATGCAAGGCTATAATCGCAACAAGAAAAAAATAAAAGGACACCTATCCTATTTCACTCGGCAAAAAGAAGATGCTAGGAGTTGAGTTGGATCAGTTATGACTTTGCAGAGAGGGACTGCTTAATGCCTATCCAGTCAATGGACTGAAAGTAGACAACAGAAATGCTCACCACAGCAGAAGATAGCATTGAAGTTCATGAGGGTGGCACAATGACAAAAAAATTTCTTTCTACTGTTTTCTGTATGAGTAACATCAGAGAAAATGGATACATACAATGAATAGGCCATATCACAAACTTGCGTTATCTTTGAGGAGAGGAATCTAGGGTCCTAATCAAAATTATGTGGCTGAGAACTATAGAAGAAAAGGGCTAGTGCTGTGGATCATTACAAGGATGGAAAGTTTGGGTCTGACTGAAACTTTTTGCTAAAAGCATGAAACTAAAGAAGTTTGTTGCTGTGCTTACTGGCAGCTGCAAGTTTATAGGCTTAAAAGCTTATTTGAAGGTCATTTTGTGGCTGATATTAGAGAATTATGGGGGAAAGACATGGGAAGTAGTTTGGCTTGTGAAAATGAAAGAAGTGAGAGCTCTAACAAAAGGATGTGTAGTTTAGGTGATAAACGATGAATTTAAAGGGAGGAGGGAATGGTGTGGGTGCACACAACTAAAAACTTTCATTGCCCAAGAGTCAAGACTCTGAACTGTCCTTTCCAAAGCTCTGAACTCAAGTCAAATTAATCGTTACTAGGATTCTATTTGTTGTTCTTGGACTTTAAGTTCAAACATTTATTGATAGATCCATAAGAAGCTATTTCAGTGGACAATCTTCTTAGTGAAGTGTAATAATCTTCTGGGAATATCTCTAATTTTGCTCCTTTATTCTAACAAAAGAAGAAAAGGAGAAATAAATCTATTGTGTTATCAACCAAACATGTTCTTGTTATTTTAGACTGTTTCACTTGGTGCAATTATTTTATATAAACTATAGGAACCAATATCGTTTTCTTTCTATTAATCTTTAAATTAATAAGTCTTGTTTACCTTCTCTGTCATCAATCCATCAGAAACCCAGAATAGCATTTACTTTACCCTGTGCTGATGTTCCTACATTTTTTTGATTCTAAATAGTCTTAAATTCTTGAATCCGTTCTTTTTCCATCTGAAAGTGGGTTAGTATATCTGTATGTGTAATTTAATTTGACAGGAAAGGGCAAAATCATTGAAGTTACCCACCCATATCACAATTGATGCTGGGAGAACACAAATTGCACCAAGTGAGTTACAAGTACTTAATTGTAACTTACATTAACTTGTAGCTAATCGAATTTTGTTATCAATCACTCATTGGAATTTTTATCATATGTTCTGGGTTAAATTTATGGCCTTGCACTTTCTGTGAAGTATATTTGTCTAGATATTGTTATTAAATTGTTTCTGCATACAACAGTTATGGCTAGAATTGAATTTGTAGATACCCCATCGCTAAGTATTAGTAGTAGCTGCTTGCAGACCTTAAAAGAGGGAAGGAGAGGGGGGAGAAGGTAAACAAATAAAGGCAGCCTAAATTCATATGATTCTTTTTTTCACCCTAAAATGAGGGAGCCAATATACTGATATCTATTTATAGATTCTCATGAAGAGAGGAAATATCATAGTTCCTTGGACTGCCTGTGCTTCATGAGTGAATGGAGAGTTGGTGATCTAGATTGGTTCTCATGTGAATCATCTCATCTCTTCTCCCAAGTTAAAATGTCAATGAACATTTTAAGTTTATGAGCAAGTTGTGAAATATGCAATTCATTAGGGAAAGCTTGAAGGATCTGATGCTTCATAGAAGAATGATGAAGTGTGAACAATGTTGAGACTGAGCTTTGGGCCTGTGGGCCCTTCCTCACTGAGGAATGAGGCTGGAGGCAGAGTTCATGATTTCTACACCAGCTAGTGTGTATGAGTCTCTTATGAACAAAAACAGCAAACAGCAATAAAGTAGGAGAACCGTCCCAGATATCATGTTGGGTAAAGCATCTTGAATAGAAAAAATGTAAAAATTTGAATTATTGGACTCACATAGTTATAGTAAAATTAATAATATAAAATCCAGATGGGTAGATGATTATCCTATTCTATGCATTTAAAATCTTTGGATCAGGATGGATGTCTGAAGTGATAATTTGTGCTCTTCAAGAGTAGCAAAATACTTGGATATGTGTTAAAATCTAGTGACATTAAGAATTTGAGAATACGTTGATCTTTTGAAGTAATCAGTTTTGGAAAGCAGGGCTGAAGTTGAAGTTAATAGAAAAGTAAAGTTAGTACTTTGTTTTCTTCTTTTCAGGGCTTATAAGTATGGGCTTGTAACTTCAGAGTATCTTTTATACATTTCTTTCTGCTGCCCTATGTTAAAGCTGTCAGTAGATATGACCTGGAAATTGATAAATGCCGCTCTTACAGCACCCATGTTTGTTTGGCCAGTGTTTAAACTCCAAACATCAAAAAATTCGTCAGCTTGGTAACTTAAGTCCCAATTGACTAACAATTAAAATGACACCATTGAACTCCTAGCTCTAATTTGTTAATATGTTATGTTCTAAATAGCTCTTAACATTTTTCTTTCTGTATTCATTTGATTATACCTATACAAGTTTAACACTGGCTTTAAATTTATAAACTACCATCATGACATAATTCAGCTTTTGTCATTAATCTGTTTCAAAGTTTGTCACTAATGCAAGGTTTGTCTACTTGTTATAAAGCTCCAAAGCTCAAAGGATGAAGACATAAGTATTCGTTCTTTTTGGGTATTGGTTTCATTGGATATCTTAAGATACTTCTACTATGTAATATGAAGGGAAACAAGATCTACACTGATAAAATTGCTGACAAAACTGCTCTACTGGTTTACAGGTCTTGTTTAATTTAACTCTCTGCAATGTTACCATCCTTTTTCCTTTGAAGCTTCTTACCATCTGAGGGAGTCTGATAAAATGTTTAGTCGTAGAGGAGATGAAAGAGGGTCTATGAAAATGTACAAGTGCTCTGGCTTTTATTCAGTAATAGTTAGTTCAAATGGCTAATTGAGTTTTTCTTTGTCATACTTAATATTTGTCATAATTCATTTTATCCCAAAAAAAAAATTTGTTGTAATTGTACTTATTATATGTTCTGTTATCTGTATAAATATTCATATTCATTTTATGGCTAATTATTCAATGCCACAAACAAAACTAACTATTGAAATGATCTGTGTTGTTCATTTTACTTAATAAATGTGGTATCTATACCACTTGTGTTATGGAATAATTATTCTTAGTTTATACTTATCATAGTTAGTTTACTAATTAGATTTTCTTTCCTTTCTTCCAGATTCAAGAACAGTGATGGCAATTCTTGGTAAGTATCTCTTCTCTATTTAATGTACAAAGTTGATTATGTATGCCATAAAATTAAGAAAAATCATTTGTTCTTTGCAATGCCTCTTGAGTCTTTCACTTTCCTTTCTGCTAGGTGGTAGCCTTTGTTTGTCCTGTTTGATATAATATAACATTCATGTGTAGGACCTGTTGAAGTGGTTGATGATGTAACAGGTGGACTGAAACTTCAATAGTTGTCTCTTCATTCAAGATGGTATATTGTTTGCCATAAACCACGGTGTTTATGGAGGATAGCAGTTTTGATGCTTTGGGCATTACAAAATTAGAGCCCTTCAGAAAAATGCTGCTGCTGGTTTCTTCATAAAGATCTGCTGTGATCTTTACCCTGATAAAGATTCGCGTGATGATGATGATAATCTTTTTTTTGAGACTCTTGTTGACAAAATCTATGGTAGTATGAGGATTTTGATCAGAGTGAGACAATTCAATTTATAATTTATATGAAATGTTATAGTGAACATAGATTATTTACTTGTGAAGTTGCTATTAACTTCATAGATTTTAGTTTCCTGAAATTTTTTGTTTCTTCTGAGCTTGTCTCTCATCTCTTAACAGACAATAGAGAATTCTGGTAGAAGTTTGTTTCATTGACCTTTTCGTTTCTGTAGTTTGTGGTTCTTCAAAGCTATGCATCAGTAAAGTTTGTGTTTCATTGACCGTTTTACATTTGTTTCAACTCCTCATTCCAATCCTTGATCATAGTCTGTTGTCCTTTGAATCATGAAGTACTGGTAAGAGTTTATGAGGAGTGATTGTAATGTATATCCCAAGTAGAGAAACTGGAATGCATGCATAAGCTCTATTTTGGCTTAGATTACCACCCCACTGACACTTTGTTCAAGGCCATAATAGCATATCACAAACTTCAGCTCTAAATTAGAAACTTGAATCCAATCCTAAGCTTAGTTAAACTTTCATGTGCCAATGTTCGCTATCCGTGTGGGATCGCTTGCATTTGTATAGTACTCAGCTAGGGGTTCATGTGGGAAGCACTATTGAAAACGTATGTGTCCCCCTCCCAAGTACCAAGGTCAAGAAGTAAGGGACAATCATGAGAACCAGAGCCATTATCACTCTATCGTGTGTTGTGAATAAAGATTCCCCCCATGTGTCTTGACTGCAAAAATGGTGAATAACCTTTCAGAATTTACCCAAGATCTTTGGCAATTCTTTAAGAGGTTGGCCTCTTCTTGCTTGCTAAGAGAGATTAAATTCATGAAAGGAAAATGTAGGGATCAAAGAAATGACTTTGTTTATTAACTAACATTATGAAGAGAGAGTTTTTGTATACGTACACGTACTTACAGTTGTAGTTTTCTGTGAGAGAGCATTTTAAGACTCTCATTTTGTTAATGAAAAATTTTGATTACAATACCTTCTTACTTGCTAAGAGAGATTAAATTCATGAAAGGAAAATGTTAGGGATCAAGGAAATGATTTTGTTTATTAACTAAAATTATGAAGAGAGAGTTTTTATATATGTACATGCATCTACAATTGTAGCTTTGTGTGGGAGAGCACTTTGAGACTCTCATTTTATTAATGAAAAACCTTGAATACAAGACCCTCTTTTTGCTTGTTACAAGAGATTAAATTCATGAAAGGAAAATGTTAGGGATCAAAGGAAATGACTTTGTTTATTAACTAAAATTATAAAGAGAGAGTTTCTGTATACACGCATATATTACACTTGTTTTGATCATTTTTTAATCTCTTTAAACACTTAAATGTGGACCTACGAATTATTCTTTTTAAACAATTTTAAAAATAAGATGAGGTTCATAATCTGAATTTAAATTTGATCCTCTATTAGTGTTAAATTTTATATATTATCATCAATAAATAAATAAAATGTCACACTATTAAAATAACTAAGACTTTTAATCAACAGTTTTAATAGATTTTTTTCCATAGACAGTAACATGTGGTTAGGTGATTGTGTAAAATTCTTTTACACTGTAATGAATCAAAATAAAATCCAATATGTTTTAGAATGAGACATGGAAGATGAGAGATAAATATTACAAATGTATTCCTACATATATAGATAATTTTTCCTTCTGTCCTAACGTTATCATAATTTTGGATAATTTATGCTATACATATAATTTCTTAGATAATCTTTTAATCATTTCAAAAGGAATTACAAAAAATGAATATGAAAATATTGAAATTTATTCAATTCTACAATTCCTCTGCCAATGAAAGATTATAATAATAAACTACTCTTGAATCATGTACAAAGTATAAGTACAATGGATATATAGAAATTACCTTAAATAAAAATCACTGTAAGTTCTCATTAAGATCATGAATTCATCAGAGCTATTTTATGTTTTTGGGTTTTGTTGTAGAGAGAGAGAGAGACACCATTGGAGGTTGATGGAGGAGAGAGAAATTAGGCTTCTGTGAAATGAAATTTTGAGAAATAAGGAAGAGATAATAGGTTGTTGATGTGTAAAAAATAATACACATATAACATTTTAATAAAAAAATAGTACCACCAATATCTATGAAATTTTACCTAAGTTTTATCCTTAAAATTATCTTTCAAAAGAAAACCCAAAAAAGAAAAAAGAAAAAAAAAAAGTTTTAGAATCCTAGACTGAAGCTACTTCCTTTAGATTGAGAAGAACTTCAATGTAAAGAAGAGTTGTAAACAAATATGACTTCTAGAAAGGGTTTCCTCTATTATAAAGAGTGCTCTTCTAAAAAACAATACCTATCTCTAATAATTTTTTATAGTTTGGAGTGAAGGGCCATCCACAAGCACAATGCTGCACCTAAAACGTCCCAAAATCAAAATCAAGCTATGGGGTTTCTCCAACCAACCCATCACCATGTCAAGGCCTTCTGTGAGGTTTCTTCCCCATGACCTAATTGTTAGCATTCTCTCAAGGCTACTGTCAAGTCTCTGTATCGTTTCAAATCTTTATCCAAGACATACCTTTCTTTAATTTCTGATCCCCAGTTTGCCAAATTACATTTGGAGCACCAAAACCCAAAACTCCTTTTCACATATCACAGGTCTATCAAGTCCTTGGAGATTGACTACCCTAAAAAACCACTGAAAGAGCTTGACAATCCCAAGAATGACGTTTTTGTAAAAATCTTGGCCTCTTACAATGGTGTAGTGTTTGCTTACTCTTCTTCCAACCAATATTATTTGTGGAACCCATCAACTGGAGACTACAAGATTATCCCAGATCCAAACTTGTTAGTTTATGGGAAGGATAGTGATAGTGATAGTGTATGTGTTTGTGTTTGCGTTTGTGTGTGTGATTAGTATATAAGAAGAGTGATAGTGATGTGAAGAAATGAAAGAGTTAAAGGAAAAAAATTAGTAATAGGAGGAAGAGGTACGAGATGGTAGTAGTTAAAGGACAAGGTTTAGTAATTGAAGAAACCATACAAGGCTGAAGTCAGTTTTTCCACTCTTCTTTACACACATATATACATGGCTTTTTATAGGCTATAGTATAACCAACTATATAAGTCGGTTTACAGTTTTATTTTATTTCTAGACTTTTCTAGTTTTTATTAGTTTGCTATTATTTTATTCTAGATTTTTCTATTAGCTTATTTTCTTTTCACAAGTCTACCATTTCTAATAATATTTTCTGCAGCTTGAACTATTCATAAGTCGGTGATGAAGTCGGTTGAAAGAAAAAGCTTTGTGAAGTTTCTGGAGAAGGCTAGAAAGGTGTGCTACGTTTAATAGTCATCCTTAGCACACTTTTCTGTTACTCCGAGCATGCCTCATAGCATCTCAAATTTTGCTCTTAGTACTGCCTTAGTGAGAATGTCGGCTAGCTGCTCCTTTGTGCATGCTACAATATTCAAGTTTTATTTACTTCTTGATCATCTTGATTTCTTCTTCCATAGCTTTTATCCATTCATTTTACTTTGCAACTGCTTCAAAGCTTTCAGGCTCCATTGTTACATAGTTGCATTTTTCAAATATGTCTTTTAGTGATTTTACTTTTTTTTGGAGGAGATTCCGGAGATGATAATTCTTGTATAGGAGATGTCTCTGGAGTAGCTGGAGAACCTAGAGTAGCGATATTGTCTTCATTGTCATCTTCTTGGATTGGTATAGTTATTTGATGGGTAGGCATGTATATGTTCTTCTCAACTTTCTCTGCTTCCCAATTACAACCAGCATTTTCATCAAACTCCATGTCTCGGCTAATGAGAAGCTTCTTGGTCTTCAAGTTGTATACTTGATATCCTTTTGATTCAATATTATATTCCAAGAAGATTCCTTTTTCAATCTTTTCATCAAGCTTGCTCCTTTTCTGATCTAGAATGTGAACATAGCATATGCAACCAAAAACTCTTAGATGCTTCGCAGATGACTTCCTTCCACTCCAAGTCTTTACAGGTGTTTTGTCTTGGACAGCTCTAGTTGGGCATCTGTTTAATAGGTAAATGGAAGTGTAAACTGCTTTGGCCCAGAATGTGTTTGGTAATCCTTTCTCCTTTAGCATCGATCTCGCCATCTCCATAATAGTTCTATTCTTTCGTTCAAAAACTCCATTTTGCTATAGTGCATATCTAACGGCTAGTTAGCGTTCAACTCCTTTGTCTTCACAGAATTTGCCAAATTCTTTTGAAGTGTATTCTTTGCCATGATCACTCCTTAGTGTCTTGATGTGGCAGCCGCTTTTATTCTCCACTAGTTGCTTGAATTTCTTGAAAATATTGAGAACTTCAAAATTTTCACGCATAAAGTAAACCTATGTCATTCTAGTATAATCATCAATAAAAAGAATGAAGTACCTATTTTGGGTGAGAGATGGTGTTCTCATCGGCCCACAAATATCTATGTGAATGAGCTCCAGTGCATCTTTGGCTCTCCATGATTGCCCAGAAGGAAAAGATTGTCGGTGTTACTTGCCAAGCATACAACCTTCGCAAACTCCTTCAGCATCTTTGATGTTAGGCAGGTCTCTCATTATATATATATATATATATTTTTTATGTAGAATACTCAGGCCATGATAGTTGAAGTAGCCAAACCTTTGATGCCAAAGCCACGAATCATCAATTTGTGCCTTCATGGTGGTTATTCCATCGAATAGGAAAGTCGCAACATTCTCTCATTTTTATTTTGGTTATGACAAGAATTTTGTCTTTCTTATCATAGATAACACATGTGTCTCCCTCAAAGTGTAGTGCATATCCATGTTGCATCATTTATTCAACACTAAGGAGATTTTTTGCTAGGTTAGGAACTAGCAACATATCATGAATATATCACGTACTTTTTGTTGTCTCCACAGCAACTGTTCCTTTACCTTTCAGCTCAAGGAATTCATCATATTCCCCAATTTGACCTTTGATTGGAAATCCGTATCCAGTTTGGAGAAGATGTCCTTGTACGATGTCATGTGATTGCTACCGCCACTATCCAGGAACCACGTGCTATGTGTCTTCTCGGACGAGCTTTGACTAGTGAAGAACAAATTCTCATTCTTCTCACTTTCTTCCATATAGTTGGCATGATGAGTATCTTTGACGCGACAATCTTTCTCCACGTGCCCAAATTTCTTGCATATGTTGCACTATGGCTTGCCTTGGAACTAGCAAATCTTTTTCTTGATGACTCCTTCTCTTGCAGATTCCACATGGAGGATATATAGCTCAAGTATCACATTGCCTTTGACTATTTTTTTCTACTTTTAATTTTTTTAAACATTTTTCTCCTCCACATATATTTTGATTATTTTTGGAATTCTGAGACCTCAAATTTATTTTAGTTTTGAAGGCGTTTTTTTACAGATGTTTCATTACACCTATTCAATTTTGTTTCATGGGCTCTAAGGAGTCCTACTAGTTTAGTCACTGATAGAGACGATGAATCTAGTGTTGTTTCTATAGCAGCAACTATAGGGTCATATTTTTTCTGTGAGAGTAATAAGAATTTCATCTACCACCCTCTTTTCAATTATATATTCCCCATATAACTTCATTTGATTAACTATTTCTTTGATTCCCCCATAATAATCTTCTATAGTCTCATATTCCTTCATTTTTAATATTTCAAACTCCCTTCTAAGATACTGAAATTTAATGGCACATACCTTTTCACTTCTTTGATACTCCTCCTCCAAGATATTCCACGCTTTCTTTGTAGAGTCAACATTTGTGATCCTCGTAAAAATAGTGTCGCTCACTGCTTGCTGGATAACAAACAAAGCTTGTGCATCCTTCATTCCTTCTGTTGATTCTCCTCCAAATTTTTCTTCTCCACGTCAGACAAAGTGAAAATATCTTTTGAGGTGTTAAACCCATTTTGAATAATATCCCACAATTTTTGTGAGATAAAATATGTCTTTAATTTTAGCTTCCAAAAATTATAATTTTCACCAATAAAAACTGGCAGAGGAACAGAAGAAAAATTGACAGTAGGTGCAGCCATGGGATAGAGAAATTCTTTTAGGTAAATGATGACTAGAAAGTGAATTTAGGAAGGGGTTTTAGTGAATGAGTCTCATGCCTAAATGAACAGATAAAACTCTGATATCACTATTAGTTTATAGGAAGGATAGTAATAATGTATATGTGTATATGTGATTGGTGGATAAGAAGAGTGATAGTGATATGAAGAAATAAACGAGTTGAAGGAAAAAATTTAGTAATAGGAGGCAGAGGTACGTGATAGTAGTAGTTAAAGGACAATGTTTAGTAATTGAAGGAAACCATACAAGGCTGAAGTCAGTTTTTCCACTCTTCTTTACACACATATACATGGCTTTTTATAGGCTAGTATAACCGACTATGTAAGTCATTTTACAGTTTTATTTTATTTCTAGACTTTCTAGTTTCTATTAGTTTGCTGTTATTTTATTCTAGATTTTTCTATTAGCTTCTTTTATTTTCACAAGTCTACCACTTCTAGTATTTTCTGTAGCTTGAACTCTTCATAAATCGGTGATGAAGTCGGTTGAAAGAAGAAGCTTGGTGAAGTTTCTGGAGAAGGCTAGAAAGGTGTGCTACATTTAACAAAACTACGACTTTGCATACATCAGAGGGTTTTGATGTATTTCTCGTCTGTGCTAGCTTTTCCAAATGGTTGTCGCACTAAATTTGGGTACTTAACATGAACTTTTAATGTCCCTCAATTAGGTACGTCCTTGTCAAGAGCAATATATGGGGGCAATAACTTGCACATATCTGACTCCTCAACTAGCCACCATTTATGTGTGTAATTATTCTTTTTGTATAAGGTCATTGATTTTTATATAAGTTGTAACTCTCGTGAGTGTATGTCTCGAAGTTCCTCATTGGATATCTTATAGAATGAACATTGGAACGACATAAATTCTCATGCATATTCGTCGTTATCTTCAAACCATGCTAAATCCATGTCATAATCTTACGGTGAAAGCGACATTGTGATGCGCAAATATATATTCATTAATTAAAATTACTTTACAATAAAGTGTGAATTTAATATAAATAAAACTACATAAACATGAAAATATTTGTATGAAACAAGCATTGTATTAATTGTTACAACAATATCACACATGCACAAACATTGTCATTTGTTAATATTATTCGTCGTCCGTCATATAGTCTGGACAACTTAGTACACGGTCAACCGTTTNGTGTGAATTTAATATAAATAAAACTATATAAACATGAAAATATATGTATGAAACAAGCATTGTATTAATTGTTACAACAATATCACACATGCACAAACATTGTCATTTGTTAATATTATTCGTCGTCCGTCATATAGTCTGGACAACTTAGTACACGGTCAACCGTTTGGAAAAGCTGGCACAGACGACAACTGTCACCCGCTGTAATGGCTTCACTGGAGGTCGTTGGGTGTGTTGAAAAAATGACGTGACACCCGTACAGATTCATATTCATCATGATTTCAATTTTGATTTAGTTTTAAATGTTGGAATGAATTCATGTTAAAATCAACGTACATTGTTAAATAATAGTTAACTCATTACACATAAAATTATTACATACTATAATTTACAAATCATTTTAAATATAATTATCTATTACAGTTCACTAATTACACATAAAATATGAATGCTACTGAGACGTTGGCCCAAATTGGGTACCTATGTAACATTTTTTGGCATGCATGTCACGTTGTGGATGTAGAGGAGCTACATTTAGGATGACGATCATTAAATCGTCATAGATGTCATCTAACCTCAAAGCAATAGGATCAACATCCATCTCCCCCGATCAATATAAGGATGACCAATAGGGGTCGCCAAAGGCTCGGCGTACACGTCTTCTAATTGTGCACGTGATGACCCTACTGTCAAGTCTAGAGCAAGATCAAGATCTACATCAAGTGCTGATGCGGGGAACCGAACATGTTATATTAAGGTGAGGCTTTTCCCCCTATGTACGCATTCGCTGACGAAGTGGCCTCAACCCCACGGGGTTGAGAACGTTGTTTGGACGACTGTGACGCTATACCGTCATCTAGTGGCATACAATAAACATCAGGTTGTGCCATAACCTCACCCTGAGCCTATGCCATAGGCATCCACTGCGAATACTGGATTCCATAATCCAGTTGAATTAACTCATAGTTATAAAACAATTGGGTAAGAAGCTAACTGCTTTGCAGTCAATTGAGGCTTAAAATATTGCCCCTGTTGGAAGGGTGGTGACTGCTAGAAGGTCGGGTTCTGCTGGAAGGCCCGGGCTTGCTAGAATTGCAATGATTGCTGGGCTTGCGACTGTGACACAAGCGGCTGTTCTGGTGAAGGCTGTTACTAGGGTGGAGGAGTGTCATCCTGTAAATAATAGACCAAATATACTTAATGTTTATTTTAAATCATATCGCACAAAATACAATAACAAGCCTTTCACAAACCTAATCATGAGGAATCAAGCTACTCAGGCTCATCCACCTCCCTATGATCCGGAGATACTATGTCATGCACTTCGGTGTGACGCCAAAATTCTCATCACACTGAACTACGTGATTGTGTCGCTGCCTTCTTGTCTAGCAATACGCCTCATGAAACTATGTCCACAACCGGTCTTGGTTGTCTCTCAAGGTCAGACTCTCTAACCGCTGAACATACCCTTCAGAGGCCATGGGAATACCCAGACATCCTCCGAACTGACGTACCACTCGGCCTGAGTTGTGCATCTCTACTACATTAAAACACATTAAGGCAACCTTCATCGCCCAAAGATGGTAGTTGTGTCCAATAATGAGGCTACCACATAATCTGTAAATTACAAATAATATTATTTAAGTAAACCATACAAAAATGCATAGATAATCAATGCAACTTTAACTACAAACTATTCAATTATCTTACCTCATCAACTCCAAGCCGATTAAAAGAACCAATTAGTCTCTCTCAATACCGATGTCCCTATAACTTAGGGGATGTCTTCACCTAATATATTTATTTAACTTATCAGATTATATTCATGTACTGTGTCATAACATATTAAATTTATGTACATAATTATTTATACTAAACATATCACACATTTAAATCAATTTTAATTATAACTAATTAAAATTAGCATTTCTAAAAAGTTATCCACAATTTAATTTAGGATGGTACTTCGGTGCCATGCAAAAACTGACACCACAGTGCACAACAAATAGGATGAGGACATGCTCTCAGTCAAGTACCTAGTTAAGTAAGTTTTATTAATTATAAAATGTGCTCTTAAGTTATATTAATTACAAAATATACCCTAAAGTTGATATAATTACAAAATTTCCCCAAATGAACCTTAAATTTTAAACTCTAAATCATAAATTATAAATCCTAAAAGAACCTTAAAACCTAAATTCTAAACTCTAAAACCTTAAACCCTAAATCTTAACCAAAAAAGAATCTAAATAGATTAGGATTGATTTGTAAATAGTTAAAAAGTTCTTGGGGCATTTTTTATAATTGCCATGACTTCATTGACAATAACAAAATTTTAACATAATTACATGCTATATTTATAATAAGTCACTCAACTAATCCACAGCTTACACATGACATTCTCAGTTGTTGCATTTCAACAAGAAGTAATATTTTAGTGATTTTCTTTAATTCATAACTAATGTTTATCAAATCTACTAATTTGTTACCTACAATTTAATTTATATAAAAAATAACATTTAAATATATACTAACTTGCATGCAAATGATCCTATCACTCTCTTACTTTACAGCGGAGGTGATAGAGAAAGAGTGGGAATCTCTTATATGCCAAAACCTTTAGCAAGAATGAATAGCCTCCAAACTCCAATGTGCGGCCAAGCAAAAAGTTGTAGAGGCTCCTGTACAGGTGCGCTAGAACAACAGATGCCTAGCTCATGCTTCCCGTAGCATCCCAATCTTCTAACAGCTTAAGGTATATCAAATGCACATAGTTACCAGTGGCATCAAGCATCAATCTTTCACCGATCATTCACATGATATGTGCACTGACATAATACTGTATTTTCTAATCCGTAGCATCATCTGGTAAAACAGCAAATGTGTCATTTAGCCACGTCATCTTTAGTCTTAATTCAACCAACGCATCTTAGTTTGGCATAATGCCCAACAAATCTTGTATCAGCTCCAACCATGGGTGTTGGTTGTAACCACTCATCACATTTTCATCAACAAGAAGTCCCAATATCACATCCACGTCTTGCAACATGATTGTACACTCTCTACCAAGACATGTGAAAAGTGTGTACTTCTAGTTGTCATCGCTCAACTAAGGCAAACAGAAAGTCCCCATCTAATTTCAATGGAGTCACCAGTACAGCTCCTCCAAAACCCGTCCGCTTAACATACTGCATCACTCTCACATCGGGTAGTAAAACTTTATGGTTGCGTGTCTGCACAAATTTCTCCATCTAAAATAATTATATTGTTTTAAAAAATTACTAACTATAATTTAAATAAATAAGTCAACTATTTTATTAAAAAAATTAAAATTTTTAAACAACTTCAAGTAAACCACTTATTCTATTGTTTCATATATCTGTTGAAATATAATGTGCTTATTCAGTTAACATACTAAGATCTACAAGACCATACAATACAAATTCATATTATGCCATAATAAATACAAAATAGACAAATCTATAACAAGCACATGATGAAATGAACTTTGTGTCTCCAAAATGATAGAGAAATTGCAATAAATAAACAACATGTAACAAATGAAGCAAACAAACCAACACAAGAAGAAAAAAAATGCGGACAGTGTGAAGCAAATGAAGAGACCACAAGAGGAAGAAATACACAAGAAGAACAATAGGGACCGTTGCGTGGAAAAAATAAATAAAAAATAAATAAATAAATAAATAAANAAAAAAAAAAAAACAATGGAGGAAAGTGAAAGAGAAATAAGTGAAGGAGGAAGAAAGGAGGCGTGTTTGCAAAAAAGGGACATTCTCGTTTTAGAGCCCTAAAACATGTTCACATGTCCTACCTCTTAAAACGTGTTCACTTAGAACAAACTTTTCATAGCTTCAACAAATTTAATTTTTTAAAAAATCCCAACAACTTTTTAAACAATAAACAAGCATTTAATAAAAATATCATATAATATTTTCAATTCATACACGCTTTATTTTTTATAACATATTCTCTTTTTTTATGAAAAATAATAAAATATTTAAAACTATGATTTTTAAATAAATAATTTAAAAATTATATCTTCTACATAAATAATTTCCAAATATATATTATTTAAGTCAATTTAACAAACACAAGCACATACATTTCACAACCAAAAATCGCCTTTTTATTTTCCTTTACAGAAAAGTCCGTCTGAACGGGCCCAAATCCTCCTTCAGCTTCAGTCCAAAACGACAAATATTCAAAAGCACTGAAAATCGTGTAATTCTACTTCTTTTTTTTTTTCATTTTTGCAACTTCTTTCCTCCGAGAAAATAAACTAGATCCACTTGTACAAAAGATTGGTGTGAGATCATAATTCTAAAATACAGAATGTACATGCAATAAAATTCTATACAAGATTACAAGAAAAAAAAAAAAGGAACACTTTCTGTAATAAAATTTGGCTGTTATAATTAGCATCATGAATTGTTCTACCCATCAGTCAAGAAAGTATCCTGCCAAGGCATCTGTTGATTCTGCAGCTTGTGCCACTTCGGCAATTCTGGTTAACATCGTCGCCTTATAAGTTGCCAAATCTGCATTTTCCATAAGAGCCTGAGCCCTTCTGCGTTTGAGTATTGCTAATTCCATGGATTTGATTGCCATGGCTTTAGCTTCTTCAACCTTATACATGGCATTCTTTTCTTCCAAAGCATCTTGTTGAGCTGCCATTGCTGTAAATGAATACAAGATGAGACAGCTTTACAACATACATTATATATATATATTGACAGCTCCTATTTAAATGCTTTTCAGATAAAACTCCAACAATACTTAAAACAAAAAGATTAACTCAAATAATCCTCCTAATCCCACAGAATTAAGGGCAGTCCTTCAACAGTTGCTTCCAGAAACCTATAGGTACATTCACAGCCACAGATGCACAAATTACTGGGGAGTCAACTATACAAATATGCAGAGAGGCCAAACCTAGATTTATCCAAACAAAAACTTCAAACTCAATATACAGATAACAAGACATCTAACACAGCACCGTCACTGATCAATTCAACACGAACTCAGCCAGTCAAAAAAACAATCTCCAATCAATCTACTTGTTGATGACATAAGAAATCATAACATTACCTTGCAATACACTTGGTTGTTTGCCTCTACCAAATTGGCTTGGCAGTCTCTTGAATGACCTCCTCTTTCGCAGCAAAGGCTTTGGGATAAGTGGAGCTCTCTTTGATTGATGACCCTGTGGGTAAAAAATATTCCACGTCAATCAGATAATGAGGTTGAACTGCAGTTTACAAAGCTACACTCAACTTGATTTATGATGGCAAACTAAGATTGAGATGAATTATGCAAAAGGATGAAGTGAAAAGCTATGTTGGTGGACTTAAGAAAATTGACAAGGGCACAAGTATTATATACGAAATATCCTTCATCTCTTATAAAAGACCAAGACATTTTATTAGACATAACCCAAATGGTTCAGCTCACAAAATAAACTAATAGGACGCCATGGCAACCAATGTGAACTCCCCTTAATTTATTTTACTTTTATCATTCCTAAGTGAAATGTCAGTTAGCAACCAACATGACACCAACTCCAAATGATCACAACATAAAGACCATCATCATCACCAGATTTTTTTTTTTTCATGTTCATCATTTCAATAGAATTTCTACCAGTGTTATGATAGAATAAAGAGAAATTCCATCACACTGCACCAACAGTGGTTCAGATTTTAAGCAAACCATAAAAATAATAAAGAGAACCAACAAAATTGTTGCAATAACACTTTTCATAGGAATTTGTAACAAACCATATGCCAATAAGTACACAAAGATAAGCTGAACTCAATACAAGAAGCAAGAGTTATTCTCTGCAACTCGTACACATAAACACAAGAAGCAATGTGGATTCAAACCCTTATTAGCACATTCACAGGAAATATAACTACATTAGATTTACTATAGTCCATCAACACATGAAAATGGTTTATATATTCATACAAGAATGCATTTGGGAACCTTATTGTAACCAGAGGTCCTGAATCTTTTCACATTTGACTAGAAAATCAGAATATAACCCAGAAAGCTTTACATATGATACGCACATAAAATAAATTCAACAAGGTACATAATACACATATACCATAAAACAGAAGTAAACGTGAAGGAAGTTTTACCTGAAAAACCCGAAGTAGTGGCAAACGTTTTTGCTTCCGTTTTTTCATCCAATAACTATATACAGCTTCTACAACTTCCTTGCTACCCAGATCCAGACCAAGATTAGACGAAGATTTTTCATCAGAAAAATCATCTGGATTACAATAATAAGCCTTCTCTAATGCATCAATTATTAACTCAAAATTATCCTCAGAAACCTGCTCTTGAAACTCATTATTGAACTTTTTTAGCCACTCCTCATCTTCAAAATCCATGTCATAACTTGGGGCCCTCCTTGTCATAACTCTAGATAACTCATCACCATTTGCAGATATATAAGTAGTTGGTCTGAGAAAGGGAACACTGTTACTGTCTTCATAGCCAAAGACCTCCTGTACGCCTGGTACAGGGATAAACTTAGCAACAGGACCTGGGACATTACGATCAGAACACTCCTTGTAAAGGTCCTTAAAAACACCCCAATCACGACGATTAGCAAACTCTAGCTTCCAACCATTGTCCAATGAAAACATTATCACATGGGTGAACCGATTGGAAGAGCAAGGTCTCATTACTTTTTCTGCTCTCAGAGTGCATCTTGTCAACCCATCTTTCTTCACAGTTAGAAGCCACTCTCTTGAATCCGACATTTCTAAAGTGACAATTGCTCCCTCCATCCTGTAACACTTGTCCGACTCTACAATTAATATATTTGTGTAACAGAGAGACGAATCCAGTCCTTCTACTGAGTCCACCACTGCAGAACTTGCTTCTTTGAAGCTTCCAGGGGAACTCTGAACCAAACTTCTATTCTTCTTGCTAGAAGCTACACCAGTAGGCGTACTGTTTTTCATACCATGCTGCTTTATATCAGAAGCAAATGCCCCATTAGTTTTGCGTACACCCACCAGTGAAGGATTTCTAGCCTTCCTTTTCCTAAGAGAACTTCTCCTCCTCTGGATTCCTCGAGAGTTCAAAATGCTTTTATACTGTGTGTTTCGACCAGCAAACAAGGAACCCCTCACAGATCCACTTAACAATGGACTGTCATTGGTTCCAATAACAGCATGTGTGATAGCTCCACTTTTGGAAGGTTCTCTCTCAGAGGAATAGCACGAAATCTTCTGTTTACTCTCGAGGTCACACTCCAATTCTAGGGAATCAATCATCACCTCATCATCGCTATCCACATCAGTTAAATTATTTACAAGAAAAAATAACCTAAACATAGATCTTAGAAGCATCCCACAATGCAGGTACTTGAAACAGAGAGGAACAGCAGAAAAATCCACGCTGAACAATGACATGGACCTCGTGAACCCATAAAACTGGCAAATTCCGACGTTGGTACTAGGAGGACCCTGAAAAAAAATAATTTTGGGAAAGGTCACACATGGGACAAATTAGAAACTGTAAAATCAGCCAACAGAGACTGGGAAATAAATAAAAATTAATTATTTCTTTATTAAAAAAAAAAAAATCGGCCCAATCCGAAAGTTCTGAAAAAAAATAGCAACACCAGAAGAAACCTAAATACTTACTTTCAGAATGATCGTTAGTGTTATGTAGGCATAAACCTAAACCAAGGACCGGGCGGAACTTATTGCCAAAATTGCAATGTTACTTATGCAAAGTATTGAAAATTATCAATCAAGGATCAAGACAACCACATACCTTGAGGAACAGTATGCCCCGTGATGAATAAGCACCATGAATGGGCTCAGAAAGAACGAATGCTGAGAGATCCTTCAATCTCAGACCGACTCTCTTAACGTAATTCAAGACCAAAAACAAGAAAGCCGAAAGCCAACAACTCTCACCACAAGAGAGGTTGACAACAATAGAAAGCCGGGCACGAGTAATACTACCACGAGCAGTGGTTTCGCCTTCTTCACTGTCACTCATCTTCCTTCGTTGTCGACGGAAGAAATGCAACCCGAACATCTTATCTTCTGGACCTCGCTTAGTCCCTGTTTCAGCTGAAAAAGCTGAACTTTTAGCATCGCCCCTCTTCCTTTTTCTAGTATATACAATCCCAAACATTCTATCACGACCATTTTCTTCACCCAAAGAAGCACGTTCTCTCATGGTCTCCTTCATCTCGATAGCAACATCATTATGAGTATCCACCATTGCTTCTTCTTCCTCTTGCTTCTTTTTGAGAGCACCACGAGGCCAGCCATTCTGATCACCTTTCCCGGTAGTGTTTACCACCTTCAACCACTCATCCCCATCGTTACCCCTCTTGATCTTCCCCTCACCGGATTCCGGCCACAGCCGCCGCCCCGACCTCAACACCCGTGCCACGTCAGCTCCCTTGACCACCCCAAACACCCTCGTCGTCCGTCTCATCCCAACCGACGGCATTGCCGTACGGTTCCCAAAGCACACAACCAAGACTCGATTTTTCCCGAGTTACCGAGGCAAACTCTGAGTCGACTCAACTATTAAGTCCAAAAACCGAACTCAGACTAAGAAGACCAAGACCCAGATTTCTCAGAGCCTATTGTGTCTCGTAAACACACTGAAAATGACGGAAAAACAACCTGATAATAGACCCGGACCCGGGTATCGACCCGAATACATAACCCATAGTTGTTCACTCTGCAGAGTTACAATACAAGGAAGAAAACGCCATGGGAGAGAAAAATCGCCAATAATCTTAGGCCGATCGAACTCTAATATATAACAATGTTACAGAAAGCAAAGACATATATTGAAATATTCAAAGTCCAAATCGAAAACCAAATCAAACACAGAAAATGATCGAAAAGACTGAGATCTACTTTAGAGAAAGATAGACAGGAAAACAGATCGAGGCTCTGGCCGCAGAGAGAGAAAGAGATAGAGAAGCGGGAAATAGCGCGCGCTAACAACAGAGAAAGAGAGAGAGTGACTATTTCGGCTAGGGTTTATGATTAAAACCACTGAGCGAATTGGGTAACCACTCGCCGACTAATCAGAGCCGTTGGATTGAAAAAGAGTACGGGCAAGATTGGTTAAGCTCCCAAATAGGTTCGATGGCTCCAAGAAGCGTTTCGTGGTTCAGGTCTAAAAAGCGGAGACAAAAATTGAGGGAGAAGAGGATATTTTAGGACACGTAATCGTGGGCTTGGTAGTGCAAAGACTATTTTACCCTTGATGTGATGTGTGGAAAAAAGTTTGTGCTTTGGAAATTTGAGGGGCATGTGGCGATTTGAGTCTTTTCAGAATATAAGAGGTTTGACGTAAGATTTAAAATCGGCGATAATGGTTGCGATGATTCCACGTTTACAATCAAGGGAGATGATTCCACGTTGTACTGTAATGTCAAAGGGGAAGTATCGCAAGGGTGAAAACGAAAAGGGCTAAATAAAGAAAAGGGCTGAATATTACAAGAATTGGAGCTTTATTCAATTGATGCTTGGTGGATTGGGCCGCAGATTTTACCCAAAGCACTTTTTCTTTTGTGTAAAAATCAAATTTTATTTTTTACATTATAAAAAGGAAAAATATTAAATTTTAACGGCTCTTCAACTTTAATATTATACTTCAAAAATTTATTTATTAATTTATTATACTTTTAAATTTTTTATTATATTTTTTTTAAAAATAAAAGTGTATGAGCTCCACAAAATACATCTCATCTCATGCAATGTATCTTCATTAAATGTATCACATGGGATGCAGTGTATTTATTTTTATCTGTTAGTTGCAAGCTCTGCAAGTATGACAGAAAAGAGATTTGATTGTATGACCTACATGTGACCTATCTAATAGAGACACACAACATAAGATGTGGCGTATTAAGTGAGACTCGTGCTATACCATTTTTTTTTTAAAAAAAAAGTATAATAACAAGATAAATAATTTTAAAAGTATAATAGATTGATAAATATATATTATAGTAAAAAAAAAATGAACTTTAAACTTTTAGGCAAAATTCGTCACAAAATCAAACAAGCATTTACATGGAAAAAAAAATAAAAAATCAGCATTCACTGTTGGAGCTACAATGGCCCCCAAAGTTTCTAGCTTATGTAAGTACTGTGATTACATATGACCTCATCGCCCTTCATTTGCACTACATAAGATTCTTATTTATTTACTTTTACTTGAATATTACTTTTCCTATTTTTTGTGTATTTTTAAGAGATGTTTGGTAAATGGATTTNAGATGTTTAGTAAATGGATTTTTTTTTTAATTATTGAGAATCATGTTTTTTGGAAAAGAATAATTCCCCCATTTTAATGAAGTCCTTCTCTTGGTTTCTATGTGTTATTTTGCTGATGTAATAGGCCATGAATTCCTAATAATAGTTCCTGGCATTTAAATGGTTTTAATGAAATTTTGTTTTGGTCAAAACTAAAGGATTTAATTTTAGTGTATGAAAATTGATTTAAAAACACTTTAACTGTTATAAAATTTTAGTCTTTTTGAGTTTTTTTATAAAATTTTAGTCTTTTTGAGTTTTTTAGATTAATAAGTTGTGAAAATAAAATAAACTAAAATAAAAATAACTTGTAATTGAATTCTAATTTTCTAATTACAAACCTAAATCCCATGCAGATTCTTGTGTATAATATCCAAGCAATTTGTTTTATTTTCTAATTTTTTTGGCCAGAAACTTTTTATTTCTTTGTTAGGAATGGAAAAAAAAAAAATCATTTTAATATTTAAAAGATGTATTTAAAAATTACTTAAATTTTCTTTAAAAAAATTAATATTCATTCCATGACCCCCTTCAGTTCACGTTAAGATTCTGTTAATAAATGTTGATGGAATGACTGTTAAATGCTGACAGTGGAGTGTTGACGTTGCAAAGTAGCAATTGGAACTTTTAAATGATGGATAAAACGAAATCTCCATCTTTTCCTTCGCGGCGGCGCCGTCGTCTTCTTCTTCTCTGTAACAGAGCTCCTTCTCCCTCGCTCTCCCTCTCTCTCTCTTCCAAAATCGAAGCACCCTCCTCCTCCGTCAGGATCATGAATTCATGTGGTTTATGGTGACGGGTAAGTTAGTACGATACAAGGCCTTTGATTAGGTTTATTCCTTTTTTTTTTTTTTNTTTATTCCTCTTTTTTTTTTTTGCACTGATTGTAAAAGTAACAACATTTTAAGCATAAAATCAAAGTTCTACTACAATAAAAAGCTATTTGATAAGAACATCATAAAGAGCAACAAAGCTTCAATGCAGAAAAGGTAAGCTAGATAGATAATTATAATAGAGAACAGATAGTCCTTCGAAATGGGAAACAAAGATACAACTCTCTGTCTCGCGCATGGACTTCAAATCCTCTGATTCTCTGAATAACCCACATATGATTCATGTTCATCGTGTTCGAAAAAGATTCCATTGCTTCAAGATTCCCTCAATTTTTGTTGAGCTTTTCATCAATCACCATTGGTACCTCGTTCTGGAAAAGACCCACTTCCTTTGCATGAAAATTGCAGTTCACCCGAAACAGAACAGTAGCAATGACTAAAAAAATTATAATAGAACAAGCTGTAATTGGTACCTTAGGTTGATTTCTACCAGGTGGTATAGAGCACCACCCTTTCTGCCTCTTGCAAGAAGGCCTTTGGTTACAGGGGGACCATCAAATCAGTGGGGCTTGTATACCTAAAAAGAATGAAGAAGACGACAAAATAAGGTATATAAATCAAAATTTACCCATGTAAATATTTGAATGTGATTATTGTCGGTCATAAGATTGGAGAATGTTAGCTATTGTTATTTCATTTCCTTTATAGCAAATGAAGTGAATCAACAGTGGTAAACAAAATTGATTGCCTCTATTAATGTAATAGGTGACTACTTGTATCTAATAACTGAAGCTACAGCTAGTAGAAAGTTGTAGAAGCCACTTAATATATACGGTGATCTCAACTATAAAATAAAATTAATAAGATAGTGATTCTTTTCTTATTGGTTCTCATGTGATGTGAAGAAAGTCAAAATACTCTTTTTTACTGCAAGAAGCTAAAAACTTAAATGGAAAGGAAAATGTGCAGTAGTAGTAATAATCAAATATTACAATCATGTAAAAGTAAAAAATTACAGCATGACAACTGCAAAATTGTAGCTGTACATGAATAAGCCAGCCGAAATCTTCAAGTTGGAAGTAGCAACAAACTTTCTTCTAATTGGCTCCCTGTAGTACCGACTTCTTCATTGCTAAGAATGCAATAGAAACCGCCTATAGTGAGGCAGTTTAAAGCTTTATAGAAGGAGAGTTGCAATTCTATTTTTTATCAATCCATAAAATCTTCAATCCGAGAAATAGAGAAGAACTTGAGAGAGAGATAGTTCTTGTAAAAATATTATTGGATTAAGAGAGCAAGAAACCTTAAGTGAGTTCTTGTCAAAGTGAGAGTTGTGTGTAATTTCCTTATTATAGTGAAATCATTCTACACAGTTGCCATAAAAATTGTGTGTGTCCTATTTTATTCTCATCTCACTTTAGTTGCAATTTCCTCTATCACATTCAATTTCCTAACAGTGGTATTAGAACCTTTGGTTGTTAGTAGCAATGGTAGCAAAGTACGAGATAGAGAAGTTTAATGGGAGTAACTTCTCCCTTTTTGGAAGCTGAGGACTGGCAATTTTAAGAAAGGAAAATTGCTCAGCGGCAGTTGGTGAAAGACCAGCTGATATCACTGATTAAAAATTGTCTCAGATGGACGGGAAGGCAGTTGCTAACTTGCATTTAACGTTGGCAGATTCAATTTTATTGAGTGTAGCTAAGAAGAAAACAGCAAAAGAGATATGGGATACTCTCACAAAATTATACGAAGCCAAGTCGCTACACAACAAAATTTTCTTGAAAATGAGACTTTATACTCTTTGGATATCAGAATCTACTTCGATGTTAGAACACATCAATACTCTGAATACTTTATTTTCTCAACTCACAACGTTGGGACATAAAGTAGATGAAAATGAAGGTGCGGAGCTTCTACTTCAAAGTATACCAGACTCATATGATCAACTCGTTACAAATTTGACCAATAATGCACTTGTAGTCAACTTAATCTTTGAGGATATTGCAGCCGCTGTCTTGGAAGAAGAAAATAGGCGCAAAAACAGGGAAGACAAGTTGACAAACTTACAACAAGTGGAGGCCTTGTCTATGATGAGAGGAAGATCAATAGAACGTGGTTCTAGTGGGAGTCAAAATTGTGGTAGATCAAAATCCAAGAGTAAGAAGAACCTTAAATGCTACAACTATAGCAAAAATGGGCATGTAAAAAAGAATTGTTAGTTCAATGAGAAGGGTGGAGACAACAAAGCACCTAAGTCAACAAATTCTTAGGGGTGTGTATCGAGTACCTCAGATAATGGCGATGTACTATGCAGTGAAGCAACAATACTTGTTGGCAATAGAAAGCGTTATTCTGATGTGTGGCTTATTGATTCAGCAACCACCTGACACATAACCTTTATGAGAGAGTGGTTCCATCACTATGAACCTATCTCAGGATTATCTGTGTTCATAAGGGATGATCATGCTTTGGAGATTGCAGGTATTGGTACCATTAAAATAAAAATATTTGATGGTACGGTTGGCACTATTAAGGAGGTACGACATGTAAAAGGCTTATTGAAAAATCTATTGTCTTGGGGACAGTTAGATGGTTTTGGATGCAAAATTCAAGGTGACAATGGAGTATTAAAAAAGCTTAATTACAATTTTCGTCCCCATATTTTAATGAAGTGAATGATTTGGTCACCCTTCTTTAAAAATGAATCATTTCACTATTCTATTTTGACAAAAGTTGCATTTTTAGTCCCTCCGTCTTTGAACCATTTAAAATTAGACAGAATTGTTGACCTAACATTAAAAAAATATTATTTTCATTTGAATCAGCCAATTTAAGTCATATGACATGCACATGACTTTTAACTTACCAAAACTAACTTTAGAAACAAAAAAATAAATGCTTAATCATTTTCCCCAATTCAAAACCCTAAATCACAAAAGAGATGAAAGAGAACCTTAATTTTAGGGGCAAATCAATAATTTTAAGTTTAAAACTACAATTTTTTGCCAAACTTCAACTTTTGAAGTAAACCAACAAAGAAAATGAATAAAATGTCAAACTTCTAATTCTTTGTCAAATACTCTACTGACAATTTCAATGATGATTATAACTCCAAAATACAGCAATTTTGGACCAGAATACTGTACCAAAACAACAACCCTATACCAAAATACTAATGTACCAATCCAATAAATCCAAAATAATAATTTGGTTTCAAAACAAAAAAGTGTAGCAAACCTAAAGTACTAGTTAAATGTCTTTCTTTATCTTCCTAATCATTTTACTCCTCTGTGAACTTCCTTCTACTGGGTCAAATTTCCTTTTTCCATTGAGTTTTATGGAGTCTGATTGTGATGCACTTCTAGGTCTCTGTTTTGTTGAATTCTTATGTCATGTGATGATAGGGGCTGTGAGCAGCTAGGATTTTTAAGCTGCATCTTTGCTAGTCTTTGTTTGGTAGGGGCAAGCATGGTTTTTTCCTATTTATTTTCCAATTGGGGTCCTTAAAGTTTATTCCCATCCCAACAGATTGCTTATTCTTCAAGTAAAGGAAAAATTATTGTTAAAGTCAATCAAATAATGTTAAAGATTAAATTTTAGATGTGTTGAGAAAATATACCTTGTTCCCTCCTTTGGGAATCTTTCTATCAACTCTTGTTTTGCCCTTACAACTTCTAGCATTGTGGCCTAAATTGTCACATTTCCTACATTTGACAGTACGACATTGCTTTCCAAGTTTGTTAGAATTCATAAGCTCATCATTGGCTTTGTTTCTATTAAGCTTTGCACTACCAGGAACTCTTCTCAAAAAAGGAGGAGCAATGAGTTCCTTGTCAATTTTTGGCCAAAGCTTATGGCCATTAATTGGCGGAATGAAATTGCTATAACATTTAACAAAGTTGTCACTTCTACAAATAAGCAGAAAATAGAATTAGTCAATAGATATATATGAAATAAAAACATAGGTAGTGAATTAGGAAAATTACTTGTATGCTACATGGACATTATTATCCACTATATGCTCATTCCATAACATTGTTGCAATTGCATGACAACAAGGGATATCTATGAGATCCCACCCTCTACATGAACGTGTCATCTCCTTTAAATTCGTCTGGCAATTTTGATACCTCATGTAATGTTCTTTCTGGATCACTAGCCTACTTAGAAAGCCAACCATCACTATCATTTTCTAATTTTGTTACAATTGATTTGATTTGTGGATATAAGAGTCCTATTACTCTTTGACCCTTTTCTCTTTGCTTGATAAACCTATCCATAAGGTATAGTCTTATCCCTTCAATCAACTGGATAATCGGTTTGTTTCTATGCGCCAAAATAGCCTGGTTGAATGCTTCACACATATTGTTAATTTGAAGATCACACTTACTGAAGGTACTGAAATGAGATTGTGCCCATACTTATGGTCTGAATTTGCACATGTGAGAATAACACTTATCTGATATTTTTTTCAATTCCAACATTTCTTTTTCTCATTCAATTATTGTTGTAACCCTAGTTGTGATGAATAATTATGTCTTCACATTATCATCATTTAGTCAATTTTTACCTTTCACAAAATTACCATAAATGTGCTTACAACAATTTCTGTGTTCAACCGATGGACCAAGTTTGTTGATAACATTTTTCAAACCCTACCACAAAAGAAGTTCTTTTATATAATAATGGAAAATAACTAAAATAATAGGAAAAAATTAGATTGATATTCATATTAAGTAATTACCTTCTGTTGGTCCGAAATGAATAACCAATTCTTCTCAATTACAGTGCCCAAGTCAGCTAATAACCTCTCTAAAAACCACTCCCAAGTCTCATTCACTTCTGCCTCTACCACTACAAATGTTATAGGAAACATTTGATTGTTTCCATCTAAACCAATTGCAGACAACAAATGTTCACCATGCTCTCCTTTCAAGAAGCAACCATCAAGTCCTATGAGAGGTCTGTAGTACTACGAAAAAGAATCCTTACAAGCTTTAAAGCAGACATAAAACCTCTTGAATATTGGATATTCATTTTCAGCAACTCTATTCACCTTAATCCATACAAATGAACCTGTATTACTTCTCTTTAATTCCTCTGCATAAGTCCATAAATTAGCATATTGTTGATTTGCAGCTCCTTCAACCATATCTGCAGCCATCCTCTTAGCTCTATAAGCCTTCCACTTAGATAATTTTAAGCTCCAATTATCTTGAGCATCAATCACAATTGTGGTAGTTTTCACATCAAGTTTTTTTCTCACATTCTCTATAAATTTCTTGGCTAAAACTCTTGTTGCTGCTTGCCTATTGGTGAAACTCTTTGCGCAAGTGTGGTTGTCCATAGCAATGTTTTAAAAACCGGACCGGACCGGGCGGTCCGACCGGTTCAACCGGTGCCCGTTTGGAAATCCGGTCCAATTCATACCCCTAAACCGTTGTAGCGGTTAAACCGCCTAAAACCGGAGAGAACCGCCAAAACCGGTGTGAACCGGTGAACCGGTCCGGTTTTAGAAAACCGGACGGCTTGCAAAATTGCTAACTTGGAAGCGNGCAACTCTATTCACCTTAATCCATACAGATGAACCTGTATTACTTCTCTTTAATTCCTCTGCATAAGTCCATAAATTAGCATATTGTTGATTTGCAGCTCCTTTAACCATATCTGCAGCCATCCTCTTAGCTCTATAAGCCTTCCACTTAGATAATTTTAAGCTCCAATTATCTTGAGCATCAGTCACAATTGTGGTAGTTTTCACATCAAGTTTCACATTCTCTATAAATTTCTTGGCCAAAACTCTTGTTGCTGCTTCCCTATTGGTGAAACTCTTTGCGCAAGTGTGGTTGTCCATAGGACACAAAATGAATGTCCAATAATACACATAAGGAGATAATTGAATTCAGATTTTTCATGAGACAGACCATCCTTCAACCAAAGCAACAAAAAGAAAGTAACCAACATAGGTATTAGTAATTTTCAGTATGATTGAAAGTTTAAAAAAAGGCCAAAAAACTCTAATTATAATATATAAAGCAACTAAGGTGGGGACCACTTCAACAAAACTTCAACTTTTGTCAATGTTCGAAACACATTCAAAATGGCATATTGAAAAACATGTTGACAAAAGCAACAACCAAGACACTAAGGGACCACTAAAGCACATGCAAACTAAGGAAAATTCACTAAAGAACAATAATAAGCTATATTTTAGTCCATCGCACATGCCCACAACCAAGACAACAAGGGACCACTTCAGTTACAATATATAAAGCAAACAACTAAAATAAAACCCAAAAAAACTAAGGAAATTTGTTGCCTTACTTGCACATATAATGAGGTGGAACATCTTTTTGGAGCCAATTCCTCCGGTTCATCACCCTTGCAAGGATTCGTTGAAATCTCTTTTCCCTTGCTTGTTCGCACAAACTCCTTCANAACAACCAAGACACTAAGAGACCACTAAAGCACATGCAAACTAAGGAAAATTCACTAAAGAACAATAATAAGCTATATTTTAGTCTATCGCACATGCCCACAACCAAGACAACAAGGGACCACTTCAGTTACAATATATAAAGCAAACAACTAAAATAAAACCCAAAAAAACTAAGGAAATTTGTTGCCTTACTTGCACATATAATGAGGTGGAACATCTTTCTGGAGCCAATTCCTCCAGTTCATCACCCTTGCAAGGATTCGTTGAAATCTCCTTTCCCTTGCTTGTTCGCACAAACTCCTTCAATTAGGTTTCTTTGTTTCTTCCCTCCTTATGATTTCACAACAAATTTTCGCACATTTCTCCTTTCCTTGGCTTCTTCACTCAACTCCTTCAAAATTTCTCAACCTTCATGCGACTGCGATTAAGGTTCCTAAATTGGGGAAATGAAATAGGGCACATGTGCTTGTAATGTGACTTCCATTGAGGGTTAATTTTGGTAATTCAAAAGCCATGTGCATGTCACGTGACTTAAATTGGATGACTCAAATGAAAAAAATAATTTTTTAATTCCAGGTCAGTAATTCCGTTTGATTTTAAACGGCTTAATGACGAAGGGACTACAAATGCAACGTTTGTCAAAATAGAAAGGTGAAATGGTTCATTTTTAAAGAAGGAGGACCAAATTGTTCACTTTGTTAAAATAGGGGACCAAAATTACAATTAAGCCTATTAAAAATTGTCAAAGGTGCGCTTGTGGTGATGATAGCAAAAAAGGTCGCAACCAATCTGTACATGCTTTTGGAAGAAACATTGTAGGAGGTAGATGCATATGTTGCGTCAATTAGTTCAAGCGAGGAATTAACAATGATGTGACATAGAAAATTAGGCCATATATCGAAGCATGGCTTAAAGATACTTGCTGATAAGAAATTGCTTCCTGGGCTCAAAATGGTAAATTTGCCATTTTGTGAGCATTATGTTATCAGTAAGCAGCACATATTAAAGTTCGAGAGATCTACTGCTAGGAGCAAATGCATCTTAGACTTGATTCACTCTGATGTTTGGGAATCACTAGTTATATCCTAAGGAAGGGCAATGTACTTTGTATCATTAATTGATGATTACTCTAGGAGATGTTAGGTGTTTCTAATAAAGAAGAAGTCAGATGTATTTTCCATTTCCAAAAGTTTCAAAGTGCGGGTGGAGCTTGAATCTGGCAAAAGGATCAAGTGTCTGAGCACAAATAATGAGAGAGAATATGAAGATAGTGAATACCTTGCTCTTTGGGAAAAAGAAATAATTAAAAGGTAGTGGACAATCATTTACACACCTCAACAAAATGGGATAGCAGAGCGGATGAATAGAACTTTGGAAGAAACTATGAGGGTCATGTTGAGGACTTCAGGAATACCTAATTCTTTTTAGGCCGAAGCAGTCAAAACCGCCTGCTATATGATTAATTGGTCTCCATCAACGAAAATTGAATTAAAGACATCGATGGAGATGTGGACTGGTAAACCAGCTGATTATTCTTCTCTTCATATTTTTGGATGTCCTGCCTATGTTATGTACAATACCCAAGAAAGAACAAAACTGGATCCAAAATTTAGAAAGTGTATATTCTTGGGGTATGCTAATGGAGTAAAGGGGTGTCGATTGTAGGACCCCACTGCTCACAAGTTAATCATCAGCAAATAAGTAATTTTTGTAGAAAAAGAGTTAAAAAGCGATGAGAATAATGGCACATCAAAGAAGAATGTAGAGACTACAGCCATTCAAGTGAAAAATACAGTAGGAAGTGATTCAGATTTTTCTAAAGAAGCACTACAACAGGATGAACATGCACCAGTCAAGTTTGAGGCACTTGGAGTTCCTGAAGCTCGTAGCTCAACTCGTGTGAGAAGACCTCCAACTTGGCACTCAGAATATGTGACAGAGAGCAATATTGCATACTGTCTTCTAACAGAGGATGGAAAGCCTTTAACTTTCCATGAAGTTATAAATAGCTTAGATGTGTCTTTGTGGATGACAACAATGCAAGAGGAGATTGAAGCTCTACATAAAAATAAGACTTGGAACCTTGTGTCACTACCACTAGGGAGGAATGCTATCGACAACAAATGGGTCTACAAAATAAAACGTGATGGCAATGATCAAGTGGAACAGTATCATACGAGATTGGTGGTAAAAAGGTATGCTAAAAAAGAAGGTATTGATTTTAATGAGATATTTTCACTTGTGGTTTGACTAACAATAGTTCGTGTAGTTCTAGCTATGTTTGCTATATTCAATCTACACTTAAAGCAGTTGTATGTGAAAACTGCATTTCTGCATTGAGAAATCGAAGAAAAAATTTATATGCTCTAACCGGAAGGCTTTGAAGAAAAAGACAAAGAGAACTTGGTTTGCAGGTTGAACAAATCTTTATACAGTCTCAAACAGGTGCCGAAGTGTTGGTATAGGAGATTTGATTCCTTCATCATTAGTTTTGGGTACAACAGACTCAATGTAGACTATTGTACTTATTACAAGAGGTTTGAAAATGGTGATTTCATTATATTGTTGTTGTGTGTGGATGATATGTTGGTAGCAGACCCCAATAAAGATCACAACCAATAATTGAAAAGACAATTGGCTAAGGAGTTTGAGATGAAGGACTTGCGACCAGCAAATAAGATTTTAGGAATGCAAATTTATCGAGAAAGAAAAAAGAAGAAAATTTGGCTTTCCTAAAAGAACTATTTGAGGAAGATCTTGCGGCGCTTCAATATGCAAGATAGTAAGTCAATTTCTACCACATTTCTTGTTAATTATAAATTATCCTTAAGTATGTGTCATAGCAATGAAGCAGATAGGATGGAGATGTCTCGAGTATCGTTTGCATCAACGGTGGGAAGCTTGATGTTTGCTATGATTTGTACCAGACCAGACATTACACATGCAGTGAGAGTAGTTAGTCGGTTCATGGAGAATCTAGGTAAAGAGCGTTGGAGTACAATAAAGAGGATCCTTAGATATATAAAAGGGTACCTCAAATGTTGCATTATGTTATGGAGGATCAGAATTCACTGTCAGAGGATTTATTAATTCAGATTTTGCAAGTGACCTTGATAAAAGAAAATCCACTACTAGGTGTGTGTTTACACTTATAGGCGGAGCTATAAGCTGGGTTTCAAAACTGTAAAGTGTTGTTGCTCTATCTACAATAGAAGCAGAATATATGGCGGCTACACATGCTTGCAAGGAAGCAATATGGATTAAAAGGTTATTGGAGGAGCTCGGGCACATATAACAACAGGTGGTTGTGTTTTGTGACAGTCAAAGTGCCTTGCACATTGCAAGGAATCCAATTTTTCATTCTAGAATGAAGCACATAGGAGTCTAATATCACTTTGTACGAGAAGTGATAGAAGATGGAAGTGTAGATATGAAGAAAATTCATACTAAGGACAATTTAGTAGATGTATTAACAAAGACGATCAACACTGATAAGTTTGGGTGGTGTAGATCCTCGATTAGCTTAGCAAAAATATAAGCAACAGGAAGAAAAAAAAATTAGCAAGTGTAGAAAGGATGGTGTAAAAAATTGATTACTCTAATCAAAATTTTCGAGTGGGAGATTGTTAGCTATTGTTATTTCATTTCCTTAATAGCAAAGGAAGTGAATCAATGGTGGTAAATAAAACTAATTGCTGCNGGTTATTGGAGGAGCTCGGGCACATATAACAACAGGTGGTTGTGTTTTGTGACAGTCAAAGTGTCTTGCACATTGCAAGGAATCCAATTTTTCATTCTAGAATGAAGCACATAGGAGTCTAATATCACTTTGTACGAGAAGTGATGGAAGATGGAAGTGTAGATATGAAGAAAATTCATACTAAGGACAATTTAGTAGATGTATTAACAAAGACGATCAACATTGACAAGTTTGGGTGGTGTAGATCCTCGATTAGCTTAGCAAAAATATAAGCAATAGGAAGAAAAAAAAAATTAGCAAGTGTAGAAAGGATGGTGTAAAAAATTGATTACTCTAATCAAAATTTTCGAGTGGGAGATTGTTAGCTATTGTTATTTCATTTCCTTAATAGCAAAGGAAGTGAATCAATGGTGGTAAATAAAACTAATTGCTGTTGTTAATGTAATAGGTGGTTACTTGTATCTAATAGTTGAAGCTACAACTAGTAGAAAGTTGCAGAAGCGACTTAATATATGTGGTGATCTCAACTGTAAAATGAAATCAGCAAGATGGTGACTCTTTCTTTATTGGTTCTCATGTGACGTGAAGGAAGTCAAAGTATTCATTCTTACTACAAGAAGCCGAAAACTTAAATAGAAAGGAAAATGTGCAGCAGCAGTAATTAATAGTCAAATATTACAGACATGTAGAAGTAAAAAATTACATCTTGATAACTGTAAAATTGTAGTTGTACTTGAAGAAGCTAGCCGAAATCTTCAAATTGGAAGTAGCAACAAACTTTCTTCTAATTGGCTCCCTATAGTACCAACTTATTCATTGCTAAGAATGCAATGGAAACCGCCTATAGTGAGGCGGTTTAAAGCTCTATAAAAAGAGAGTTTCAATTCTATTTTTTATCAATCTATAAAATCCTCAATCTGAGAAATGGAGAAAAACTTGAGAGAGAGATAGTTCTTATAGAAATATTCTTGGATTGAGAGAGTGAAGAACTTTAAGTGAGTTTTTGTCAAAATGAGAGTTGTGTGTAATCTTTTTATTATAGTAAAATCCTTCTACACAATTGTTATAAAAATTGTGTGTGTCCTATTTTATTCTCATCTCACTTTAGTTGTAATTTGGTCTATCACATTCAATTTCCTAACAGAGAAAGAAACCTTTCTGGGTATTTGAATGCCTTGGGTACTCTAAGGCAATCTGGGGTGACATTCACATCTCGTGGAACTTCACCATAAACCACATGAATTCATTATCCTAACGGAGGAGGAGGGTGCTTCGATTTTGGAAATGAGAAGATGAGGGAAAGAAAGAGAGGAAGAGAGAGAGAGAGAAAGAGAGAGAGGGAGAGGGGAGGGAGAAGGAGCTCTGTTACAGAGAAGAAGAAGAAGAAGAAGACGACGACAACGAAGCAATTTCAGATGTAGAATTTTGTGTAAACTGACACCGTTTTACCCATCATTTAAAAGTTTCAATTTGTACTTTGCCATACTAACACTTAACAGTCCATGTCAGCATTTCATAGCCACGTGTAACGTTCCATCCGTCAACATTCACTAATAAATACTTAAGGGTGGACCTAAATAATTGACGGAATAAATATTAAAAGACCTAAGTGATCCAAATAATTTTGGGTATATCTTTCAAGAATAAAATAACATTTTATTCAAAAAAAAAAAACTGATTTCTTAGTTATTTTTATATATTTTTTTTCATAGTTACACAAAAGAAGAAGTCAGAGTCATTCTTTTGAATAATGCAAATTTGCAAAATATTTACACAACTACCGCACATTTGAAACAATTTCCTTAATTATGACAGTTTTTTTTTTTTTCCTGTTGAGTGTCGCATTTTTGACAAATAGTAGAGTGTCGAATTTTCGCTGAAGCTCATGTGGAGTGCCGCACTTTAGGAATTTTTTTTTTTTTAAACTTTTCATGAAGAGTGTCGCATTATTCAAAAGAATGACTCAAGAAGTCATTAATATTATACCACATATTGTCCATAAAGTTGCCTAGGAGTTCTGTTACACAGAAGAAGAAGACAATGGCAACCCCGCCNAAGAAGAAGACAATGGTGACCCCGCCGCAAAGGAAAAGGTACAGATTTCGTTGTATCCATCGTTTAAAAGTTCATATTACTACTTCGCCACATTAACACTTGACAGTCCACAGTTAGCATTTAATAGCTACTTGTGACATTCCATCAACATTACCTCACGATGGACTTAAATGATTGACGGAATGCACATTGAAAGACCTATGTAATACAAAAAAAAAATTTCAAAAACTTAAGTAATTTTGAATGTATCTTCTAGGAACTAAAATAACCTGTTATTAAAAAAAAAAAAACTGATTTATTAGTTATCGTTATATTTTTTTTTCTCAGAATTACAGTCATCAATATTATACCACATATTGTCCATAAAGTTGCCTAGGTTCGAGTTAGGTTTCACACACAAACTGGCTTTTGTAAGGAGTGTTGCTTGTCTAAGTAGTATTGCATATGAAAGCAAGCAACAAAATACATTTTAAGTATAATTATTTTTTCTCTGTCTCCTTCAATACTGCTCTGGAATATTCCAAAATTGCTCACATCAAAATATTAATAACCTGATCATGTTATCATCGCCAATGTTGTTTACTGTTAGCACATTGTTCCTCATTTGTATTTTACTTATATAGGTACAGTACTACTGCTTCTTAGTGCCATTGAATCTCCCTATTGTTTGTGGTTGCTGTGTATTTCCATTGGCTTATGTCAACAATGCTGTTTCCAAAATGCCCTCTCTATCTGTACTAAAAAGGTAAATGTAACTGAAAAGATCATTAAATTTCTCATTGCCTTGTGAACCATAAGGCAATAGGCAATGTCCAATCTCATGGCTACAAGTTTATGTGGTCAACCATCAGCAGATATTAAAACTATTCTATGTGTATAGCAACGAATGTCCAGAACTAATAATCTGTAGTATGTTTGTCCTGCTATATAGAAAGCATAGCTAGAAATAATTTTGATTAAGGAAATAAACAGTGATAGACTATGTAAGAGAATTGGTAAGGGTGAACTAATCTGTACTCCCTACATTTGTAAATGAATGAGACAACAGCTGCTTCAATCTCATACTGATGCCAAATCTAGAGTTAGAGGGACTATAGCTAGCTAAGTATTTGCTCTAAAGAATACTTCAATACTCTTATTAACTTGTTAGAACTGGAGTCACCAAAAGTGGAAGTCAGTGATTTCAAGCTCTTGAAGATACAGTGTGAGCTGGGATGGTTAATTTTGATTCGTTTTTTCGCAAATTATAGATAATCCTTGCTCTCTTGGTTTCCATCACTGTTGGTGGTCCTCTCTTTCTGTTATGCTTCATCATCATCTTGTTGCCATTTTCCGCATTGAGTTCAATCCCATCTCCTTCTTTTGTTTTCTTGTTAGATGCTGTCTCTTCAGAAGTAGCAGTTTCTCTAGCACTTTTTTCTCCATGAAGAAGATTCTTCTGTTTTGAGTTTCAAGTTCATAAAAAAGAAGTTAGATACAGTAAGATGAGATAAAACAAAACTAGAGACAATACTGAAGAAAAGGATGCAAAATATCTGTGACAACATGGTAAAGAAATGCAATTATTTTGAGGAGTTGTAATTATGCATTGCCTCTTTACAACGAAGTTCCTCAAAGTGAATTATAAATGGCATTCTAAGATGTGCATAACGCTTGGTAGCTGCAGCTCCTAGTGGAAACCAATCATTGACAGCAAAGTTTACTGCTTCTCCACAGTTGAAACCTGAATCAACAAAAATAATCAACTAGTTTGTGTGTTGCATAGACACACAAACACACTAAGAAATGCTTGCATATAGAAGAGGGATAGGGTGAGAGAACCATGACTAAATCCGGCGTGATATGCTCTAGGAAAGGTGATGACAAACTCCCCTGGCTCCTGCACGGCCTTGTAAACTGGCAAGCCATGTTGTAACAAGACATTCGGAGGAAACATGGTTGTTTTCTTTGCAAGAATTTCAAAAGCACCACCCTCACTATACTCTGATAAGATGTCCTTGCAGTACACATGATCTAGGACAACCTTTTCAAATTGAGAAGCTGCATGGCCAGGCACACCATACCAAGTTTTACAAGCACCTGAGTGATGGTAATTAATGCTAGAAAAGAGTAACATCAATTAAATACTGAGTTAGGCAATGTAAAAATGGCAAAGGCACTTAAACACCAGTGTAATAATTTTATAAGTACCTGTACAAATACTGATCTTCTACATGCCATGCAAACATGCTAAATAGCATTCCGATGTAAAGCATAGGATCGGTTACTCCCTAAATTTAACATAGAGGATTAGAAGACACTTCTTATAGGAAGCAGTTTAAAAAATATATTAAACTAAGGTTTCAAGAATTGATTCTTACTGGGATTGCTTTCTCAATTAACCGCAATATGGATTTCGGAAGCCGTGAGAAATTCTGAGATCAATGAGACGAGATGTAGATAAGTTGATCAAACAATAACAAATGGAGCAGATGCACAGCGGCATGTAACCACACATAGCAATTTATACATTAGACTCAGAAAGGAAACTCAACTAAACATTTTGAGAAACAATTAGCCACAATCTAGAATTCAAAATAACAATCAGAAGCACAACCAGTAAAGAAAACATGACAAGAAGCAGCAGCCTAGGAGTAAAATTAAAAGCTGAAAAAAATAACCTTCAAATTCCACTTGCTTTTTCCAAGCTTGTCATCAAGATCACATGAAAAGGCACTACCTTCAACATTGACTCCATACTCAACTGTACCCTTCTTTCCATGTGCCATTTCACTCCAGAACTTCTTCTCTACACATGATGAAGAAGGAAGACCTTCACAACTGTCAAATTGACTAAGAAAGGCCTTGTCTGCGACAGCCCCAAATTTAGGATATGTGTATTCTCTGATAGAAGCAATAACAATCAGAAATTTATTTCTTTCATAAGCTTTAGGTATTATATGGCTAAAGTATGATCGTTACATTCTTATACCTTCCACTAGAGAAGACTATGTTATCCTTCTTATTCCATTTAGAAAGCCTAAGAGGTTGTACATTAGTTTGAAACTTGAAGTCCTTTATCTCTTTCTTTAAGACAACAGCGGCTGGAATAGAAGCTTTTATGGGTGAAACAATTTTGCATATTCCTGAAATTTGAGAATGTAACAACACATAGAAGGAAATAAAAAAAAAAAAAAAATGACATAGAAGTGCAGAAACTATTTGTTCTGTAGTACAGGACTGACACTACTAAAGGGGTTTCCCATTCAGTTTAAAGAACTCCCAGATATACACATGCATCTGTAAAATGAAAATTTAGCATGTACTAGAATGGAAAGGTTCCTGCAAATTCATCAATGAAACTAATATATTATATCAATTTCTGATAATGGGAGAAGAGGTGGATGATACACCTGGAGACAGCTTATAAAGACAGTGGAGAACTACATAAAACACTAGGAAAAAACACAGATTTGGTTGTCACATACCATGATTAGAAGCCTCAGGGGCAATCTTCTGGAGATAAACTAAAGGATCCTCAAATTCCTGTTCTGAAGGGTGATATACTGGACAATCTGAAATCTTATTGGTCCATTCTAGATCTGTCAAATCAAATTTACCCACTTTTCGTCTTCTTCTCCTTCCACATTTTACAGCTTTTTGAGTACTCATTGTTTTCATATCAGAAACATCTAATGTTTCTGTTGCGATGCGAGCTTCTATAGGCCTTTATAATCTAGATGTCATCAGGAAGATCAGACACAAGTCACTATATAAAAATTCAAACAAGATGTAACAATGATGCAAACAAAACAAAGCTGCAAAATATGAAAGACACGTGAGTATATATGTACACTTTGAAATAACTCACTAGAGGACTTTTTTCCAATTCATCAGCAGGCCAAGGAGCATAAGATGTAAAGTTACTTTGTTTTCAGTATTTCAAGAATTCATAGTAATGATAACATAGAGCATCAATGAAACTGAAATAATGTGGGTAATGTAAAAGCATCCTCCAAATTGAAATCATTCATAGATGTCTTCTTCTAGCTTGCAGCGTATGCTTCAACAAACACAAATATCATAATAGTCTTCTTGTAGAAAGGCATAATGAACAATTTATAGATTTTCCCTGAATGAGCAATGGTATACTTAATGAAAATATCCTCCCAATCAGGAAACCGGTGCAGATGTGGCTGTCCTCGATCCGTTGATTCTATTTTGTATAATTTCTTCATAAATAGCATTTTTGTTCCTGAATCTGTCTGCAAAAATTTCAAAGCATTCATTTGCCAGTGTAAGCATAATTAATATATATACAACATATCTGACATTTTTGAAGATCTACACACATGCATTTGATAAACTTTACTAATTATGTTCATCATAATAACTAGAGAAGGCTATTTAGCGAGAAAAATGGACTATCACATAATTCACTTAGGCTAATTAAGACAACCAATTATCTGGAAGAAGGGCAAAGAAATTGTTGCAATATCAAATCTTTAAACAGATGGCCTTCAATTTTTTCTTGCTACACAAGAAACAGAAGTAAAAAATATNCCGGGGGGGCAAAAAAATCGTGTTTTCTTTACATACGTAGTAAATTTGTGGAATCTCTAGAACAGAATGCAAACTAGAAAAATAATAGATCTGAAACATATTCAAAAATGATAATCTTTGGAATTCACATTGTGTTCACTGTCATAATCTGCCATTAATGCAGACTCCAAATTGTGTTCTCTTTCATCAATAGAAAAGAAAACAGAGGAGAACCGTAATTTAACGATATAGCATTGGAGGAAAGAAAGAAACAGGTTCGTCGTATATTTTCTTAATTACAGCCTTCTACTTTCTTTCGTTTTCTTAGCATCCAAACAGAAGAACAAATTGAACAGAGGAAGTATGTGTATCAGTGAAAGAACAACTTTCCGGTGAGAAAGAGAGAAAAAGAAACCTCGGAGTGAAGTTTGAACAATCTGAGGGAATTCTGATTCTTGAATTGGGTGTGGTTCCTTTTTATACTTCACCGTTGGTAGTTAAAGGACAAGTGTTCCTATTTCTTTCTGACTTGTATAATCCTGTGAATGACTTTGATGTTTGCCACGTGGTGCTTAAGGTCTTCATCAGGAATTTTTGGTTTTGAAGGACACGTGGCAAAGTTGTAGATAGGCGGTCTATGGGTCTCTATCAGGACATGAGACGCTTCATTAATCATAGCCGTTATGCTTCATTAGTTTTTCTGGCTCAACAATCGGTTTCGAATACTTTCCAATTACAAGGCAAAAAATAAAAAATAAAAAAAATTCCAATTATTCGATTTGTTAAAAACTCTATCTTGTGAAATAAGTTTTTGTTACTAACAAGTACTTTGATTCAAATGGTAGTAAATTGAACTTTGAGCGTATGCTCTTGGCTGTGGTCATTATTAAAAGAAGGAATGCCGTAATTGCTATAATTTTTGAATGAGATTAGTCTCATGCCCAATTAGGTAAAGTGAAAATATTCGTAGTGTTAACAACAACAAAAAGTTTAAATATACTGCAAGTTCTTATAGTTTGGACGAATTTTGAATTACGTCTCTATAATTTTTTTTTTTCTTTTGGGGTCCTTATAGTTTGAAATCTTTTTGATTGGATACATGTCGTCATCTCCGATTATAAATCTATCAGTTTAGTGCTAACATGACAAACAACTTGTCTATGTAGTAATACAAGAAACCAATATGGCACCAAAATTGCTACTTCGTCAATTTTTTTATGCACTTTTTTGAGTTAAAATTTGATGAGATGATAATTTTTGTAACACATCAACTTCTTTTATTGTCACATAGACAAGTCGTTTGCTACATTAGTATTAAACTGACGGAATTTATAATCAGAGGTAATAGCAGATACCCAATTTAAAAAATTTCAAACTATAAAGATCCCAAAAAGAGAAAAAAAAAAAAAACTATAGAGACATAATTCAAAATTTGTCAAAACTATTAGAGACCTGTAGTACATTTAAACAAAAATTTTTTTTTTTGTTATTTACCATTAGATTATTACAATACCACTTAATTTTATACAATTATNATTATTAAAAGAAGGAACGCCGTAATTGCTATAACTTTTGAATGAGATTAGTCTCATGCTCAATTAGGTAAAGTGAAAATATTCGTAGTGTTAACAACAAAAAAAAGTTTAAATATACTGCAAGTTCTTGTAGTTTGGACGAATTTTGAATTACGTCTCTGTAATTTTTTTTTTCTTTTGGGGTCCTTATAGTTTAAAATCTTTTTAATTGGATACATGCCGTCATCTCCGATTATAAATCTATCAGTTTAGTGTTAACATGACAAACAACTTGTCTATGTAGTAATACAAGAAACCGATATGGCACCAAAATTGCTACTTCGTCAATTTTTTTATACACTTTTTTGAGCTAAAATTTGATGAGATGATAATTTTTGTACCACATCAACTTCTTTTATTGCTACACAGACAAGTCATTTGCTATATTAGTATTAAATTGACGGAATTATAATCAGAGGTGATAGCAGATACTCAATTTAAAAAATTTTAAACTATAAGAATCCTAAAAGAGAAAAAAAAAATCATAGAGACATGATTCAAAGTTTGTCAAAACTATAGAGACATGTAGTACATTTAAACAAAAAAAAAAGTTTTTGTTATTTACCATTAGATTATTACAATACCACTTAATTTTATACAATTATGGCATTATGCTGGTTTATGCTTTGATATAATTTTAGAAACTGGATTTCGAATCTTCAAATTAAGTAAATTAAAATTGAAAGGTATAGAATATAGATGTACCTAAAAAAATTGAAGGGTATATGTTATAAAAGAAATTAAGTTGTACATATAGCTTTCTTTCCCTATTTTGAAATGAAATAATTGTGACTTAGATATTTCTCTATACAGATATAAATATCAAAAGCTCATTCAATAAATGAACATAAAATTAATATCTCCAAAAATGAAAAAAAAAAGTAAGAGAAAAACTGAATAAAAGCTTATACTAAATTGCTCAATTATCTTTATTAAAGTATTATCTCAATAAAACTAATAAGTATGTAGTTTTATAATTATCTTGTGTAGTTTTATAATTATTAATAAAGAGAATTCTCTAATAATTTTTTTTTTCATAATTTCAAAATTCTTATTATCTATTTGAATGCTCATTAGTACATGTTTAAAAATATTTTTCATATGCTCACACAATTACACTCTAATTTTTCTTTGTACTTCTTTATTTATTTTCTCATTTCAACTACATACCTATTTTTTAATTATTCGTTATCTCTAGTATGTTCAAAAACCCATTATTTGTTTTCTTTTTTCGGTCACACAAGTTTTTCTTGGTAAAAAGAAAGAAGTACCAATAATTGAAACTCTCACTGTTCTTGTCCTCTAGCACTTAATTTTGTTATAAAATCAGCTACTTGATTTGCCTCCCTCAACACATGTGAAACTTGCCGATCTCTCTTGTAGAGACTCCCTATTTCGCTAACAATACTCGAAATCTAACTATTTCATTGCTCATTTCTGACATTGACCCTGTGTACCAACCAGAATCACATGGCCACACAACATTTCCTTGTTCCACCAACAATGTGCGAGGACTCAGAGCGAAAGCGAAGTTGAAGATGCAAAACCTGTGAGCTTTTTGGAAAAGTTGCAAACTTTGGTGGGTTTTTCATCTTTAAGAAACTTACAGCTTTGCCTTACTTTGTCAATTTTTTCATTCCACTCGTTAGGGTAACTGCTTGCTACACTTCTAGAGATAATCTTCCCTGGTAATTCTATTCTTTTCACTAATTTCAGTTTACTTTGTTGGAAATTCTTTCTGTTGATTGTTCATTCATGCTGGGCTTTGCTTCTTTTTGCATGATTTGCTTACATTTTGCTGAGAAAGGGTAGCTGCTGTTGTTTCAGTTTTTGCGAGTTCAGAGTGTTTCCTCATTCAGATTTTAGTGCTTGTCTGTCTATCAGTAAGGCTGTTAAAAGTGATTGGCATTGTTTTGCATACACAAGGTCTTAGACTAGGATGAATTTTACGGCCCACCTACCATTGTGAAAAGAAAAAATTAGCATTTGGATCATTTGCATTGACCACTTTATTAATCATCTTGTGCCTTCTACTTGCAATCCTGTTATCTAATTATTTAATCCACCTTAATGAACTTTGAAGGAAAAAGGGTGGGGCAAATGAATGCTTCTTCTCCTCTCTATATATTTGTAGTCTACACTAGAATAATTTGGAATATTGATGATAGTTTGATAATCAAGAATGTGGTATTGCAGGTTGGTTTAAGTGCTGAAGCAAAATGACACAAGTAGTTTGTCAGACATGTGGGGACTGTGGCTTCCCTGAGATTCTAAATTACTGCGTCAAATGCAGGGAAACTGCTGTGCACACGTAAGTTGTGTTAACCGGAAAAGTTATGATTTTTTTCCATCGTAGGCATGAAAATTTTTGGTCTTGCATGCTTGAATTCCCCACAGTTGCAATAGTATTTGTTGTGAGATTATTTAAAATTGAGTCATAGAATGTCCTCTAGAATTTGATTAAGAAAACGTTTATTCATAATCTGATTGGTAATTCAGTGCTTTGCTGATCTTGTTTCCATATAAACAAGCCATGAATTATAATTTCTTTTATGTTTATCTTCACAGCTGGTTTTCATTCTTTTGGCCATAGTTTGGCGGGTTTAATATAAGCTAGGATTGACTTGTTTTATTGTTTGGCGTTCAAGTTACTGTTTGGAGAAGCTGCCAAAAGATTTAAACGCAGATATCTCTTGGACTTGTGAAGATTGCATATCAGAGACTTCAGTCAATTCTTCCTTACACAATCTTAGTGCTGTTTTAGTACTTAGAGGTCAAAGCATGGATATATATAGACAAAAGACTCTATATCCAAGAAGGAAGAAGATGAAATGGTCCATCATATATGCAGCTAAAGTGAGGATTGAAAGAAAATATATAAGTAGGCCTCAACAACCATAACAGCAAGTTTTTTTTTTTCCTCTAAGAATTTATTACTTGTTTTTTCCTTGTGAGATAGTTACTTATATATTCTATGTTACTGCTGCCTCTTTTTGTAGAGCTCAATCTCATTATGGCATCATCAAAGAAACATTCAAAATGGTCAAAGGTATTAGCAAAAACAAGTAAAGGACCAAAGCAGGTTTCTGTTACTAGCACCCCAGACACCATGGGTCTTGCATTCCCTTCTGCCACTTTGAGACCCTCATCTCCTCCAGATAAGCAAGGAACAACAAGTGGAACTCTGTCTACAAACGTTCCTCAGCGTGCTAGCAGAGGAAGCCTAGATGCAGAGGGGACTAACAGCTTCATAAGTAAGAGCTTTAATACATCTGTCCTCGATTTGGTAAGCAATTTCAATGAAGTGAATTCAGATGGAGTATTTAATATATCTCAAGTAAAAGTTGGTCCATATCTCATGAATCCAAAATTGGCACCAATTCTTGAAGATATAATTGAAAAGTATGGTGATATTTCTGAAAACTGCATATTTGAGAATGTGTTCATCCGCTCCCGCATGTTGGAGGTGCTTTGCAAAGCTGTCAAAAAACTTAAACACTTGCATTTTCGTGATCTCACACCATATAATCTGGATTATCTACTTTCTGCTGTTAATGCTGCCGAACAAGTGAATTTGAAAGTGGGTTGGCTTCGGTGTCGACATAAAGAGCTGTTTGAAGCTGTCTCATCACTCAGACAATACAAAAATATAAGAGATGTGTTAAAGAAGAGGGTTGAAGTGAGGAAATCCACTGAAAAAACTTTAGATAAGAAGGAGGAAGATTTGAGGAAGCTCCAATCAGAATTTCATGCATTGAAGAGGCAACTGTCATCATTGACAACTGAAATACAAGACATGGAGACTCCACTTAACACAGTTAAGTCAAAGTGTAAAACATTCTACAACAAGTATTTAATGGATGGACTGATTTAGTTTCTTCTCATATCTTGCCTTTCCTGGTTCATAGGACGCGTTGAACAAAACGTCCACAAGATGAAAGAGTTGAAATCTTTTGTTAAAACCTTTAGGTATCAAGTAGTTGTAGCTCATTGGTGAATCCTGTGATAAATTTATGCATTACCATTTAAATTAAGATGTACGTATGTAACTAAAGTGCATGTTAGTGAACTGATGCTGAAAGATCTTTCCAGTGCTTTTCTAACAACGAAGTTCTGTACCTAGAAGTAAATGTTGCTATCCAACATTAAATTCATGCAGATAGATTCTGCATAATGTTACTCTAAAAATTATATTACATGTTAGGCTTCTATTTGGCTTATGGATGCTGTTGATAAGTTGATTAATCAAGTTCTTAAATCAAACCAGTAGCCATTGCATTTTGCCAGTGTTCCAATTCAAAGGGTTATTAGTAAGTTTTGCTGGAAACTTATTTTGGTGGTAAAAATCCTCCCCTCATGGCTTTGCTTGCTTTTATTTATTTTTAATCTTTATGAATCAGCATATATTTTTTGTTGGTTACCACATCAAGATCTGACCAAGTTCAATAGTTTGACTATAAATGCAATGAAAGCACACACCTTTGCAAAGTAATAGACTTAAACATTATCAATTTGTTTTCTTTTGATCATATCTCTCACTAAGTGGCAATCCACTTCAATGTGCTTGGTTCTTCCATAAGACAGGGTTAGCAGCAATATATATAGCTGTTTGATAAAAAACACATCTTCACAGGCTTGTGTATTGAAAATCCCATTTCTTGATTTCTTGTTAGGGAGATCTCAGCCGCATCATTTCATGAACTCGCACTTCATCTAGCTACAACCATTTATTTTTCCAACTTTTCCAGACTAAGATTTAACAAAAAAATAAAAAAAAAAATGCAATAGCCAGATGTGTATTTTCTGTTCATATGTTTCCCACTCGCCGGCCCAATTTGCATTAGATACGGCGATGAGTCACTATTTTTATATTTTATTTTATTAATGTCATATATTATTTAATGTCTAAATATAATATAATATAATATAAATTATCTTCAATTAATATGAATTTTTTTTAATTTTTACTAAAAATTATTTATATTAAATTAATATTTTTACAATTGATTTAAATTTTTTATATTAAATGAGAATAAATTAGTTTATATTATATTTAAACATTAAATAAAATATGACAATAACAAAATTAGATATGAAAATAACAATTTTTAAAAAATAAATATTTATGATTTATTATTTGAAGACACCCACTAATAATTCTCTCATTTTTGAATGAGTCCTTTTAATTTTCTTATTTTAAAAATTTAAAAGTTGTTGTTGTTGTTTTTTTTTTTTTTTAATTTTTGTTTTGGTGATCAATGAGAATAAAAATTATTTTTGCGACCTCACCACAATTGTTTTGAAAATAAGCATTTACTTGCTAATTTCTTATAACAATCTAAAAAGAAGAAGTAAAATTATATTTTCAGACAAAAATACCCCGATAGAAAATCATTCGTTTCTTTCTCCTCCTTTCTCTTTTGCTCGTTTTCCCTCACGCCGTAGCTGTCCATGTTGAAGCAGACTAGCAGCCGCCACTGTCAAACTCCACCATCCACCGTTTGTTGTAAGGCTTGCTTCTCCGTAGGTAAGACATGCTTCTTTGCTTTATCTCTTTCACTTTTGGTTTAGATGAAAGTTGAGGTTCGTAGAGAGGGGAAACTGGGTTTTCGTAGAGGCTGTTCTGAATCAGGAAGATAATGGAGACACATAGAGAGAGAGAAGGGGGGGGGGATTTGCAGGAAAGATTGGTGGAATGAAATTTATATAATAAATGGAGTGTGTAGCCAATCAAGCACAGGAAATCAATGGAGGTCCCTTGCTCTTGTACCTTAAAATGGTTTTGTTCCCAAACTTTGAGCAACCAAACACCTTTTCCTTGTTTGCATTCTTATTATTAATCTGAATCTTCTATTTTTTTTTGCCATATATTATTTTCTTCATCGGCATTAATACTAGTAAGGGTATTAGAAATTCATGTCTTTTGGAGCTTAAGCACAGGGAAACTATGAAGACAGCTTCTTTTTTAAATGATTTTTCAGAATTACACTCTTCTGCTTTTTGGTGAAGGCTTCGTATTCAGTATAGCTGTCAAAATTCTGTGTTTCTTCGACTTTTTATTTGGTTCATCCGGGTTAGTATGAATGAAAAATTTTTGATTGTGAAAAACACTTTCTAATTGTCACAATACTTGTCTGGAAACTAACTTTTTGATTGTGAAATTTTTTGTACAATTGATTGAGGTGAATGGGTGGACTTTGAGATTTCCTGAGAGAGATTTAAGGTGCTGATAAAGTGGGACCCACAGAGAAAGCAAGTGGTTTACTCATTAACTTCCTCATAAAAGTAATGCCACCAGTTGCCATATGTATTATGTAGAAGGGGGAGGAAGCCTGAAATATTATGCTGCTCTTTTAGTTGCTTGCACATGGGTTTAATTGCATCACGATAGTTAAAACCTGCTTACTAGTTGTTTTCTTCCAGAAATGGGTCAGAAAGTACTTTGATAGTTGGAAAATATACATAGCTTCCTTATTTTCTTAATTGTTCATGACAGATGGCTTTTCCAGGGATTTCAGCAAGCTCGAGTATATTTTGGATTTGAGCTATATCAATGGCTAATAACTCGGGAAATGAATTTGCAAATGATTCTTCAAACTCGAAGGAAGCAGAGAAGCCTCAGATTCAGCCCATAACATTGCCTACAGTTGAGGAAATACGTGGACAAGACATTTGGAATAATTGTGCAGTGCGCAGTGTTGTTAGTGGGGTCATGGGTATGATCATAGCGCCCTCACTTTCTTCAATGTCTTATTTTCATCACATAGTTTCTAGCTTTTTATAACTATATTACTCTGCTACTTATGGTTGTGTAAATTTCTGAAAGTTTGGTATTTTGCAACACTTTATTTATGTTGTCATGGGTTTCAAATGATGCAGAGGTCATCTTAGCCTTGCATCACTCTGTCAGTGTTTAACAATGAAGTATCAACAAATGAAACTTAAAGAAAGTTATTTTCTGTTTCGTGGCCAATATATATATCGGAAACTATTAATCATGTTGTTGAAAAATTATTTTAAATTTCACTTGTTGGCCTATGTTGTAATTAGTTGCATACCTGCAGTTGCCAACTTCAAAAAATAACAATGAAGCAACAAATATAAGAAGCCTTAATACTGAAAGAACAGATAAGCATCTACTATGAGAATTTTGGAATAGGAAAGGAGTTGATTTGGTTTGTTTTCTTCAAATTTTAAAGAATGCTAGTGTCATGAACTTAGCCAAATTATTATGGATTATGTGAGTCAGCTTCACTCTAGCCTTTACGAACTGTTGAAACATGTACCATCAATAGGTTTTTTTATGCGATTTATGTGATGTTTTCTAGGAGGTGGGCTTGGCTTCTTTATGGGTATGTTTCTTGGAGCCCTGGACAACCCTCTAATGCAGGATGAAATGACTGGCAGGCAGCAGCTTATATATCAAGCAAAGCAGATGGGGAGAAGGAGCTGGAGTTCGGCCAAAACATTTGCTGTCATGGGCTTTATATTCTCAGCTGCCGAATGTGTTGTTGAGAAGGTGTAATGGAGTTTAGAAGTAAAGATTTATATTTTAACTTAGCATGAGAGGTTGACCTTCTTTTTTCTACCCATTTATAATTTTTCAGGCACGAGCAAAACATGACATGACAAATACAGTTGTTGCTGGATGTGCTACTGGAGGTGCAATATCAGCAAAAGGTACTTGCTGTCATTTTTTCCCCTTTAACTTATAAAGAACATATGAAGTATATACATACAATCTAGTATTCATATACAGACAACTGGCATGAAATCTTATACTGCATGACTAATTTTGCTTGCCTGTTAGTTTTTATATATGTTTGAATTACATCTAGATGCACTTTGGAGAAGGGCTTTCGCTTTGGCTGTAAAATTTTTTAACAGAATTGTTATTGCTTATTATTTTTTGCACTTGGAGTGAAAGTTTGGGAATGGTTGCTCTTTTCTCAGGAGTGTGGTTTTTTCTGAATCTTGTTAGTTTTCTTGGTTGGTGGTTTACTGAACAACTTTTAAGGAAAACCGATGACCAGAAATGACAAGAGCTTAAAGGTTGCTCATTCTTGGGTAATAGATGGCTAAGGGTTTTATGTTAATAGGACTTAAATAATTGAAATATTACATAGATGTCTTAGAAGAGATTTTCAAATGAAATTGAAATAAAATTATATACTAAAAGATATCTTCAGGTTTTAGCAGTTATGAGGCAAGTTTAAAAATTGATGAACTATGGTTTTGGAAGTAGTTTCCAGAATTTGTTGGAGATGAAATATAGGGTAACTTCTATACTTAATAATAAATAGAAATAAGGCACATAATTTCTGGACAGCTTATCATAGCGCTGATCACTACTGAAACTAAATTCTTGTATATGTTTAAGAGTCCACCTCTAAGTTTTGAGAGTTTATGCTCTAGTCCTGTAGTCTCTTTTGGGAAATCTGATACAGGGTTTAAACTATTCTTTGCTCATGAAAGACTTAAGAGTGTTTATTGCCAACAGCCCACATAGTATATAACCTTGAAATATCCAAACAAGATCATCCCCACAGCAAGAGTTCAGTAAATCTAGAAACTACCATTATACCTCTGAATCAAAAAAAAGAAGAGAAAATTAACATTTGAAAATACCAGCTGCCTACTGGACTTTAAATATAAATATTCTGATCTATGTAGCCTCTGAAATGGAATATTACAATCAGGTCTTTAATAAAGATGATCCACATTCCAGTGCTTTATGTCTCTTTGAATCTATCCTGAGAAAATTGGGAAGTTGATGGATTATGAATAGACATTGTTTTAGCTTCTCTGAATATGAAACCTGGAATCAGTTACTTCTCTCTCAATATGAAATATCATCAGGAAGGAAGGTAGAAGATCAGTTATAAAAGGAATAAAATTATATGAATTCATGCACTTTATTTATTTTATAGACAAATTTGAATTCAAGCACTTAAGGCAAGCTTGTCATTTCTGAAGGGGGGGAAAAATTGGTTAGGACAGGTATGTGTTGCAGAATGTTATTGCAAAAAGAAATGTGAACGCTATAATTATAGAGCGGTTGTTTGTTGTTAGGAAAATTGGTTATGGCACAACAGTTGCTTTATGAGTGTCACAGATGTAGGTGTTAGTACCCATGTATTTTTATCTTGCTTTTAATTTGAATATACTTCTGTTCTCTGCATTTGTTCCACCATCACATTTCATAATTCTTGCCACTCTTATATTGTGTGGTTCTAGGTGGTCCGAGGGCGGCATGTGCAGGTTGTGCTGGATTTGCAGCATTCTCAGTCGTGATAGAGAAGTTCTTAGATAGACATAATTGAGCGAATTGACGTCAGCAATTTTTGTATTCGTTATTCATGGTTTAAATTCTTGGTGAGAATCTTGTGCCCATTAATGAAGGGACATGGCCGGAGCATTCCGATTTTAGAATTGTTTAACACTTGTAATTTATTTAGAAATAATTTCATTGGCAGATATCTTCTCCAGACAAACTGTGAAATACTAATTTAATGATATACACAGGACAGGACTTTGAAATAAAGCTTTCAGATAGGTCTTTCTCTTAGTGCTTTCTCATATCTGTAAAAGATTTAGGAGTGAATTCTTTTACAGTTCATGGAATTCACTTAGGACAGGATTGGATAGTATAACTAATCTGATATACCTTATTTTTGAAACAAAAAATGTATTGGATATACTATCTATCTAACTGGATTTCTTATCAGCTGAATTCTCTGTATATCCTTATAAGCTATCGGGGATAAGGGCCAGTTAAATCTTTTTTTGAAACCTCATAACTTGTTTCTAGTCATATCTATTAATTATATAGTACTAAAGGCCTTTCGGTTTATTTTTGGTTTTCCAGAATGTGAACCGTCGGTTTTTCAAAAAGTGTAATCAAGAATCGAACTGACTCTTTCGGTCTAGTCTGGTCAGTTTGGCTGGTTTGCCTTATACTCCTACTAAAGAGTATTTTGAATATTTCATTCGATATAAGAGAAATTAAATTAAAATTTTATAATGCTTAAAATTAAATGATATTTTTTGTCAACTTAAAACGAAAAAATAATTTTCTTCAGTAGTAAATAAGTTAACAATTAAGTAAAATATAATTTCTGTGACGTTACCCGCCGAATTTGGTTGAGATCACTATTTGGCTGCTACATAGGAATGATGTGAATGGTAGAGGTAGATACTAACCTAAAATTTTGGAATCACATTGTCTAAACCTTTTAGAGTGTGCATGATACTCGCACCTAATTTTACGTATGAAGGCTCTTTCGATGCTGGCACGAGCTTCCTCGCTCCCACGTTCATGTTGTCTAGCATCTCTTGCATCCACTAGCGTGCTTCCTACAGAATCATCGTCACCGCTCCATGATTTCACCCACTTCTGCTATCAGAGAGACCTTCCAAGAGCCATGCGAGCCTTGGATGCCATGGAAAGCCACGGACTCCACGCTGATGCTATCACCTATTCTGAGCTCGTTAAGTGCTGTTTGGCTCGTAGGGCTGTCACAGAAGGTAAACGAGTCCATAACCACATATTCTCTAATGGGTACGACTCAAACACCTTCTTAATTAACGTACTGATTAACATGTATGTCAAGTTCAATCTCTTGGAACAAGCACAGCTACTGTTCGATGAAATGCCTGAGAGAAATGTTGTTACATGGACGACTATTATATCCGCTTATTCTAATGCTAAGTTCAATGACAAGGCTTTGAAGTTTTTGATACTTATGCTTAGAGAAGGTGTTAAGCCTAACATGTTTACTTACTCTTCTGTTTTGAGAGCCTGCGAGAGGTTATCCAATCTCAGACAGCTACATTCTAGCATAATGAAAGTAGGATTAGAATCTGATGTCTTTGTTCGGAGTGCTCTTATTGATGTTTACTCGAAATTGGGCGAGTTGCGAGAAGCTTTAAATGTATTTCGTGAGATGGTGACTGGAGACTCTGTTGTTTGGAACTCCATCATTGGGGCTTTCGCTCAGCACAGTGATGGTGATGAAGCTTTATACCTTTACAAGAGTATGAGGAGAGTTGGCTTGCCAGCTGATCAATCGACACTAACAAGTGTTTTGAGAGCATGTACTAGTTTGTCATTGTTAGAATTAGGGAGGCAGGTCCATGTTCATGTGCTGAAGTTTGATCAGGATCTGATCCTTAACAATGCACTTTTGGATATGTATTGTAAGTGCGGTAGTTTAGAAGATTCAAAGTCCATTTTCAATAGGATTGCTGCAAAGGATGTAATCTCTTGGAGCACCATGATTGCCGGGTTAGCCCAAAATGGTTTCAGTGCTGAGGCACTTAGTTTATTTGAGTCCATGAAAGTCTTGGGTCCAAAACCAAACTATATCACAATTCTTGGGGTTCTGTTTGCATGTAGTCATGCAGGGCTTTTAAATGAAGGGTGGTACCATTTTCGATCTATGAAGAACCTTTATGGGATAGATCCTGGAAGAGAACACTATGGTTGCATACTTGATCTTCTTGGAAGAGCTGGGAGGCTTGATGACGCAGTTAAGTTAATCAATGAAATGAATTGTGAGCCAGATGTTGTAACATGGAGGACTTTGCTTGATGCATGCAGGGCCCACCGGAATGTGGATTTAGCTACATATGCTGCCAAACAGATTCTAAAGTTGGATCCGCAGGATACAGGAGCCTATGTACTGTTATCTAATATTTATGCAAATTCAAAAAGATGGGATGATGTTGCAGAAGTTAGGAGGGCTATGAGGGTTAGAGGCATAAAAAAAGAACCTGGATGTAGCTGGATTGAAGTGAATAAGCAGATACATGCTTTTATTTTGGGGGATAAGTCACACCCTCAGATAGATGAGATCAATAGACAGTTGAACCAGTTTATGGTTAGACTAGTAGGTGCTGGTTATGTTCCAGACACAAATTTTGTGTTGCAAGATCTTGAAGGGGAGCAGAGAGAAAACTCCCTTTGGTACCATAGTGAGAAATTGGCAATTGTTTTTGGTATCATGAGCCTTCCAAGGGAGAAAACTATTAGAATATGGAAGAACCTAAGGATCTGTGGAGATTGTCATGTATTTGCCAAACTCATAGCAAAGTTAGAGCAGCGGCATATTGTAGTCAGGGACCCCATCCGGTACCATCATTTCCAAGATGGGGCCTGCTCATGTGGTGACTACTGGTAGTAGATGAGAGATGTTTTGGTTCATTGGCCATCATATGAGATAATCCCAGAGATGATAAATCATCGCCTTTATTGGGGCCCAATAGAGCATTATCCATAGAATCAGCTCTTGTTTATAAAAGAGCAAAGCCTGAAGCAGCGACATTGCTGCTAATGAATATGCCAGACAGGTTGAGCATGCCAGATTGGAAGGACAGTAATTAGATATAGAGGCATCAAACCTTGAGAACATAATCTCTTACAAGACTTTTCTTGACCTGACAATATATTTGGGTCTGGTATGGCTCCTGCTTCTTTTGATTGTCTTGACTCTTGACAATCCCATCAACTGCTCATACTTTCTTCCAGATTGTGAGCAGTGGCCAGAAAAGTTCAATGTCTCCCCGACTGTCGTCTGCGTGATGAAGATTGTTGCTAGCTAATATAAACAAATGTTCTTTGAGGAACAAACTCTGAGAATTCATGACCACAGTAAGTGATTCTTCCTAATACCTGTTTATAAATTTTGTTATGCAGAGTTAGAAGTAGCAACTTAGGTTCTAAATAGCTTATCTTAATAATGAGCCATTATCCAGAGGTGAGAGGTACAATCCATATTCAAAGGTCAGGAAGGCCAATTGTAATCACTATATTACAATCGTTTGAACTTTTTCAACTGTAGGTAATTTGGAATACCCCAGTGATCAAGCACAATCATCAGAGTCGAATGCCTTGAATTTAACAGAAGTTGATATCCTTCTTCCCTGCAAATAAATCATGCACTATAACAGTTACATGATTCAAAGTTTCCCTCAAGATATTAAATGGTGTCTGATAGGTTTTGTAAGTTTGAATTTGCTCTTAGCAGTGAAACATAGTTAATTATTTGGATGGCTTAATATTAATTGTTGTTGCGATACTATTTTATCTGTATTGTTAGATTGGGCTTTATAACTCCTTATAACATATTTTTATCAAACAACTTACTTTTTTGGGTTGTGGGGTTACCTGCCTTTCTAGTAATGTGTAATGCCTTAGTAATTAAATTCTTTCTTGGGTCAATTCAAACAAACTTATCTATGTTGGCCAAGCAAATTCATAAGAATTTCTCCCCTTAGATTTTAAATGGATTCAAACTCACGACAATAAAACGACATTTTCTGGTCACTTGGACCAACATATCCATGATTTACAAAAAAACATTATAAATGTTATCCGTTCCTATAGAAACAAGGACCTGATTTATCTGTTCCTCTCTAAATAATATAAGGTGCTTTTGATGGGCTATATTTGTTTTTCTTGATTTAAAACTTATACTTAATTGGAAACTTATAGCTAATCAACCGATACTATATATGAGTCAGGGATAATAAAGAAGAACAAGAAAGCACAAGAATGAGATCTTTATAGTGAAACAGATAGCATTTACTAATGAAAAGTAAAATGAGGAAAAGAAAAGGGTTATTTGTCATCATTTTATTGGTTACCTAGGGAGGATCTCCCTGTGCGTATGCAGCTTTTCATTCTATTTCCAATGTAACAAAAATAACGTTACCCTCATTCTTATCTCTTACCAATTAATTTCTGCTTTGGATAAAACCCAATACAAAACAATATTACCCCTCGCATTAACAATATTCTCACAAGAATTAGAGCTCTTAGTCTTAATACGAGCCTAACTAAGAATTACAGTTAATCCACGTACAAAAGAAAAAGATACAAAACCTCAGTTCCCTCTCTCTCTCTCTCTCAAACTCTCACTCTCTCTCAAGAGAGTTTAGCATCAGCAATGTTGAGAATCGATCCTCGAGCACCTGTGCCTCCAGAATATATGAACGAAGATGGTTCCACAAAGAAGGAGTACATAGAGATGGTGTTTCCACTTGGCTACGTATTTGAACCCACAGACGAGGAATTGCTGCTCTACCTGAAGCAAAAGGTGAAGAATGAAGTCTTGCCTCTTCACATTATTCATCAAGACAATGTCTATGGCTACTCTCCTGAAACACTTACAGGTTAATACAAATATCACTATATTTATCTTCTTCTTCTTTAGTTTCTACTTGCATGTCTTAATTCTTGAAGAAGTATGCATATATTGTCAAGCAATTTTCTTTTTCTTTAAATACCTTTCATGTTTCTTATATTTCTTTCATTTAAAGAAACCTACATGTCATGTAAATAATGGTGAGCAAACCAACAATGAAACTCATAAGGCATATATCTGGTTCTGCATTCTTGAAAAGTTATGTTCTGTCTTGTCTGCTTTACTTATTTTCTATTTTTCTTATGGCTTTTGTTTAAAGAATCCCTGTTCCCGTGGTACAAAAAATTGTTTCTAGGATTTTTTTTTGGTGGATTGTTTCTAAGTTTAATACTGCATATGGATATATGATGGCATAAATAGAGATTTCTTCTAGATGGCGTGTATATGGCTATTAATTTTCTGCTTGTTTGTTCAATGGAAAAATAAAATTCCATCATTCAATAGATATAAAAGTACCTGTAACATAAAGCATTATCTTGTTTATGTGTTTATTAATAAAATTTCCCTCTGATAAAATTAGGGAAGCACGAGTTGATCGGAGAAAATGAATGGTACTTTTTCACCTCAAGAAATCGATCATACAAAAATAGAAATAAACCGGATCGGGCAGTAGCCACAGGTGGCTACTGGAAAGCGTTGGGAAGCAAAAAAGAGATCAGAATTAATGGAGTCATCGGAACCAAAATGTCACTAGAATTCTATGAAAGGTCATCTAGAAATGCAGGAAAGACTCGCTGGAAAATGGATGAGTATGTTCTTGACAATGAAAACAATCCTTCTTACAGCAAAAGTGGGAAAGATGACATGAAGGTACTATTCCTCTCATTGAAATCTTAGCTTTTTCCATTTCTTCTTGGTTATATGAGCAAAGAAGTTTCTTGGAAAGCCTGATATAGAATCTCTTTGCAGAATTTGATTGATAATAGCTAGTATATATAATGCATATATTGTTTCATTACTTTTCATCCTATCAAATTTGGTTCACTTGTCCTAAAAAATACCAGGAATGGTATGATGATAAAATATCATTAAAGAGACCTAAGAATGTGGGTATTTTAGATTCCAAAGTATCTTGCATTACTATCAATGGCGGATCCACGTTTAAGGTAATGGGGGCAATTGCCCCCACTAACCACAAATTTTTCTTCATGATAATACTATAAAATTATACTTTGCCCCCATAATAATTATTAATGAGACCATGATACCAGTATTCCAAGCATAGGAATATAGATACCCTAGATATTGAAGCATCTTGCATTATGGTTTGAATATGACAGTGTACCAAACCCCCATGAAAGATAGCCCTTTAACCCAAGTAGCAGGAAATTACCATAACAAAAGAGGCCAAAGAATGATTTTATTACTAATTCTAATAATGATTATAATACCACACACACATATTTAATGGTTTACATTAAATTTGTTTTGTTTAACTGCTTTGTTTATTATTTGCTAGTTGAACGACTGGGTTCTCTGCAAGATTTATATCTCAAAACGGAGAAAGTGAAAGAATGGTATTCCTATAGAGCCAGAAGTCATGGATGGAGGGCAGTAGATTCAAGGTTCAACTATGCAACTTGAAGAAAATGGTGTACTTATAGATGGAATAGATGTCACAATGGTTCTATGTCTGGCAATGAAACACTGTGAACCTGGTTTGAAATAATGTTTAAAGTCGCTGAAAATTTTCATTTGCAAATAATCATTGATTTATTTTTTTAAATTGTAGACTATAGAACTCTGGTTTGAAATGTCACCATATTACAGTAAACGTGTAAGAGTGAGTAAGAGAAGACAATAAAACTATAGCTGTTGAAAGTGGAAGGGTGAGTAAGAGAAGACTGGTGAGGTGAAAAGAATATAAGAACCGTATCCACAATATTTTTTTCTTTTTTAGTATTTTTGACTATAACTTTTGGTTCACAGAACCCACAAGTTCTCGTTTTCAATATCACTGATTACAAGTCGTTTGGTATCTACAACATAGTCTAAGAGGAGCTTTGACGATTGATCTAACAAGAGATATGTATGTACTTTATTGTTGTAGCTCTTAGCACTCAATACTCACCACTCACCATCCTAGGCTTCATATGGACATGAGCAAGAATTGAAATTTCTTTTCTTGCTTTTATCGATGGCGATCACTATCTAGTCCTAGTCAATAGTAGCTGGTCTGGAAAGGCTTATAACTTTCAAGATCAAGGACAATCCCAGCAGTGGAACCAACTGCAGCTGCTATAGTAATTAGAAGGCAAGCTATACTGAGCATTTGGAGGCAGGTCCATTTTGCGCTCCACTTTGGAATTCTCTTTTGGACAATGTACATCTCTACTGGGAAATACACAATCAGAGGCCAAAACCCAAGAGCTCCAAGAAGCCCCACAATGTAGTTGAAGAATGGAAGGAGCATTGATATCAAAGTGGTAATGATCACAAAAATTGTCCTCCCAACAAGTTGGAAGAGGTTGAATTGGCAGGGACCGAAAATTGGGAGTGGAACGTCAATGTCTTTTTTCACGAAATAACTATCTGGGAATCTTTTTGCAGCTGGTTTTTCAATGAAAGCAAAAAGGGGCCGGCAGTAAACTTGGTATGCAACAGGAAGGTGGATAACTATGGCAGCATTGGCTATGTCAATGAGCCAATATGGGTTATAGAAACCAAAACCAGTGAGAAGGTTTCCAGGGCTTGCATCTCCAAAAGCAGCATAACCAAAGCCACCACAGAGCACGTAGAAAAGGGTTGTACTGAACCACCAACAAAAGTAGCCTTGTTCATTTTTTTTGATTCTGGTGGTGGGGATTTGATTGTGTCCTGTTTTACAACAAATCCATTAATTCAAACTTCAATTCAAATTTTTTTCTGGGTCTGAGTCCAATCAGTTTTGGACAGAGATTATACCTGAATTTCTATAAGGATCATTGAGAATGAGTATGCAAAGGCTATGTCACCGAGAGCTTGGAAGCTCCTCCAAACTTTTTATGTTGCTGTCAGTACCAACGCTTATCCCTGTTAGGCTTCCTCCAACTCTTCCGTTTTCTGTTAGATGACCAATTTAAGTCGGATTTTACCCCAGTAGCTTAATCTCCAAACAAAACATTAAATTTAATCATAGCCTATATGAACAGAGCTATACCTATAACTTTGGGGATAGTAAGATTTGAGCATGCTCTTGTAATTTCTACCATAAATCAAGTTAATCTAGGAATATATAACTTAGTCTATATGGTCTTGAATTAATTTCCTAGAGCTTAATCACCTAGACAACTAATTGTGCCAAGGAATTGGGCAATTAATTGGGATAGGGAGGATTGTTTCTCTAAGGAATTGAGTTCAATTAAATTAGGGAAATTGGCCATCAACAAAGGATTTGTAGCTAGAATAATTTACTCTTCAGTGATTCAAATGTTATTTTATCTATGAAATAATCGAAGTCGAAACTAAATGAAATCAACCCCTAACTTTCTTTAGCTCTTTGTTAATCCCTTCAATCATAATTTCTGTCAAGTTGTGAGATCTATTATCTAGCTTTAGTTAATTGATTGTTCACAACCATTTAAATATATCTTTCTTCAAATCAAAACATTTATCTTTCCAAATAGAATCTTTATTAGTGAAATTGGTAATTACTAAATGTTAATCTCTGAGGACGATACTCAACTCATTTCTATACTACTTGTGTGGCCCGATATACTTGCCGGTACAAAAAATCACATCATTGGGCATGATTGATGTAATTATATGTAATTAGCTTATGTTAAGGTATATACTTTAGGCAATAGTGCACTGACTTCGCAGGTCATTTTATGTATGTATATCTGCTGTAAGAATCAATGATACACACAAAAATTCCATCGAAACCATCTCTTTACACAAGCAATGGTAGTAAGTTACACTCATTGTTCTTTAATATTAGTTTAGCAGTAAGTGTCCATAAACAGTAACACAATGACATCAATAAGAGAGAGGGGAATGTAAAGGTGATGGGGATAAAAGTGATAAAATGTGTGTGCAAGTCATAAAAAATCACATTATAGTGGCTATGTTCATCTATTGTATTTCTAATCATCTTCAAAGTTTCTGCATTTTGTTTTCGTTTTAATGGCAGGATGTTGGACTTCTCATACCACCTGAGGTCTCAAGGTAAGACATCTTCTTGTTGGTGATTATGTTTGGAAGTTTCTTTGCATTTGCATCAATGTCTTGGTAAAAGTCATTTGTCATTGAAAAAATGTCCTTCTTGATTTCTAAATCACCTTGATCATTGCTCCACCCCATTGATTTATGGCTTTAGGATATATGGTGAGCTTCTACCACCTTTTTTTTTTTTTTTTCTCTACTGCTGGATTTTGAGTGGCATAATCTGCATGCAATACATCTTCTATTCTTGACAGCACCGTGAAGGCCAAACTTTTCAATATTCTTGAATAGCTTTCAAGAACAACTTGTCCTAATCAAATCTCATTGAATTCGTCTATACAACACCATAACAACATTGTCACAAAGAAAAAACCTTGCCATTGAAAATATCTAGGAAGGACAAAACTCAAAGATGCAAATGTAACATGCTTATGTTAAATGTTATAATTATGTTAAATGTTTAATTCTTTGTGACTTAGTTTGAGTAAGTTTTTAATACTTTTCTTTGTTTTGTAGTTAGTTTTTGTTATTTTATGAGCAATATGTTATATTATACTTATATTATAAATTTTTAAAAATGTTTTTAGTTTGACCAATTTGACCGTTTGATCTAACCGGTCCAACCGGTCATTTTTTGCTACACCGATTTGTTCACCGATTCAGTTTTTAAAATATTAATTTATACCATATGTTTATGTTATTTTTTTTATTGGAAAGAGAAGTGTATAAATAAAAGTAAGGCCAAAATGGCCAAGAAACAATTATTTTTAAATCCTAGATTATCGAAATGATGGATGAAAGGTACCATTCCCTCATAATTAATGCGCTCAGAAAAGAAAACACAATACGTTTTATTTTATTTTATTTTGGTACGGCACATGTTACACAATATAAACGATGATAGTGATGGATGATGATTGAAAGAAAAAAAAAAAAAAAAAAAAAAAAAAAAANAAAAAACATAAAGCATACATTATGGTTGTTTGAAAAAAAAAAAAAAAAAGCCTAGAAATATTACGGTTAACACTTTATTCATTTCGCATATGATTGACAGATGAATATTACGCTTGTTTTAGTGCTCGAATGTGAGCAACCGCTGGTATAATGGACACCCCAGCACATATGCTTGTCATCGCTGACAATGAGGGACTCCAAGATATTAAAGCACTTAAGCATGGAATCTTCAAATTGAAGTTGGAACTGGGACCATGTTATGATTATCATTCATCAGTAGCTTTCATAAAGCCAAAGAACGTTGAAATATGGATCATAGACTACTTCTCATATTGCAAAAACAACACAAAAATTTGTTTAAGAAAAAATTCACCAACACATTAACGTACAACATTAAACACCTTTGAATCTCTTGTAGACTTCAATTAATATTATCCTTACCTCAAGTTTAAGCACGTTTGACTAAGAACTAAAAACAAAGTCAAGATTGGATTGAGAAAAGGAAGTCTTGTTTGCATAAAAAAATAGTTGTTAAACACTGCAAGATTGAGCTTTCGTGGGCGTTGGATTGGGACGGGCACGGGCACAAGCAAAACACACGCTCACTTTCGTAACATGTCTTATCCCCGTCTGCTTTGCACTATGATTAAATCCAAACGTGAAACTTAATTATTACCCTTAACACTTTGTGGACACCAGATTTCGTCGAAATAAAAATAATAATAAACACATGGAGATAAAAGAGAGAGACGTGAGTTTGGGTGCATATGGAGCAATTTTTAACAAGAGAAAATAAAATATACGTGAGAGGGAGTACAATTAGAAGCAAAAAGAGAGAGGGAGATGTGAGAGAAGAAAAGTGGGTGCATGGGTGAGGGAAGTAAGAGATGGGAGTGCAATTGGAAACCAAAAAAAGAGAGAGGGAGACGTGGGTACAAGGGCAACAATATAAAAAGGGGAGACCAACAGCAACATAGGGGGACAACAACAGACAAAAAAAAAAAAANAAAAAAAAAAAAAAAAAAGCAACAGTAGAAAGCAGAGGTACCAGAGAGACACAGAGAGAGGAGAATTCCATATTCGGTTCATTCTCGGTGGTGTGAATTTCTTTCTCTTTTGTTTTTCTTTGATCTTGTATAATTCTTTATTTAAGCTTAATGAAGGAGAAGGGTAGATGGTTTCCACCCCAGTCACCAATTCCCTCTCTTTCTAGAGAGAGAAACTAGCTCAGAAAGAAACCGAATTTTAAAGAAAGAGATAGAGAGAAATTTAGAGAAATAGAGAGTGAAATTTCTTACCTTTGCTTCCATTGGATAGAAAGTAAAGCCAAATTCATGGGTTTAAGGTTGAAAGAGGAAGGTTGGGGGGGGGGGGGTTCTTCTCTCCATTTTTGGCCTTGCCTCCCTTCCTTCCCTTGTTTTCCTTCTTTGATATGCTATATGTGTTTTGTTTTCTTTGTTTTAGTTCTTTATTTGGGTTTCACGTTTTTGTCCTTTTTTCAGTTTAGGTTGATTTTGTTTTTTTGGGTTCTATTATGTTTATTTGTTTCTTTATGGGTTGATCCATGTATTTTCTTTTGATTTGCTTGGTTTATTTTGTTTGGGCTAGTCTATTTTGTCTTGCTTTTATTTAGTCTTACTTGCTAACTTCAACTGAATTAAGTTTGGCTAATAATGCTTCTTTTATTTTTGAAATGGGCTTAAGTTGTTGAATGGTTGATTTCATTTGGTTGTTGATTGGGCCAAATTTTGAAATAAGCTTAAGTTGTTGAGTTGTTGATTGTGCCAAAATTAGAAATGGGTTTCAGTTTTTTTGAGTGGCTGATTTTATTTAGTTGTTGATTGGGCCAAAATTCGAAATGGGCTTCAGTTTTGTTTGTTGGGTTGCTGATTTCCTTTGGTTGCTGATTGGGTCAAGGCTGCAATGGGCTTCAGTCTTATTTCAATTGCTAATGGATCAAAACCTAATTCGGCCAACTTGTTGATTTTTTTTTCAGGCCCACGAAATGGGCTAGATCCAATATAGTTTTGTTTGCTGCTTTATTTTGGGTAATGGGCTAGGCCAGTGTGCATTTTATCTTTTTACTGTCTATTTGGATTATATTTCTTTTGGGTTAAGTTATTTTATTTATTTTTTTCTTTGTTTAAATCGTTTAATGAAAATAAAATTAGGAGTAAAATCATATATTATGCATTTTACATTTGTTTAGTTAAATCTATGCGAATAACATTCATAGGCCTTATACTTGTCAAGAGAGGGATATGAGCGACTTACCCCCATAGGGGTGGCTTTCCTATCTGCCCGAGATAAGGATAAACATCACTTTGGGAACCGAGAACCTTGAAAACAAAGTAAAAAGATTAGGACTCGATTAATTCATGCATAGTATAATTTTAATTTAAAAATTTTGAATATCTTTTAATTTTGAATATCTTCTCTCCATTTTCGGCCTTGCCTCCCTTCCTTCCCTTGTTTTCCTTCTTTGATATGCTATATGTGTTTTGTTTTCTTTGTTTTAGTTCTTTATTTGGGTTTCACGTTTTTGTCCTTTTTTTAGTTTAGGTTGATTTTGTTTTTTTGGGTTCTATTATGTTTATTTGTTTCTTTATGGGTTGATCCATGTATTTTCTTTTGATTTGCTTGGTTTATTTTGTTTGGGCTAGTCTATTTTGTCTTGCTTTTATTTAGTCTTACTTGCTAACTTCAACTGAATTAAGTTTGGCTAATAATGCTTCTTTTATTTTTGAAATGGGCTTAAGTTGTTGAATGGTTGATTTCATTTGGTTGTTGATTGGGCCAAATTTTGAAATAAGCTTAAGTTGTTGAGTTGTTGATTGTGCCAAAATTAGAAATGGGTTTCAGTTTTTTTGAGTGGCTGATTTTATTTAGTTGTTGATTGGGCCAAAATTCGAAATGGGCTTCAGTTTTGTTTGTTGGGTTGCTGATTTCCTTTGGTTGCTGATTGGGTCAAGGCTGCAATGGGCTTCAGTCTTATTTCAATTGCTAATGGATCAAAACCGAATTCGGCCAACTTGTTGATTTTTTTTTTTCAGGCCCACGAAATGGGCTAGATCCAATATAGTTTTGTTTGCTGCTTTATTTTGGGTAATGGGCTAGGCCAGTGTGCGTTTTATCTTTTTACTGTTTATTTGGATTATATTTCTTTTGGGTTAAGTTATTTTATTTATTTTTTTCTTTGTTTAAATCGTTTAATGAAAATAAAATTAGGAGTAAAATCATATATTATGCATTTTGCATTTGTTTAGTTAAATCTATGCAAATAACATTCATAGGCCTCATACTTGTCAATAGGGGTGTAAGCCAAAACCGAAAAACCGAAAAAACCGACCGAACCGGACCGAACCGAACCGAAACCGAGTCAAACCGAGAGAAATGGTCCGGTTTTTGGTTTGTATTTTTGAAAAACCGAGAACCCCGGTTCGGTTTTCGGTTTGCCTGAATAAAAACCGAAAAAAAACCGAACCGAACCGATAGCTTCAATGCGACGTCGTTTTATTTAATATGAGTCTCAATTTATCTCAATTTATAATACATTGTTACATTTGATATTTAATTATTGATTTTCTGTGCATTAGGATACTAAATTCTCATTTTTTTTTGGTTGATTTGCTTGTATGTGGAGGTTTTCTGCCTTTCTTTCTGTTAAAATTTGAAAATTTGACTTCAGCAGGCATTTCATGGTTAAACCGACCAAACCGATCGAACCGAACCGATTTAGACCGGTTCGGTTCGGTTNCATATATCTGGTTCTGCATTCTTGAAAAGTTATGTTCTGTCTTGTCTGCTTTACTTATTTTCTATTTTTCTTATGGCTTTTGTTTAAAGAATCCCTGTTCCCGTGGTACAAAAAATTGTTTCTAGGATTTTTTTTTTGGTGGATTGTTTCTAAGTTTAATACTGCATATGGATATATGATGGCATAAATAGAGATTTCTTCTAGATGGCGTGTATATGGTTATTAATTTTCTGCTTGTTTGTTCAATGGAAAAATAAAATTCCATCATTCAATAGATATAAAAGTACCTGTAACATAAAGCATTATCTTGTTTATGTGTTTATTAATAAAATTTCCCTCTGATAAAATTAGGGAAGCACGAGTTGATCGGAGAAAATGAATGGTACTTTTTCACCTCAAGAAATCGATCATACAAAAATAGAAATAAACCGGATCGGGCAGTAGCCACAGGTGGCTACTGGAAAGCGTTGGGAAGCAAAAAAGAGATCAGAATTAATGGAGTCATCGGAACCAAAATGTCACTAGAATTCTATGAAAGGTCATCTAGAAATGCCGGAAAGACTCGCTGGAAAATGGATGAGTATGTTCTTGACAATGAAAACAATCCTTCTTACAGCAAAAGTGGGAAAGATGACATGAAGGTACTATTCCTCTCATTGAAATCTTAGCTTTTTCCATTTCTTCTTGGTTATATGAGCAAAGAAGTTTCTTGGAAAGCCTGATATAGAATCTCTTTGCAGAATTTGATTGATAATAGCTAGTATATATAATGCATATATTGTTTCATTACTTTTCATCCTATCAAATTTGGTTCACTTGTCCTAAAAAATACCAGGAATGGTATGATGATAAAATATCATTAAAGAGACCTAAGAATGTGGGTATTTTAGATTCCAAAGTATCTTGCATTACTATCAATGGCGGATCCACGTTTAAGGTAATGGGGGCAATTGCCCCCACTAACCACAAATTTTTCTTCATGATAATACTATAAAATTATACTTTGCCCCCATAATAATTATTAATGAGACCATGATACCAGTATTCCAAGCATAGGAATATAGATACCCTAGATATTGAAGCATCTTGCATTATGGTTTGAATATGACAGTGTACCAAACCCCCATGAAAGATAGCCCTTTAACCCAAGTAGCAGGAAATTACCATAACAAAAGAGGCCAAAGAATGATTTTATTACTAATTCTAATAATGATTATAATACCACACACACATATTTAATGGTTTACATTAAATTTGTTTTGTTTAACTGCTTTGTTTATTATTTGCTAGTTGAACGACTGGGTTCTCTGCAAGATTTATATCTCAAAACGGAGAAAGTGAAAGAATGGTATTCCTATAGAGCCAGAAGTCATGGATGGAGGGCAGTAGATTCAAGGTTCAACTATGCAACTTGAAGAAAATGGTGTACTTATAGATGGAATAGATGTCACAATGGTTCTATGTCTGGCAATGAAACACTGTGAACCTGGTTTGAAATAATGTTTAAAGTCGCTGAAAATTTTCATTTGCAAATAATCATTGATTTATATTTTTAAATTGTAGACTATAGAATTCTGGTTTGAAATGTCACCATATTACAGTAAACGTGTAAGAGTGAGTAAGAGAAGACAATAAAACTATAGCTGTTGAAAGTGGAAGGGTGAGTAAGAGAAGACTGGTGAGGTGAAAAGAATATAAGAACCGTATCCACAATATTTTTTTCTTTTTTAGTATTTTTGACTATAACTTTTGGTTCACAGAACCCACAAGTTCTCGTTTTCAATATCACTGATTACAAGTCGTTTGGTATCTACAACATAGTCTAAGAGGAGCTTTGACGATTGATCTAACAAGAGATATGTATGTACTTTATTGTTGTATCTCTTAGCACTCAATACTCACCACTCACCATCCTAGGCTTCATATGGACATGAGCAAGAATTGAAATTTCTTTTCTTGCTTTTATCGATGGCGATCACTATCTAGTCCTAGTCAATAGTAGCTGGTCTGGAAAGGCTTATAACTTTCAAGATCAAGGACAATCCCAGCAATGGAACCAACTGCAGCTGCTATAGTAATTAGAAGGCAAGCTATACTGAGCATTTGGAGGCAGGTCCATTTTGCGCTCCACTTTGGAATTCTCTTTTGGACAATGTACATCTCTACTGGGAAATACACAATCAGAGGCCAAAACCCAAGAGCTCCAAGAAGCCCCACAATGTAGTTGAAGAATGGAAGGAGCATTGATATCAAAGTGGTAATGATCACAAAAATTGTCCTCCCAACAAGTTGGAAGAGGTTGAATTGGCAGGGACCGAAAATTGGGAGTGGAACGTCAATGTCTTTTTTCACGAAATAACTATCTGGGAATCTTTTTGCAGCTGGTTTTTCAATGAAAGCAAAAAGGGGCCGGCAGTAAACTTGGTATGCAACAGGAAGGTGGATAACTATGGCAGCATTGGCTATGTCAATGAGCCAATATGGGTTATAGAAACCAAAACCAGTGAGAAGGTTTCCAGGGCTTGCATCTCCAAAAGCAGCATAACCAAAGCCACCACAGAGCACGTAGAAAAGGGTTGTACTGAACCACCAACAAAAGTAGCCTTGTTCATTTTTTTTGATTCTGGTGGTGGGGATTTGATTGTGTCCTGTTTTACAACAAATCCATTAATTCAAACTTCAATTCAAAATTTTTTCTGGGTCTGAGTCCAATCAGTTTTGGACAGAGATTATACCTGAATTTCTATAAGGATCATTGAGAATGAGTATGCAAAGGCTATGTCACCGAGAGCTTGGAAGCTCCTCCAAACTTTTTATGTTGCTGTCACAGTACCAACGCTTATCCCTGTTAGGCTTCCTCCAACTCTTCCGTTTTCTGTTAGATGACCAATTTAAGTCAGATTTTACCCCAGTAGCTTAATCTCCAAACAAAACATTAAATTTAATCATAGCCTATATGAACAGAGCTATACCTATAACTTTGGCAACTCCTAGACCCAGCCCAATTGATGAGTAGGTGAAGGGCATAACAGCAGCTAAAAGGGAGAGCCACCATAACTGATCGAAGTCTCGGATTTGAGATAAAATAATCTCAGCGATACCAAATGAAATCATGTAAATATTGCTATTTATATGACATGGATCTTTGCCTCCACTCTTGTGGAAACAGATAGACCTTCCGATTGCCCTGTTTGAACAAAAACCCAACAGAGCCAATTAGACTATTTTCCTTAGTTAATTCAACAAAAATTAAATTTCTAAATACCACTATGATTTCAAAACTTACATCATGCTCATGGAAGATGCAATAGTGTAGCCAATGGCAACTCCGAAAAGGTAAAGATATTGAACTAGCCCACAAATCTTGACCTTCAAGCCGCCTGACCATACACAAGCACAAAAAGCAAGAAACTTTGAAACAGCACCCAGAATTATAACCAAAAATAGAAAGCAAACCCAGAATTTGTTTCAATCAAACAAGCCAGGTAGCTGAAAATTTACCAAGGTTTGATTGAACAGCATGCATGTAAGTATAGTTACTCTCGCCAATAACAGGGTCACCAGAACGGTAGCAAGCATAGAGAAGCGTGGAAGTGTAATAAGTCACAAAAGAGAACAGAATCATCACAGCAGGATCAGCAGCCCATCCAAGCTGAGCTATAGCCCAAGCCAGAGATAGCACAACAAAACCAATTACCGCTGTTATGATGTGGCCACTCGCAATTCACACAGTCCCTGTTTCGTCAAACACAAAATACACTCAGACTCAGTGACCAACACTTGCGCAAAAGATCAAGCACCTAAGCTACTTTCTGCATAAATTGCGAAAAAGGGTATCAAGAAGTTGTAAAATTTACCAGTTCTTTTGAGGCGGCCATCGTCGTTGAAGCAGTTAGAGTTCCTGTTGGCGGCACCTTCTCATCCATCTTTGTTACGAAAAAGATCGACCCCAAGTTAGTACTATGAACAAAGTTTAAGACTTTATAGGAAATCTCAAAGTTTGTGCAGAGTGGTCAGTGTTCTTCTTCAGGCCGATGAATGTAAAGAAGAAGACTAGTTTTGAATTGGAGGAACAGAAAGAAATGGGTGGATTTAAGGACAGTTGTGAGTCGGTAACTTCAGAAAAAAAACTAAAGATGTCTACGAAAAGAGTTTTTTTATTCGAAGACGATGTCTACGAAAACATTATTTAGAATAAAAGATATAAAATTAACTTTTATAAATTAACTAATAAGATTATATGATATTATATGTATATATTATATTATATAACAAGTATAAGTATATGTAATTTTTATATTTTATTTGATATAAAATTAATTAATTTTATTTTTTTAAATAAATTTAAAATAATTAATTTGTACACATATCATTTATACATTGACTATTCTTATATAGTATGACACTCAATAAAGTATTTAAGAAATCTCTATTAAATAAGTATTTTTATGTGTTTATTGCTATGTATCACAAATAACCAATAAATGAAGTTTCTTAGTTACTTTTAGTATTTATGTAGTATGTTATACTATATAGAAATAACCAATAAATGAATGACATGTGTATAAGTTAATTATTTTTAAATTTATTTAAAAAATTAAATAAATTATATTTTATATCTAATAAAATATAAAAATTAAATAAATTATATTTTATATTTTATATTTAATAAAATAAAAAAATTATGTATATTTGTCACGTCAATGTAATATGACATACTCACGTAATATAATAGAGTCCCTCATAAAATAATGGTGTTCCTTCTCTTGGAACAATAAATATAGGGTAGTTCACTTGGAGGGGTAAGGTTAGTGCCCCTTTTATGGGTTATGGGGGGCAATTGATCATTTAAGGAATAGGTGAGATCATTTGGTCAATTTGGATAGCGTCTCGGTGTTTCATTATTTAAGGAAAAGAACGGTTGGAGACTAAACACGGATACAAACTTTATCCACTCACAAAATTATAGGAAAACAGATTTTTATTTCTATTTTTGTCAGAGAATATGTTATTTTCGGACTCAACCATGGATTCTCATTTTTTTTTCTTTATATTTTATTTTATAAATTTCCATAATAATCCCACTGATCAGTGATAAGGATTAAGCTTGTATGAGTGTACTGTATCTATATCTATATCTATATCTATTTTATATGATGATATTATTGAATTATTAATTACTGCTTATCATTTGGTTTAGTATTTTCCAAAAATTAATTTTCTAAGGGGATTGCGCAATTGTCCAAACAAGGAATACAAACTTGGATCCCACTAGCTTATGGAAATATATGGCATGTACCTATGCTACCAAATCATAGCATAGATTGCTGCTGCTAAATTCATGGCATGTACCTATGCTATATATGCTACCATGCATCTTGAATCATTCTCCATTATTGGTTGACACGAGGTTCCCATTTTCCTCTTGCAAAACTCTCAATCTGTTTCCATTATAGCTCGGATTAATCTAATTTAATCTTCGGAGCCTGGAAACAAGAATCCGACCCACTTTTCTGTTTCAGGTTTGCTCAGAATAACCTGACCTCAAGAGATCTCCCCGACTTCCGTGACGTAACCCGATCTCTAACTCAGGCATCGTTAGAATCAATTATATGAGTAGATGTTAGTCGAAAAAAAATATAATACGTGGTTGTTAGGATTTGGATCCGGTTATGTCACTTGAGTCATGTTGCTTAGATCGAAGCCGTACATTTCATTAAAGTTCATCTCAACCATTAAATGTTAATGTGTTTTAATTAGTGAAAGTCACAAAGAATATAACTTAATTTCTCCTCCTATGGGGGAAAAAGAAAAAGGGATAAATACATTGTTTTTTTTTAATTTGTGGCTTAAATTAAAAGACATGGATACTACCTACTAAAGAGAAGTTAACTCCATATGCTCCAACCATTGCATTAGCCATGGATTTATGCCAATGATTGCCTTTATTGATTGAAGCGCAGAAAGCACACACTTGGGAAATGCACCTCCAAACAAAACAAAACAAAAAAAAATGTTATGGGGAATTAATTCTAGAGTTTCTCAAACAATACGCAATGGGCTTAAAGTTAATACTGAATCTTAGTGACTTTAATAAATAATTTCTTGGCTATAATTTTCCGTTGTCGATTTCTTTGTTGCAGCAAATTTGGTTCTTATTATTTTGGTAGATTTCTTGTACATCTAGCATTGCTTATATTTAAGCATGCAAGGGCAGTGAGAATTTTGAGTGGCTAGCGTGAAATTTTAAATTCAATATTATTTCGTGTCATGTATTAAAAAGAAGCAATACTCATCGTTTAAACATTTCATGTGATTAGGTGCTTGTTTCAATTTGTTGTTCTCGTGATTGTCGTTTTGACAAAAATAATTGTTTATTTTGTTAGTTTTATTATATTATTTTAGAATAAATTATTTTAATACACAAAATTAATACAAGTAAAACTATCAAAAAATAATTCTACTACTTAAATATATATTTTTTAAACTGTGTCATAGGACCATTTTTCAAACCCTAGTGAACCCAAGGACTGGTGTGAATTCGTATGTGAAATTCAGCTGGAGTTTTCTCCACAGATAGCATTACTCTTCTGATAAAAAGTTATAAAACCCATATTGGATGGGTCCAATAGTTTATGAAATTATAAAATCATGTCATTTATACCAATATTTTAAAAATCAGATCGAATTGGGTAGTCCGACCGATCGGATCAGTGCTCGGTTAGGATACCGGTTCGGTTTATAGGGGTAAACCGTTTGGGTGGTTGAACCGGTCGTTGAACTGGTATTGGTTTGCAATAACGGGCTAGTTCAAAGATTTTTTATTTTTATTTTTTAAAAAAGAAAGGTCCAAAACGGCGTCATTTGCTAAGGATCTTCAGTCCCACTTTTCAGTTTTCCCCCGTTCCTGCTTCTCCATCCTCCATTCTCTCAGCGACTCAGCCTAGCGGACAATCTTGTGTTCTTCCCCTTCCGGCACCGGTGAGATTCTCACTTATTTTCAATTTTATTCTCTGCTTATCATCCCAATTATTTTGATTCCCTTGTGTTTGCTTTTTGATTTCTGCTTGGTGATTGAAATGATGTCAGACATGTGTTTGCTTTTTGCTTGTTGAAATTTCCAAATGAATAATATGGGTTATGTTTCTGAAGCCAAGCCTCATGCTGTATTACGTTCTTCTTCTTTAAAATGTAATTGATTTGGTATGGTGACTAAAAATATGACGATTTTGGTACTCATATATGGACTTTAAAACCGGGATTAGTTGTAGACCGTTGAATACTGAATATGGCGATCAATGTTAGTGAAAAAACAATTAGGAGGCTGACCTGACCCTTGGCTCATTCCAAAGACAAAGAAAGAGGTGGTGTGGTTTTCAGTTTTCACACATGGCCATGGCTACTTTTGCTTTATAAGTTTATATCCCTCACACTCGCACTTCATTACCTTCTTGTCTAGACTTATGGGATCTCGTTTCTGCTGTACCTCTTGCCTATTTAAGATATCTATTATTTATTTTGTTTTGGGTAAAGAGAGAAAAAGAAGCAGGATTGTGTGGTGTGTATTAACTATTAACGATGATGACATTGGTTTTAATTAGATAATACAAATATGAGGCTTACTCACTTTGACCAAAACATCACTATTATTTATTATTTCTTACATGCTGTGATAGATAATTTGTTAAAAAATAAAGGGACGACCATAATAATTGTAATCTATCTTAGATGCTTCCTTAATCAAAATCAGTGGTCAACTTCATTTTGGACGATGTTGAAGATGAATATAGAATATGGTGGAAAGTAAGTTAAGCATGAGAGATCCACCCAATCTTTTGCATTATAACTAGGAGATTAGAAATTCATTTAGTTTATTGAACCCCACCTTCTAAGTTGCTTAAGGAGCTAAGCATGAGGATAATCTCTTCCATTTTGTGTAAGCAAGCTATTAGGGAACAATATCTCCAATTATGTTGGGAAATATTGTGATTGCCGTAAATATCTCCTACCATAATGGGAATATTGTGATTGGACATGATTGATGTAATTATGTGTAATTAGCTTATATTAAGGTATATACTTTAGGCAATAGTGCACTGACTTCGCAGGTCATTTTATGTATATATATCTGCTGTAAGAATCAATGATACACACAGAAATTCCATCCAAACCATCTCTTTACATGGTATCAAAGCAGAACCTGATATGATCCAATCTGATCAAAACACCAACTGACTGTCATGGTTGTAGAAGAAGGGAAGAGTAGAGATGGTGGCGACAGTGTGTCAAGGAAGACAATTTCTCCTTATGACATAACCTCGAATGACAATCCTGGAAGCTTGCTAACTCAAGTTCAGTTGAGAGGAGAAAATTATGATGAATGGGCTCGTTCACTTAGAACAACATTGAGAGCAAGGAAGAAGTTTGGCTTTGTGGATGACACGATCGAACGACCAAATGAAGGATCAAAGGATCTTGAAGATTGGTGGACCAATAACTCATTGTTGGTCTCATGGATAATGAATACAATTGAACCTATGCTGCATTCAACTATCTTACACATGGAAGTGGCAAAGGATTTGTGGGATGACATAAAGGAAAGATTTTCAGTGGCAAATGGGCCACGTATACAACAACTGAAGGGAGAACTTGTTGAATGCAAGCAAAGGGGAATGACTATTGTTGCCTACTACGGAAAGCTGAAAAAGTTATGAGAAGAACTAGCAAATTATGAACAAATACCAACATGCAGATGTGGGTTATGCACCTGCAATCTCAGAGCAGCTTTGGAAAAGAGATGTGAAGAGGAAAAAGTGCACCAGTTCCTCATGGGACTTGATGAAACAATATATGGAATAATAAGGTCCAATGTTGTTGCCCAAGATCCCTTGCCCAACTTGAATAAAATTTATTCAACCTTGGTGCAAGAAGAACGTGTGCAAACAATGGCTCAAGGAAAGGAGTAGCGTGGCGAGGTGGTGAGTTTTACTGTGCAAGCAGGCCCAAAATTCTGTACTTTCATCACCATCAAAATTAAACTAAATTTGACTAAAATGACTTTTTGTTGACAAACAAACAAACAAAAAAAAATCAAAATGAGCAAGCCCCTAAATAAGGCCGTTCCAAAAAACGACAATTAATTCGGAGAATTGACCCACGAGCAGCTGTGGCTCAAGAATACATGAATGAAGATGGCTCCACAAAGAGGGAGTACATAGAGAAGGTGTTTCCACGTGGCTATCAATTCGAACCCAAAGACCATGAATTGCTCTCCTACTTGAGAAAAAAAGGTGAACAATCAAGTCTTGCCTATTCACCCTATTGGTCAAGACAATGTCTATGTTTACTCTCCTGAAAAACTAACAGGTTAGAATATTTATCTTCTTCTTTAATTTCTAATTCTATTATTCTTGAGCATTATGCATGTATAGCAATGTTATTTTCTTTTTTTCATTAATCGATTTCATGTATAGCAAATCACGTAATTTATCCTTATGACGCTAACGGTGAGATATTGTGGGCTCCACTAAATCACGTGCAAGTCACGTGTTTTGCTGATGTGGTGATGGTGTGCCGCGTGTATATATGAAAGCTCGAATGACATTATGACCATGTGTTGCACATTAGTGATTTCAGACAAGCATTCGATAATGATTCCTTCTTTTACGCGTTTGGGTCCTGGGGGGCAATCTGTAATATCTTTAAAACATCAAGGGTAGATTAGGACCAAAGTAGATAAGGTACAGCTTAACGACAGAAGGCAATCATTTAACGTGCCGACACGCACACAAATATAACTACCTAAAAACATTAGCTTTCTCTTCTCTTTATTTAGGTCAAAATTCTTGAAGGAGCAAAGGTTTGAGTTTTATCTTGAAAACCAACGAAAACTATTGTAATTATACTCCTCACTCATTCACTCACAAAGACTGATAGATGCTTTTGCAATACTCTTGAAACAAGAGAAGACTTGAAAAGTTTACAAAGTCCTGAAAGATTAAACAACAATTGCATATATGGTCACAGTACATTAAATAATTAATTTATTCGTGAATATTTTAATTAGGTAATGGTCATGATCTCTTTCTTAACAGCAAGTAATTGATGAGAACTCGTTTTTACATGTATTTGATTCATCTAAATATTTAATCATTAATAATTTCAATTGATTGCCCTTAAATTCACAGCTTTCATTAAGAAATTTTATATCGTATCTGCTTAAGATAGATTTAAAACATAAACCAAATCAACCATTGACCAGTTGATTTGTGTATTTGGAGTTTGAACTAGAGTCATAGGCTGTCACAAATGTCATTTATATTGGGTAGAAAAATGAAGAAACTACAATTCAACGAATCCCCAAAGACTAGGAGGAGATCTCTTAGCACTCAAAACTCACCATCCTAGGCTTCATATGGACATGAGCAAGAATTGAAATTAATCATTAATAATTTCAATTGATTGCCCTTAAATTCACAGCTTTCATAAAGAAATTTTATATCGTATCTACTCTAGATAAATTTAAAACATAAACCAAATCAACCATTGACCAATTGATTTGTGTATTTGGAGTTTGAACTAGAGTCATAGGCTGTCACAAATGTCATTTATATTGGGTAGAAAAATGAAGAAACTACAATTCAACGAGAATCCCCAAAGACTAAGAGGAGATCTCTTAGCACTCAAAATTCACCACTCACCATCCTAGGCTTCATATGGACATGAGCAAGAATTGAAATTTCTTTTTTTGCTTTTATCGATGGCGATCACTATCTAGTCCTAGTCAGTAATAGATGGTCTGGAAAGGCTTAAAACTTTCAAGATCAAGGACAATCCCAGCAATGGAACCAACTGCAGCTGCTATAGTAATTAGAAGGCAAGCTATACTGAGCATTTGGAGGCAGATCCATTTTGCGCTCCACTTTGGGATTCTCTTTTGGGCAATGTACATCTCCACTGGGAAATATACAGTCAGAGGCCAAAACCCAAGAGCTCCAAGAAGCCCCACAATGTAGTTGAAGAATGGAAGGAGCATTGATATCAAAGTGGTAATGATCACAAAAATTGTCCTCCAAACAAGTCTGAAGGGGTTGAGTTGGCAGGGACCGAGAACTGGGAGTGGAACTTCAATACCTTTTTTCACAAAATAACTATCTGGGAATCTTTTTGCAGCTGGTTTTTCAATGAAAGCAAAAAGGGGCCGGCAGTAAACTTGGTATGCAACAAGAAGGTGGATAACTATGGCAGCATTGGCTATGTCAATGAGCCAATATGGGTTATAGAAACCAAAACCAGTGAGAAGGTTTCCAGGGCTTGCATCTCCAAAAGCAGCATAACCAAAGCCACCACAGAGCACGTAGAAAAGGGTTGTGACTGCAACACCAATAAAAGTAGCCTTGTTCATTGTTTTCGATTCTAGTGGTGGGGATTTGATTGTGTCCTGTTTTACAACAAATCCATTAATTCAAACTTCAATTCAAAATTTTTTCTGGGTCTGAGTCCAATCAGTTTAGGACAAAGATTATACCTGAATTTCTATAAGGATCATTGAGAATGAGTATGCAAAGGCTATGTTACCGAGAGCTTGGAAGCTCCTCCAAACTTTTTGTGTTGCTGTCACAGTACCAACGCTTATCCCTGTTAGGCTTCCTCCAACTCTTCCGTTTTCTGTTAGATGACCAATTTAAGTCAGATTTTACCCCAGTAGGTTAATTTTCAAACAAAACATTAAATTTAATCATAGCCTATATGAACAGAGCTATTCCTATAACTTTGGCAACTGCTAGACCCAGCCCAATTGATGAGTAAATGAAGGGCATAACATCAGCTAAACGGAAGAGCCACCGTAACTGATGGAAGTGTAGGATTTGAGATAAAATAATCTCACCGACACCAAATGAAATCATGTAAATGTTGCTATTCGTATGGCATGGATCTTTGCCTCCACTCTTGTGGAAACAGTTAGACCTTCTGATTGCCCTGTTTGAACAAAAACCCAACAGAGCCAATTAGACCATTTTCCTTAGTGAATTCAACAAAAACTAAATTTCTAAATACCACTATGATTTCAAAACTTACATCAGGCTCATGGAAGATGCAATAATGCAGCCAATGGCAGATCCGAAAAGGTAAAGATATTGAACTAGCCCACAAATCTTGACCTTCAAGCCGCCTGACCATACACAAGCACAAAAAGCAAGATTGAAATTTTGAAACTTTGAAACAGCACCCAGAATTATAACCAAAAATAGAAAGCAAACCCAGAATTTGTTTCAATCAAACGAGTCAGGTAGCTGAAAATTTACCAAGGTTTGATTGAACAGCATGCATGTAGGTATAGTTCCTTTCGCCAATGACAGGATCACCAGAACGGTAGCAAGCAGAGAGAAGCGTGGAAGTGTAATAAGTCACAAAAGAGAACAGAATCATCAAAGCAGGACCATCAGTCCATCCAAGCTGAGCTATAGCCCAAGCCAGAGATAGCACCCCAAAACCAATTACAGCTGTTATGATGTGGCCACTCGCAGTCCACACAGTCCCTGTTTCGTCAAACACAAAATACACTCAGACTCAGTGACCAACACTTGCGCAAAAGATCAAGAAGTTGTAAAATTTACCAGTTCTTTTGAGGCGGCCATCGTCGTCGATGGGGGCACCGTTCTCATCCATCTTTGTTACGAAAAAGATCGACCCAAGTTAGTATTATGAATAAAGTTTCAGACTTTATAGGAAATCTCAAAGTTTGTGCAGAGTGGTCAGTGTTCTTCTTCAGGCCAATGAAAGTAAACAAGAAGACTTTATAGGAAGGAATTCGAGACCATGATGCCGCCAATTGTTAAGGCTTGGAAGCTTCCCTGCAAATTAAGTGCGTCGGACCCAAAGTATGTTCATTTGTTGTCAACACATGTCTAAATCAATTTATATTTTCACAAGGGTCCAACTCTTTCGCTACAAAAGTTTTGACTTGCAAACATGCCTTTGTTTCCTCTTCAACTATTCGCACTCGTTCTTTTTAAATTGGCTGCAAAATGCTTGGAAAGGTCAGAAAAGAACTTGAGAAATAACAAAGCAACAAGGTAAAAAAGGTAAAGAGTAATGGGCAGCTTGCCAGCGAAATGGATCCTCATCAGGATATGTGTGCCCCACAAATCTATCTACCTTAGACCATAATAGCACGTAGCAACTCGATCATTCCACTCAAGCAATGAGAGATTCCATCTATCAACTAAATAAAGACAAACACATATACCCTTCAATGGATAAATTAAAGTACGTAACAGATTAAGAATCTATGTCGTCACCCTATGATACATAATAATTATTATGTATCTATTATAAAGATACGTAATAATTATTAATGAGACTATGATACCGGTATTCCAAGCATAGGTATATAGATACCCTAGATACTGAATCATCTTGCATTATGGTTTGAATATGTCAGTGTACCAAACCCCCATGAAAGATAGCCCTTTAATCCAAGCATCAGGAAATTACCATAACAAAAGAGGCCAAAGAATGATTTTATTACTAATACTAATAATTATGATTATGATTATAATACCACACTCACATATCTAATGGCATGGTTTACATTAAATTTGTTTTGTTTATTATTTGCTAGTTGAACGAGTGGGTTCTCTGCAAGATTTATATCTCAAAACGGAAAAAGTGAAAGAATGGTATTCCTATAGAGCCAGAAGTCAGGGATGGAGGGCAGCAGATTCAAGTTTCAACTATGCAACCTGAAGAAAATGGTGTACTTATAGATGGAATAGATGTCACAATGGTTCTATGTCTGGCAATTAAACACTGTGAACCTGGTTTGAAATAATGTTTAAAGTCGCTGAAAATTTTCCTTTGCAAATAATCATTGTTTTTTGTTTTTATTTAATTGTAGACAATAGAAATCTGGTTTGAAATGTCACCATAACGTTACCCACATTACAATAAACGCTGTTGAAGGTGGAAGGGTGAGTAAGAGAAGACTGGTGATGGTGAAAAGAATGTAAGAACCGGAACAACAAAGTCTTTTTTTTTTTTTTTCTAGCTTTAAGTTTAGATTCACGAAATCCACAAGTTCTCGTTTTCAATATCATTTGGCTATAAGCGATTTGGTATCCACAACATAGTCTAATATATTATATACATAAATGGAATAATCAAATAAATACTAAGTGATATTTTAAATATTTCATATGGTATATGAGAAGAATCAAATTAAAATTTTTTCATAATTAAAATCAAATCATTCTTTTTTTTTTCTTTTCTTTTCATGTCACTTACAGAACAAACAACTCTTCAAAATCCACAATATTTCTAAATATATGCATCTTTTCCCCCTCGCATGCCCTTCATCTTCTCTTTCTTAATTTTTGATTCAGTCAAATATATTTGATGACTTGCACAAATTTATTTCAAAAACTAAAAAATTATTCAATACGACACAAGCACTCAAACGCGTATCTGATACCTTCTTTCTTTGTTTATTTCCAAAGTATTCATATGGTGCTTGGCTTTATTATTTTTAATTTTTTTTTGACTCATAAACGTAGTTAAATTCATAATATTTTTAGTTAAAAACTTCTATATGAGACATAATATGCATGCATGGGTAATTTTACGTCTTGTCGGCCCCAAGTCATGTGCGCCAAATGCAAAAGTGCCAAAAGGCATCATAAAATAAAGTTAAGGTCATCCTTAACCTTATCGAGGGATTGGAACTTGAAAAGTAAAGAATTGAATGTGCATGGTATTTCATGGGAAAATTCTTTTCTCAGAATATTACAATATCATGATTGCTTAAAATTGAAAGTGGGTGATGACTCCGAGTTCGCAAGTAACCGGTGGCATATCGGCACAAGAGGGTAATTTGGTCCTCTTAAATAAAAAAGTAAGATAAAAAAAAAAAAACTTTATTTATAAAGTAGGAATGTTTCACCCGAATAAATAAAGTGAGGGGAAAAGTAGTCTGAATCTGAAACTTATTTCCAAAAATTGATACCTTAAAATGTGTATCAAATGTAAGAATGTATTATTTTTAGAAATATTTTTTATATTTGGCAAATTAAATTAAGATACTTAGACTATGATATTAGATTTCTACACAGCATTCGTAAGTCGAGTTTTTCGGCTTCATGCTCTGTTGTTTAGTCTGGAAGAGAAGTTTTGCTATGTTAGCCGACATTACAAAACAAAGATAAAGGGTGTTGAAGATGATTACGATGATTCCATGACATATTAGATGATGGACAATTGTGAGAATCATGTACGTCATGCTAACGAGGCATCAGCTGCGTCATGGAAATGATGTCATCTTTTAAACCCTTGTTTAATATCCTTTTTGGGAAAGTGTGTATGAAAGCAAGCAAGACAACCTTTTAGGCTGGGCAGTTGGGAAGTGGTGGTGGGATCCATGAAAGCTGTGAGACAGAATCTATCTATCTTGTGATGAGTTTTGATTCAAAAATTCGCTGTAGCCTTTAGTTGCAGGACTGTGGGGTCACCTTTTACACCTCTCATGTGTCCATGTTTAATTTAAGCACTAAGGTTTATCTAATGTCAATGATAATGATGAGCAATTAATCTCAAAATGAACTCTAAATAATATAAGGTGCTTTTGATGGGCTATATTTGTTTTTCTTGCTTTAAAACTTAAACTTAATTGGAAACTTATAGCTAATCAACCGATACTATATATGAGTCAGGGATAATAAAGAAGAACAAGAAAGCACAAGAATGAGAAGGTTGGATCTTTAGTGAAACATATAGCATTTACTAATGAAAATTAAAATGAGGAAAAGAAAAGGGTTATTTGTTATGACTTTATTGGTTACTAATTTTTTTCATTAGCTTTCATCCTATCAAATTTGAAGGGTCTTAAAGTGGAGGTTTGGTACACTAACATATTCAAACTAAATACTAATTACCAAGAGAGAAGAGTAGTCCAAATAAAACAGTAATGTTTTTACTGAATACTAATTATCATGATAACCACACACACATATCTAATGGTTTCCATTATGTTTGCTTTATCTAACTGCTTTGTTCATTATTTGCTAGTTGAACGACTGTGTTCTCTGCATCATATATAAATCCAAAAGGAAAAATCAAAATAATGGTATCCCTATAGAGCCAGAAGTCATGAAGGGAAAGCAGCAGAATCAAGGTTCAACTATGCAAACTGAAGACAATGGTTCTTCTGGACAACTGCATGATATCGTTATTGATGGATCTTATATGGTTAAAGGAAAGTACGAAGAATTAGCTAGTTTAAATGATCATATGGAATTGGAAGAACCAATTGTTGTTAGAGACAACGTGGAAGATAGGGTTTCGGTTCAGGTGGCAGCTGAAAATGGCATCCATGGGAGCGAGGAGTATGACATCGATGCCTTTCTTGACCTGGAAGCCATTGAAGAGCTTCCAAACTTGGGATACTTTGATGAAGCTCAACGTCTTGATAACTCCTCAAATAATAACAAGCTGTTTTAAACATGTAAATTAGGGCCAATTCGGTTGTGTAGGTTTCTTATTTTGAAATATCTACTCTGTTAGATTTTTTTTGAAGAAGGCAATTGTGGTAATTTAAACTTTTTCTGGGTATTGTTTATTTTGAGATTTTTTCCTTTGGATTTTCATGAGAGAATGGAAGGACACCATATATGTAAGTGAATGCAACTAATATGAACTTTTATATTAAATTTAGATGTTGTCATGCAAAATAGAATAGAAGTGGTATGAAGCAAACAGTGTTTGTAGTAACAGAAATTTTTCATTGGCCAATTATTATTGATTTTTTTTTTAAGTCATAGAAATCTGGTTTGAAATGTCACCATAATGTTATCTACATTACCGTAGAAGTTTGTTGTTTTCACTGGATATTTCTATGATTTATGCCAACAGGTTCAATAAATAACATAGTTAGAGGGCAAAATGACTAAAAAAAAAAAAAAAAACAGTTTTGCAAACTATTTAAGTAAATGAGATCATTTGAAAACTATTTACCGATTTAGAATAATTTTAATTAAATTAATGATAAGCATGTAGAAAAAGATATCACACTACTTTATAAGCAGCATGACTCATTTTATCTATATCTTATAAATAAAATAATTAAAAGTACATATTTTGATAAATAATTTACACAGTATTCTATTTTGGTAAATAATTTTTCAAAGTATATTTTGTTAGTCAATTTACCTAATTAGAGAGTAATTCTTTTTTATTTTTTTGGTCATTAGAGGCTAAACAACAAAAAGTAGTCTATGCCCTTCTAAAATCCCATCCCATCCACACCCATTAGAATTTGAACCTATTAACACAACCACTGTTATGTCCCCTTAAAAACATTAGAGAGCAATTATGATCAATACGAGGATGAGAAGAACAACTGCCAATTAATTGACAGAAACATCATAGCGAACGGTGAATCATTGTTTTTAGGATTGCGATATAATGTCATAGTGCTGCGTCGTTTAGATGATTATAAGCCAAAGTAAACTGTTGCAGTTCTTGATTATCAATTTCCTTTCGGTTTCGGTGAAGAGGGAAAACAAACAGGAAAGGTCAACTAATGGGAACTGCTCAAAGTACTAATGCTACATAAGCCCCAGTAACCTCTTCATAAAAATCCTTTAGAATTGGCATAAATTAAGAGGTGGGGGCTTGCAAGAGAGAAAGAGAATGGTTGATAAGGCATGATCTCATCTTGAAAGTTGAAACCTGCTTGGCTTCGATGTCCTGAAGCCTTAGGGTAACTGCTCTTTTGTGGGCTTCAAGACCTTCAACCTCAGCCATGGTTGCTACATATGGCCAAAGTTTTCTGAGACCTTCCTCGGTGAGAGACTGCACAGTTATGTACTTTAGAAAAGAGTCCAGTGAAACGCCACCATACATCCTTGCATATCCATAAGTAGGAAGGACATGGTTGGTTCCACTCGCATAATCTCCAACACTCTCTGGTGTCCACGGCCCCAAAAACACAGAACCTGCAGGGGCAATCGACAAGCTTTCAAATGCATTGTGCTTAACGGAACAAAGTCATGAAATGAATGCAATGTCAAGAAAATGGCACCAAAATACAATTCAATGTCTTGATCCCCCCTTTTTTTTTTCAGTTTCAGGCATTTGAATGACAGGAAACTATGTGCACTATGGTCAACAATGAATTTGTTTGTAAAACCTTAATATTTTGATAAATAGTTTACACCTTATTCTATTTTGATAAATAATTTTTTAAAGTATATTTTATTAGTCAATTTACCTAATTAGAGAGCAATTCTTTTTTATTTTTTTGGCCCATTGGAGGCTAAACAACAAAAAGTAGTCTATGCCCTTCTAAAATCCCATCCCATCCCATCCACACCCATTGGAATTTGAACCTATTAACACAACCACTCTGATGTCCCCTTAAAAACATTAGAGAGCAATTCTGATCAATACGAGGATGAGAAGAACAACTGCCAATTAATTGACAGAAACACCATAGCTAACGGTGAATCATTGTTTTTAGGATTGCAATATAATGTCATAGTGCTGCGTCGTTTAGATGATTATAAGCCAAAGTAAACGGTTGCAGTTCTTGATTATCAATTTCCTTTCGGTTTCGGTGAAGAGGGAAAACAAACAGGAAAGGTCAACTAATGGGAACTGCTCAAAGTACTAATGCTACATAAGCCCCAGTAACCTCTTCATAAAAATGCTTTAGAATTGGCATAAATTAAGAGGTGGGGGCTTGCAAGAGAGAAAGAGAATGGTTGATAAGGCATGATCTCATCTTGAAAGTTGAAACCTGCTTGGATTCGATGTCCTGAAGCCTAAGGGTAACTGCTCTTTTGTGGGCTTCAAGACCTTCAACCTCAGCCATGGTTGCTACATATGGCCAAAGTTTTCTGAGACCTTCCTCTGTGAGAGACTGCACAGTTATGTACTTTAGAAAAGAGTCCAGTGAAACGCCACCATACATCCTTGCATATCCATAAGTAGGAAGGACATGGTTGGTTCCACTCGCATAATCTCCAACACTCTCTGGTGTCCACGGCCCCAAAAACACAGAACCTGCAGGGGCAATCGACAAGCTTTCAAATCCATTGTGCTTAACGGAACAAAGTCATGAAATGAATGCAATGTCAAGAAAATGGCACCAAAATACAATTCAATGTCTTGATCCCCCCTTTTTTTTTTCAGTTTCAGGCATTTGAATGACAGGAAACTATGTGCACTATGGTCAACAATGAATTTGTTTGTAAAACCTTCATGTTTATTCCCCTATTCATTATTCTTTCATTTTTGGATGAAAGGAGAATTCATTAGCGGAAAGAAAATATAGACACAGAGGATAAAGCATCCTCCTAGGACCAGCCAAGGAGCAAAAAGGTAAACATAGAACAGAAAGCAAAATACGTCAGTAAGAGCTTTCCAAGCCCTTGGCATATCTAACAAAGACACCTTCCCCTAGAAAAAAACCATTTGCATCCAAAGACCCACGAAGTATCAGCTACTGGCCAAAAAGATCCACTCCCACCTCCTCCACCAAGAAAAGGAAAGCTACAAAAAAGGAAAAAAACCATAGAGTCATACCAGCATTCTCAATGAAATTCTCCCACTTCTCTGCCTCTTTCACATTCACCATTAGATGCTCAGGTGCATATAAGTTTGAGAAAGTAATTGCCTGAAAGATTAAAAAACAAATATCACTTCTGAAACTCCAAGGATAATACTAATGAATTAAAAGCTAATCAGCTAGACCACAAAAAAAGGACAAAACTAGAAACTATTGATTTACAATAAACGAAGCAGTAATTAGGGTTTTTTTTTTTGTTCTTTCAAAAGAAAGCCACAAACTGCTGAAATACCAAG
>QAOA01004158.1:8275-153540 GCA_003255065.1 Cercis canadensis
CAATCATATCTAGTCCGATGGCTTCTCTACTTCCATTAATTCTCGAGTCTGGCAACTTATTTTGTGCAATGTGTTATATGCAAATTATTCAGACACTATTTGAATGTATCAAAAATAGTAATGCTAGCTACACAATTATTAGATGAACAGACCTGCATAACGGCATCTGAATTCCAGGGCCCACCTACACTTTTTTCTTTTAAACTTAGATCCAGTACATGTACTACTGCGCAGGTAGCATCTTAGATTTGTACAGCTAGCATTACTCATGACAGATTAAATATGACTATTCATGTTTGTTTATGTTGTGTATGTTCAGAATATCATTCATGTTCACTTAAATTTTCCACAGTGCGTGGAGGAGGCAGGTGTAGATGGTGCACTCATTGTGCAGCCAATTAATCGTAAGTTTGATCATAGTTTAGTCACAAGGTATGCACACAAAAAAATTACTTTTGGTTCATGTGAGAAGTCACTGCTTGTAAAGCTTTTGTGCAACACTGAAATTATTGTTGGTGTGGATGAAATGTCTAGTGGTAAAATTATGTCAGCATTTGGCCTGTCCTAGCCAAGTAGAACTCTCCATTCTGGAATTGCAAGGCAGTAATTGATATGTTTAAAATGATGGTGATGCAGAACTACAGTAAATTAGAGAAAGAAATGATTGAAAGAAAGAAAAGAATAGAGAGAGAATTCTGAAAACTCAACATTGCTAGTCTACAATCTAGATTAGATGTTCAATTACTGTAAGATCTTTATATAGAAATACAAAAATCCTATAGTAATTGGAAAAAAAAAGTAAAGATCTCTAAAACTATAGGGAAACTATATTATATAAATCCTTTTTAGATGTAGGCAAGATTACACCCAACTGTCTATTTCTATCACAAAGTTTAATTATTGGAAAACCCAGATTTGATGTGTCTGCTTATTCCCTTAGCTTGTGATTGTTCTATAACTTGAAGTTTTGTGTAATATACAAAATGTGTGAAGTATGTTATATACTTATATTCATGTTCTGAGCATGCTCCATCCAATTGCTTGTTTTTCGATGTAATTAGCTGGACAGTGAGTTGGATGGTCACAGATTAGAGGAAATATTTTACTTTGACTCAATTTCACAGTTCATGGTAGTCTTTTTAGACAACTTCTGTATAATGATTTCTATTACCCTGTGCATCATATGGTATTCCTTATGCCAAATTTTTCTTTGGGCAGTGTTCTGGAGAAATACCCCACCAAATTTTTTGGTTGTTGTCTTGCTAATCCTGCTGATGATGGAAGTGGGCTTAAGCAGTTTGAACACCTTGTTTTGAAGGTGTAGTGGAGCATTGCTTTTTATCAGATAACGGATTTTCTGTCACTGGAACTGATTTTTTATCCTTAATATGTTCTAGGATGGCTACTGTGCTGTTCGATTTAACCCTTATTTGTGGCCTTCCGGAGAAAAGGTAGACTCCCCCCTCCCTCCCGGTGAATGCATGCGTGTGTTCAGGTTATAAGCTGAAGAGGTACATTCAGTACTTCCCTCCTCAAGTACGCTCCCATCTCACTTTGATAAGTCAAGAAGGTTTTATTTGTCACATAGATATGGTATTGGAAGAAAAGCGAAGTCTTGGTTTTCTCACACTTGCATTCAATAACTACCAGTAATTGTCTCCACCAGCTCGAATTATTTCAATTAACCTACATAACTTGGAGAATGTTTATAGGATTGAACCGCTGAGCTGTAACATTGAATTTTTTTCTTAATTTCCCTAGAAACTTTCTTATTATTAGGCTGATACAAGGATAGAAAGCAAGGAAAGATCCTTTTTTTGTTAACTAAACTTCTGAAGGAAAAGAACAGTTTGACATACCAATATAGAATTGAAACACGATATTAATGATACTGGATTTAAGAAAGACTATCTTGAAAGGGCAGTTAAAAAAAAATTGCTATCTTTCAATGATGTCTCTACAATTTTTAATGTTACTCCAAATGACAAATGAAGTTGGGAAGGCAATTTTCTCAAGGGCAGGAGAACTCAAAGTACCAGTGGGTTTCATGTGTATGAAGGTGTTATTTTTTATTTCATTAACATCAAACACGGAAGAACTGTCTTCTGAAGCTTCTCCCCCTCCCTATATTATGTATTCTTAGATTCACAGAATATTTGTACTTGTGTACAATGGTATTGCTGCCCTTCTATATAGCTGTTGGAACCTCCTTGCAATGTGAAGTTGTCAAAACTGTTATGAATTAACGAACTGGATATTTCAGGGGCTTAATTTGCATATTTCTGAAATTGAGCAACTGTGTACAGACTTTCCATCAACTGTTGTATTGCTTGATCACTTAGCCTTCTGCAAACCACCAACGTGAGCTATCTTATGATTATTATTTTATGAAGGACAAGAAATCTACTGTTACTTGCATGTTATGTTGCAGAAATGATGAGGAAGGTCTTGGCTTGTCTCGGCTTTTAAATCTATCTAGATTCCCACAAGTAAGTGCCAGAATATAAATTTCAAGGGAGCAAGGGCTGCTTAAATTTTTTATCAATTGCATTTTTGTTGTATTCTTGAAGACACTGATACTCTGATAGAAGCAGAAATGTGGGCCCAAGTGCCAATCAAAGACCATTAATGGGTTTTGTTTTGCTAAGCTATCTAGGCTTGCCAAATGGGCTTGTGCCCATTTAACTAAAGTTACTTTATAACTTTAGTTTGCATTTATAAAGCTTTTTACATACTCTAATTTAACTAATGTGGGACTTGGTTAATTAGAAGCACATTTACAAACTATTTCAACACTTGAGCTCAAGCACTTTGAGCAAATTGAGCAGGCTATCACTCTTCTTCAGCATATCATAGATGCAAGCAACATAAAATGACAGGAGTCAACCTCAGTAGTTGGTAATAATGCAACCAGAAACCACAAACAGAAACAAGAATAAAAAAATGCAAATACTTGTGATAGGAACAAGCAACCAGCCACTTGAAGAGCAAAGAATGTCGCAAGACAACAATGATGTTATATGGTAAAAAAAGAAACCAAATAGACCAAACAATATAGAACATCATGCCATGATTGAAAGATATGAAGAACAACAATTTATCTCATTCTCTATCAAGAATTGCATTACCTTTAATTAATTGCTTAATAGCTTCCATAAACAGATGAACAACAATTACCATGAAGAAGGAAACCCATATATTTTGAGAGCATAACTGGAGAAAAATAAGGATATATGAATGGAGGGATAGAGACAAAATCACATGAAGGCTTTTGGAACAGCCATTAGGAAGAAAGACATGAAAGGCCTAGGCTAACAGCCTCTGAAATGTGATGAGATTATCTACAATCTGATGACCTAGACTAACAGCACCAATAGCACCTACCAGACATAAAAGTGCTAAGAAAACTTAGCAAAACTACTCTTCAATGATAAGCATGAGGCATGAACGAAAAAGGTAATTAATTATTTAAGAGTGAAAAGATGCCATCAGCTGCAGACTACAAAGCTCACATCTTCTATAGTTCTTTAAGGTCACTGCACAGCTAGAGAGTATTGATACACAGCAGCAACAAAGCAAAAGAATGACACTGTTTTTATCAAAGAAATTGGCTAAGAAAGCAGTCCCTAAGTCATTTCCTTCATATTGTTGGCATCGTCCGAATCCCCAGTGATCTCATCCCCATTTATTAAGTCATTCAAGGTAGTGACTTTGAAACCCACCCAGAGCATGCAACTTTAAGCTTGAGAGACCACTCTTTGGTTAAGTTAAAGGGTTCCTCAGCACTTAAGGAGAAGATTACACGGACTATCAGAATTAACTGTGGCAGATAATCATTTGAGGTCATTCAACCAAGAGTGGTCAAATTAAAAACTACAAAAAAAAAAAAAAAAAGTTCCGGATCTTGCTTAGAAAGCATACACCCATTTAAACAATAGAAACCAAGTAATCATATTTACTTGGATCACCCCACATTGTAAAAAGGATCAAAACAGATCTTTCTAGTACATCATACTTGGATACATTCATACAAATGATTGATCGAAGTTTGGCGAGTCAAGAGAAAGCGAAGGCGAATTGGGCGCGAGGGAGAAGGTCGGATACCCACCCACCCACATGGCATGGTGACAGGGGCAGAAAAGACTTTTTACATTTGTAGAAAAGTTTCCCATGTCATGGGAATCTGAGAATACCACCCTCCCATGGAATTTATTTTGTGAAAAACTTGTTCAAAATCTGTTCCTAGGATTCTTATTTGTCTGGGAATATTTTTTTAGAGTCTGTACCAAATATGAGAGTTTAAGTTTCTTAAGTCATGATTTTCGAGAAATTAAAAAAAATCTCTGTACCAAACGTCCCCTAAATCTCTTCATTCCCCATCTTCAATTATTGCTGTAGCTATCAAGGGAAACAAGAAAAGCAATTATGTGTTTCAATGGGCACTCAATAAGTTTGTTCCAGAGGGAAGGATTATCTTCAAGCTGATTCATGTCCAAGCTGGTATAAAAGGAGTTCCAACGCCAAGTAATATTTACTTTTAATGTTTATTGTGTTCAAGAAGGAAACTTTTTTATGCCTTAGAAATTTACGAAGATTTTATTGCACCTAGAAAACTTCTAGCGACAGGGATAATGACTAGAGTTACACTTGTGTTCTGAAAAAATCAGGAAGAGGAGGTTTGGTGTATTTCTTCTACAACAACAATGCATAAGGAAAAGGGAAACCCCGAAAGTGAAACTGAAAGGAAAAGAACACCAAGGTAAGTTAGGTAATGGTCTTTTTTTTAACTATGAATTAACCCCGAAAGTGAAACTGAAAGGAAAAGAACACCAAGGTAAGTTAGGTAACGGTCTATTTTCTTAACTATGAATTAATGCATAAAAAATATATATATATGAATTGAAGAAAAAAATGATATTTTATACAAAACCATATATTTTTTTTGTATAAATATATAAATATAAAAGCAATAAATCTTTTTATTCAGTTCATATAAACATATATATTTTTTTTCTATGAGACAAGCATTTATTACGTGAGCAGAGATCATCACAAGTTGAGTTTCTATGGGACAAGCATATATTGCTTGAGCACAGATCATCACTTCGTATTCAAGTTGAGTCTCTCTTCTTGAACAATAGTTTTCTCTAGAATTTTCCTAACGCAAGTGGCAGTATGACTTTTCTATCCAGCACGTAGATAAGTATCTGAACCATTGAACCTTGCCACCAGAAAAAAATTGTAACTCTCTGTCCCTTTAGTTTCATACCATGCTCCATCTAGCCACTCTGTTTTCAATCCTCCTTCTCTGTTCGGAAAAGGCTTCTACAACAGTCGCCACCGCCACCAACAATAATGAAATAGTGGCAGAGATTCCTACCTATGTCACTGTCTACAAAAATGGGACCGTGGTACGCCCCCGACAAACCCCATTTGTGCCAGTAACGCTTAATGACCCAGAAACTGGTGTCTCATCAAAAGACGTTGTCATCTCAAAAAGACCCTCTGTTTCTGCTCGCCTTTACCTTCCCAAATTCACCCAACACCATAAAGATAAGAAAGTTCCCATCTTGGTGTATTTCCATGGTGGAGGATTCTTCTATGAATCTGCCTTCTCCCAGTTATACTATACCTACTTGACCAAGTTCGTTGCCCAAATACAAGTTATAGTGGTTTCTGTGGAGTACAGGCTCGCTCCAGAGCACCTTCTTCCTGCAGCTTACCATGATTCCTGGGCGGCTCTCAAATGGGTTGCCTCCCATTCTTTCAAAAAACCCACCTTTTCCAGTTACGAGCCATGGCTAATCAATTATGGTGATTTCCAGAGAGTTTTTCTTGGGGGTGACAGTGCTGGTGCTAATACTGTAAATAACCTCGCCTTGCGTGCAGGGGATAAAAAATTGCCTGGTGGGTTGAAATTATTAGGTGCTTTCTTAGCCGATCCTTATTTTTACGGTTCAAAACCGATTGGATCTGAACCTGTTACAGGGCATGAGCAGAGCGTGAACTATGCGGTGTGGAGTTTTGTGTACCCTTCTGCTAATGGTGGGATTGATAACCCCTTGATCAACCCAGTGGTTCCTGGGGCACCTAGCTTGGCTGGACTTGGATGTTCTAAGTTGCTTGTGTGTGTTGCGGAAGAAGATGATTTGAGGGACAGAGGGGTTTTGTACTATGAGGCTGTGAAGAAGAGTGGTTGGAAAGGGGAGCTGGAATTCTTTTTACAGAAAGGGGTGGGTCATATTTATCATGTATCGTATCCTGATACTGAGATTGGCAAAAAAACGATGAAACGATTGGCTTCTTTCATCTTGGGGTAGAAAGAGTGTCATTGCTTAGTCTATTGACCTTCGTGTGAACTGTGAAATAAAAGGCTTCTTTCATCTGCGGGAGTTCTGCTTTTTCAAATTCAAACAGGCAAAAATGCAAACAGATGATAATCATTTCTTCCAAAACTGTATTCTGCAACGATTTGTTCATGTACTGTAAGGAGGAAATCATTTAGAATGTACTTATAAAAAATAATGTTATTTATGCTCTCATCTCTACTATTTCTTGTTTTTTATTTTTATTTTTACTTTATCTTCATTTAACATTTTCTTGTGCAATTGCACAGGCTAGAACTAGTTTATAATACATAACAGTCAATGAACCTAAAATACCATATCTTGGGTGCATGGGAAAAATTAGACGAATCTGTTTGATGGCTCAGCGAGAATAAAAAATGTTGATGACAAGTCATTAAGTTGGAAGGAAACGAGCAAAATCTTTGTTTGAAGGCTCGTAGATGTAGGTAGATAAGATTTGATTATGACGTGAGAAAGGCTTATTTAATTGAAGGATCGCTTTGCTACAGTTTGTCAATAATGAACGTAAATACAAAATAGAGATCTAATTAGATTTGATCAGAGACTATCTTATACTAAGGACAAGGCATATATTTTATTTTATTATTTTTTATATTATTTTTATTTTACATATTATCATATTAACATAATTAATTTTTGCTGAATTTATATAAAGTTTTTTTAGTATAACTTAGACAATAATTCAATAAAAATTAAATCATTATAATTGTATAATACATCATAAAATTAAAATANAAAAAAACGATGAAACGATTGGCTTCTTTCATCTTGGGGTAGAAAGAGTGTCATTGCTTAGTCTATTGACCTTCGTGTGAACTGTGAAATAAAAGGCTTCTTTCATCTGCGGGAGTTCTGCTTGTTCAAATTCAAACAGGCAAAAATGCAAACAGATGATAATCATTTCTTCCAAAACTGTATTCTGCAACGATTTGTTCATGTACTGTAAGGAGGAAATCATTTAGAATGGACTTATAAAAAATAATGTTATTTATTCTCTCATCTCTACTATTTCTTGTTTTTTATTTTTATTTTTACTTTATCTTCATTTAACATTTTCCTGTGCAATTGCACATGCTAGAACTAGTTTATAATACATAACAGTCAATGAACCTAAAATACCATATCTTGGGTGCATGGGAAAAATTAGAGGAATCTGTTTGCTGGTTCAGCGAGAATAAAAAATATTTTATTACTTGGATGATAAGTCAATAAGTTGGAAGGAAACGAAATTATATTATATGTGGGCAAAATCTTTGTCTGAGTTGAAGGCTTGTGGTAGATTATGACCTCTATGATATCTTTTAGATTTGGATCAGATCATCAGAGTAATGAAAGAGAATAAAATATGAAACATAAAGTATATGAACATACATTACATACTAACAGTATGCCTCTACTTCCTACAAATAGAAGGAATGTCTTCGCAAGAGGCAATAGAAAGAAGGCCACCACAGAAAAAAGACAACAAGTAAATAAACTTCATTCTATGTTGCACGAGGATGGGTATGCGTTTTGTACTTGGTATAGGTACGAAATGCAAGTACGACGATTTTTTAAAAAATAGGATACAAGTATGTCACGTGTATATATATATATATATATCAAATAAAATAAACAATGTTAAAATTCTCAACCATTAAAAAATATCTACCCACCCTTCACTTTGATTGAGCAATAGAAGAGGAGGAGCTGTTGCAGACGAAGAGAAAGGAAGAGGAAATTTGCTTCTACAGTCTCTGCTCTCTGTGGTTGTTTGCTGGAAAATTAGGCAATTTGATTTTGGGAAGGAGGAAGGCAATTTTGAGAGGAAAAGACTTCGAAAAACAACGTCGTACCATTAAGTTCTCTCATTTCCGCCTCTTTCAAAACAGCGCCATATCTAGCATATTCAAATCCCGGCACCTTCAAAACGACGCCGTATCCTTGGGTTTCAATTCTTGGTCCTTCCAAACGACACCGTTTCCAACATTTGTGATTTCTGCCTCCTTCCAAAACGACAACATTTAGCAATGACCGAGACTTGGTAGTCGAAAATGGAGTTGTTTCCTCTCACCGCAACCAGCTTGACGTTTTGGGAGCGTCTCTTTGACTAATTGGAGTGTTTATGAGCATTTCGAAACGTAAAAATTAATTTTTTTTAAAAAATGAAAATTTGTGAGTTTCGAAGCCTATGTGTTTCGCGTTTCAAGAACATCCCTAGAAATGTCATTCCTGTCCAACTAAGACTTCATTATTCACATATACTTTCCTACCAAGGGAAAGCCATATTAAAAAATAAATATTTTTTAAAAATATTTATCTAAAGATAATTTTTTTTAATTTTTTTCTCATAGATTTAAGAAATTTTTTAAAAAATGCCTAAGACATAGTTTTTAAGTAGATTATTTTCATAAATAGCAAAATAACCAAAATACATATAGTTATTTTTTATATATATATATATATATATATATATATATATATATATATAATAATAATAATAATTATTATTATTATATAATGTATACATAATAATATAACATTAAAAAATATTTTAATAATCTCTCACAATATAAAAAGTACCTAATTAAAAAAGCACCATTTAGTCTATCAAGTTCCAACACCTACAATAATAAATTTTAACTTTTTTGGTAAAATTATCTAAAAATACTTATTAGGTTATTATGTTTACATTCCAAAATTTGTAACACTTGGTTAACATGCTTTTTGTTTCTGATACGTGGCAAAAATTTAGAAGCAGCAGTGAGATTATCCCCAGCACAGAAATATTATGAAAGATAAAAGAGGGAAGAGATCCAGTCATGTTAACTTGAGTCATGTTGCTTAGATCTAAGCCGTCTATTTCATTTAAGGTCATTTTAACCATTAAAACACATTAATATTTAATGGTTGAAATGAGCTTTAATGGAATGGACGGCTCAGATCTGAGCAACATGACTCAAGTGACATGACTGGATCCAAATCCGATAAAAGANTTCTTTTTGTTTCTGATACGTGGCAAAAATTTAGAAGCAGCAGTGAGATTATCCCCAGCACAGAAATATTATGAAAGATAAAAGATTAATGATAAAAAAAAAATCCACCCGAAAGTTACGCAATTTATCTCTCTCCCACATGGCGCTGGAGGCTAAATACTTTTGCTCCCAGTTACTGGTTCGAACCATTGTTACCATCTTCGTAGTGCTTTGCGACTCTGCGCCCCTTGTTCGATTTCGAGGAAGCCCACATTTAAAGCTTTTTCGGCAGCAAGAATGGCCATAAGCGAAATCGAAAGCAGAACCGTTTTATGCTCCAAAATCGTAGATTCCCATCTGCATGTATGGGCGTCTCCTGAAGAGGTAACACATATCATAAGAACTCATCCTAAATATTTGGACTGCTGGCGATTTGTCACACTTGCTCCTTACTCTTTATTTGGGTTGTGTTTCTTCGTTTTCTCCGAAAGTGAATATTAAACACAAAGCTATCGATTTCAAAAGCAAGGAAAGTACTTTTTGAGTTAGAAATTTACTAACTAAATGACGCTTGGATTTTTTTATTTTATGAAGGCTGCGGGTAAATTCCCTTATTTTCCAGGCCAAGGGCCCACTTTACCCGGACATGTCGATTTCTTGCTCCAGGTATGCCTTTTTTATACCTATATCTCGCTACCCATCCTTGTCGTGTACGTCAATTGCTTGAGGTAGATTTCATGGAAACTGATTGCAACTTTGATCTCTGAAAATTAATATACCCACTATATCTTTTGCAATCATATCTAGTCCGATGGCTTCTCTACTTCCATTAATTCTCGAATCTGGCAACTTATTTTGTGCAATGTGTTATATGCAAATTATTCAGACACTATTTGAATGTATCAAAAATAGTAATGCTAGCTACACAATTATTAGATGAACAGACCTGCACAACGGCATCTGAATTCCAGGGCTCCTACACTTTTTTTCTTTTAAACTTAGATCCAGTACATGTACTACTGCGCAGGTAGCATCTTAGATTTGTACAGCTAGCATTACTCATGACAGATTAAATATGACTATTCATGTTTGTTTATGTTGTGTATGTTCAGAATATCATTCATGTTCACTTAAATTTTCCACAGTGCGTGGAGGAGGCAGGTGTAAATGGTGCACTCATTGTGCAGCCAATTAATCGTAAGTTTGATCATAGTTTAGTCACAAGGTATGCACACAAAAAAATTACTTTTGGTTCATGTGAGAAGTCACTGCTTGTATAGCTTTTGTGCAACACTGAAATTACTGTTGGTGTGGATGAAATGTCTAGTGGTAAAATTATGTCAGCATTTGGCCTGTCCTAGCCAAGTAGAACTCTCCATTCTGGAATTGCAAGTCAGCAATTGATATGTTTAAAATGATGGTGATGCAGAACTATAGTAAACTAGAGAAAGAAATGATTGAAAGAAAGAAAAGAATAGAGAGAGAATTCTGAAAACTCAACATTGCTAGTCTACAATCTAGATTAGATATTCAATTACTGTAAGATCTTTATATAGAAATACAAAAATCCTATAGTAATTGGAAAAAAAAAGTAAAGATCTCTAAAACTATAGGGAAACTAGATTATATAAATCCTTTTCAGATGTAGGCAAGGTTACACCCAACTGTCTATTTCTATCACAAAGTTTAATTATTTGAAAACCCAGATTTGATGTGTTTGCTTATTCCCTTAGCTTGTGATTGTTCTACAACTTGAAGTTTTGTGTAATATACAAAATGTGTGAAGTATGTTATATACTTATATTCATGTTCTGAGCATGCTCCATCCAATTGCTTGTTTTTCGATGTAATTAGCTGGACAGTGAGTTGGATGGTCACAGATTAGAGGAAATCTCTTACTTTGACTCAATTTCACAGTTCATGGTAGTCTTTTTAGACAACTTCTGTATAATGATTTCTTTTACCCTGTGCATCATATGGTATTCCTTATGCCAAATTTTTCTTTGGGCAGTGTTCTGAAGAAATACCCCACCAAATTTTTTGGTTGTTGTCTTGCTAATCCTGCTGATGATGGAAGTGGGCTTAAGCAGTTTGAACACCTTGTTTTGAGGGTGTAGTGGAGCATTGCTTTTTATCAGATAATGGATTTTCTGTCACTGGAACTGATTTTTTTTCCTTAATATGTTCTAGGATGGCTACCGTGCTGTTTGATTTAACCCTTATTTGTGGCCTTCCGGAGAAAAGGTAGACTCCCCCCTCCCTCCCGGTGAATGCATGCGTGTGTTCAGGTTATAAGCTGAAGAGGTACATTCAGTACTTCCCTCCTCAAGTACGCTCCCATCTCACTTTGATAAGTCAAGAAGGTTTTATTTGTCACATAGATATTGTATTGGAAGAAAAGGGAAATCTTGGTTTTCTCACACTTGCATTCAATAACTACCTGTAATTGTCTACACCAGCTCGAAGTATTTCAATTAACCTACATAACTTGGAGAATGTTTATAGGATTAACCGTTGAGCTGTAACATTGAAATTTTTTTCTTAATTTCCCTAGAAACTTTCTTATTATTAGGCTGATACAAGGATAGAAAGCAAGGAAAGATCCTTTTTTTGTTAACTAAACTTCTGAAGGAAAAGAACAGTTTGACATACCAATATAGAATTGAAACATGATATTAATNGTAATTGTCTCCACCAGCTCGAATTATTTCAATTAACCTACATAACTTGGAGAATGTTTATAGGATTGAACCGTTGAGCTGTAACATTGAAATTTTTTTCTTAATTTCCCTAGAAACTTTCTTATTATTAGGCTGATACAAGGATAGAAAGCAAGGAAAGATCCTTTTTTTGTTAACTAAACTTCTGAAGGAAAAGAACAGTTTGACATACCAATATAGAATTGAAACATGATATTAATGATACTAGATTTAAGAAAGACTGTCTTGAAAGGGCAGTTAAAAAAAATTGCTATCTTTCAATGATGTCTCTACAATTTTTAATGTTACTCCAGATGACAAATGAAGTTGGGAAGGCAATTTTCTCAAGGGCAGGAGAACTCAAAGTACCAGTGGGTTTCATGTGTATGAAGGTGTTATTTTTTTATTTCATTAACATCAAACACGGAAGAACTGTCTTCTGAAGCTTCTCCCCCTCCCTATATTATGTATTTTTAGATTCACAGAATATTTGTACTTGTGTACAATGGTATTGCTGCCCTTCTATATAGCTGTTGGAACCTCCTTATAATGTGAAGTTGTCAAAACTGTTATGAATTAACGAGCTGGATATTTCAGGAGCTTAATCTGCATATTTCTGAAATTGAGCAACTGTGTACAGACTTTCCATCAACTGTTGTATTGCTTGATCACTTAGCCTTCTGCAAACCACCAACGTGAGCTATCTTATGATTATTATTTTATGAAGGACAAGAAATCTACTCTTACTTGCATGTTATGTTGCAGAAATGATGAGGAAGGTCTTGTCTTGTCTCGGCTTTTAAATCTATCTAGATTCCCACAAGTAAGTACCAGAATATAAATTTCAAGGGAGCAAGGGATGCTTATTCTATCTCAGAAGCTCTAATTTATAGTATATCTGTAACACTTTAGTTAATATTAGACACCAATTGAAGGTTTCTCATGTAAATTGATGAGTAAAATGTTAATGGGTGTAAATTTGCAAAAGAATATGTATGGGATGTGGGTGTGATTTGTCCTAGCAACGTTCTGAAATGCGTTATCAAAATATATAGATCTTGTTTAGACTTTTCAATTTATTCCTTAAGTAGTGAAGCCTAAGCTATTATGAATTCACTGACTTCTGAATTTTGGCAGGTATATGTGAAACTTAGTGCCCTTTTCAGAGTGTCAAGATTGCAATTTCCGTATCTGGATTTGTCTCCCCTCTTGTCCCAAGTAGTCTCCAGCTTTGGTGCTAACCGTGTAATGTGGGGCAGGTGAGTAAGTGACTCCCATTCTTATTTGTCCAACTAAAATATAACCGGTGAATTTCGGGCAAAAGCGGTAGGGGCAAGGGTTGAGAAGATGTTCAAAACATGAGATGTAGAATTGAAGTTTTCTTCTAACATGTTGCAGTGATTTCCCATTTGTTGTTCCCGAATGTGGTTATAAAGGAGCCAAAGAAGCAGTGCAACTTATTGCCAATCAGATTTCTTTATCATCTTCTGATTTAGAGTGGATCATGGGGAGGACAGCGACTCAACTCTTCCAAACGCCCCAATTGACAATTTAAGCAAGGTTGTCGGAGTGACCTCGGGCAGAATACTACAAAAGATTTTACATACTTTACTTGTCAGATGTTGAATTTATACAACTCTGTGGACATTGAATTTAGATAGTTTTTCCAATTGATGTTTTATTCTATCCGTTTTTGTTCCAGAAAACGTAGTGTAGTTTTTAATTCTATATATGACATTGGGGAAAGTAGTTGTTGAGGCTGTCTTCCTAATTCAATATACATGACGAAATCGGATTGTCAGGCTTTATGTGTATGATTGGAAGCAAAACAAATTAATAGATGATTTGAGGGATTTGGATTCGTAACCGTCTCAGGCAAGAACCCATATTGAAGAGATTCAAAGCAACAAAGAAACGATTCGTTTCACAAGCCATAGCTAACAAATGCAGAACATTCCCATTTACAAACCATAAATAAATTGGTAAACCACAATAAGAATGTGAGTACAAGCATCAAAATCAAAATTTACTCCTTCAATGGCACAAAGCAGGATGTGGCTCACTATCTCTTTCCACATTTATCTGAAGCATCTGCAATCCCGGCAGCATTTCTCCTTTTCTTCCTCCTAGACTTCTCACATGCGAATGCTTTCTCCAGCTGCTCAACCCTATTTGACAGAGAGCTAAGAAGTCTAGTTTGCCTTTCATTCTTCTCAAAGAGTTGTGCCATCAAGTTCATCATCCTTTCGTTGTCTTGAATCATCCTCTCCAAGAGATCCCTGCTTCGATTTTGTTCGTCTCCTCTGCCAAACTCAAAGTTCTCTTCAACATGCTTTCCTGGCTCGTGAAATTGAACCACATTCGTCCCATTCTTTTCCTTCACCGAACTATTTTCCTCACTTCCTTCAATTAAACTTGTTTTTGCAGCTGTAGAGGTCCCAGACTGCTCGGCGGAGCGGCTTGTTCCCACACTTTCTTCCGCACTATCACTTCCATAGCTAGCCTCGTGGGCACTATCTTTAATATCGTTCTNCTTTCCACATTTATCTGAAGCATCTGCAATCCCGGCAGCATTTCTCCTTTTCTTCCTCCTAGACTTCTCACATGCGAATGCTTTCTCCAGCTGCTCAACCCTATTTGACAGAGAGCTAAGAAGTCTAGTTTGCCTTTCATTCTTCTCAAAGAGTTGTGCCATCAAGTTCATCATCCTTTCGTTGTCTTGAATCATCCTCTCCAAGAGATCCCTGCTTCGATTTTGTTCGTCTCCTCTGCCAAACTCAAAGTTCTCTTCAACATGCTTTCCTGGCTCGTCAAATTGAACCACATTCGTCCCATTCTTTTCCTTCACCGAACTATTTTCCTCACTTTCTTCAATTAAACTTGTTTTTGCAGCTGTAGAGGTCCCAGACTGCTCGGCGGAGCGGCTTGTTCCCACACTTTCTTCCGCACTATCACTTCCATAGCTAGCCTCGTGGGCACTATCTTTAATATCGTTCTGCTTTGCTTCTATTTCTATTTGTCCTTCATCTTCCAGAGACGGGCTATGGGTATCGATTAAAGCTTCCAGTTTTGGACTTTGGGAAGCAACCTCAGACTCAGCATTAGGTACAATCTCAGCAACGAGTGGCCCCGCAGATGGAACAGAAATAGGCACCAGCTCCACATGTTGACGCAACTCCGAAGTTGGGTCATCAGCAATTGAGTTGGAATCGCTACCGGCGTTTACATGTTGAGGGGTTTTATCTTGGTTTTGCGAAGCTTGACCCTCAGAGATATCTTGTGCAGCTTCACATTGCAATTCTAGATTCTGCTCCTGTGACACGTTCCCCCCATGCATGGAATCCTTGACCTCAAGGGGTTCAGAAAAGCATTCGGCATTTACAGTGTGATCAGCGGAAGAAATTTGATCGACCTTTTCTTGCAAAGCAATGGCCTTGTTGATTACAGACTTCCTGCAAGCCTTAATCCCAGAGTCGATGCTCCTCACTGAGTCCAATCTGAGAAGCAAATTCATGATGGTCTCGTTCACCCTCAGCCTCTCTTTGCCATCTTTCTTAATCAACTCAAGGGTCTCTTGTCCTGAAACCCTCCTCTCGATTTCGTCGACCTCATTCCTTATAGCGGTGATCCTCTTCATGTTCTTCCTCACCAGGAACCCTCTCAACACCTTCTGGATCTTGAGAGCCGAATTGGATCTGATGCGCTCTGAGCCTACATAATGGACAGGGATCGAAATTACCTTGTGTGATGGCTTCGTATTCGTATTCGCTTTCGTATTGCCCTGGACTGGAATCTCCCTCGAGCTGACGCTGAGCGCGGACGAGTAACGAGGCTGCCAGGCTGTATGTATTACTCCAGGCCTCAGATGCCTCAAGTCGTGAACAGCAATCAAATCAACTAATGTAGTTCATCCTGTTTGGGATTCTTATACCCGCCGCCCTCTTTAGAATTTCAATAGAAGCCGTTTCGCCTTGGAAATTACTTGTTCCTGTCAATGTCATGCACGAAGTACGCCAAACTTGTTCAAAGTAACACGGGCAAATATGTTGCTAAGCTATCAATATTAAGAGACAATACTAAAAACATTACAATCAAATACCTCGTCCACATTTAAAATTTTCTTGTCCTTCATTATCCACAGGCCGTTGCACATGACAGAAACCACGTTCTCTGTCCGCATGCTATATACGAGGATGGAAATGCTGCATGTCGGTTGAACAGTAAATTTATCAACTTCAAAATTTTGGTAGATAGCATAGTGGAAGAGAACAACGAATCCAACTACATAATTGCTTCCAAAATGCATAAGAAAACCTGAATGATTATATTAATCAATAGAAGAGCCAAAGAGGCATATGAATGATTATATTAATCAATCATTAAATATAAAGAAACACAGTCAATAGATTTGATGTAAAGTACCCTAAATTGGCCCACGGCCTGTTTGAGTCTCTTCTTGAACAATAGTTTTCTCTAGCATTTACCTACCGCAGGTGGCAGTATGACTTTTGTATCCAGCTCGTAGATAAGTATCTGAACCATTGAACCTTGCCACCAGAAAAAAATTGCAACTCTCTGTCTCTTTAGTCTCATACCATGCTCCATCTAGCCACTCTGTTTTCAATCCTCTTCCTCTATTCGGAAAAGGCTTCCACAACAGTCGCCACCGCCACCAACAATAATGAAGTAGTGGCAGAGATTCCTACCTATATCACTGTCTACAAAAATGGCACCGTGGTACGCCCCCGACAAACCCCATTTGTGCCAGCAACGCTTAATGACCCAGAAACTGGCGTCTCATCAAAAGACGTTGTCATCTCAAAAAGACCCTCTGTTTCTGCTCGCCTTTACCTTCCCAAATTCACCCAACATCATAAAGATAAGAAAGTTCCCATCTTGGTGTATTTCCATGGCGGAGGATTCTTCTATGAATCTGCCTTCTCCCAGGGATTCCACAACTACTTGACCAAGTTCGTTGCCCAAATACAAGTTATAGTGGTTTCTGTGGAGTACAGGCTCGCTCCAGAGCACCTTCTTCCTGCAGCTTACCATGATTCCTGGGCNGTTTAGGCCTGTTGCCAGGGCCAGGCTGTTGGCCCAGCCGTTTCCAACCTATAAGTGTAGTTACTACTATAGCTGTTTAGTGGGCGGGTAAAACCCGCCAAACTGCACAATTCGGGCGGTTAAAACCGGTGATTGCGGTGCAAGTGAGATCCAAAATCATGAAATTGCCTTGGTGCAGTTCGACTTGCGGGTTTCATTTTTGAAATCGCATCTAGCCTGAATCAACCCGATCAAACCGAACCAAAATCATTAAAATATTTGTAATTCTTTTATTTATTAACACACATTTTAATAATCAAATACTACATAGTTTTAGATAAAATCCCTTCACTTTCCCCACCCCATCAGAGCTCTGTCACAATATCACTAAGGTTGTGTTTGGATGAGGTATTTGACAAATTATTGTGTATTTCAAATACATGTATTTGAAATGCAGCATTTCAAATACATGTATTTATAAAATACTTTGTTTGGATACACTTTATTATAAAAAAAGTAATTTAACACTAATATTTAAAACTATTGATAGACATTACAAAATCCCTTCAAATCACATTCTTTAATCAATAAAAAAAAATATAGTGTGGTAAATAGAACTTGATTCTTTTCCTCTGCCTCTTTCTCCACCAATGCTGGTGCTGGGTAGATTATTGCATCACTGCATGGATTGTAGAATGATGTTATGGACATTCTGGTCCCATCAGTTTGTGCAATCACCCTGTGCTCCACACTCTTGTACTTCCCATTGGTAATCACCTGTTTTTCCAAAGTGTATCATGAGAATTATAATCATGCATATAACTTGTTTGAGAAATTGTCTATTAGGCATTTTAGTCAATGGATTTATCTCAAGTTGGTCACCAAGGTTGATGACAATGGAATGGCGCATAGGGGGCACATCCACCCATTGCCTATCTTTGAGTAGCTGCGGACCACTGACCTTATCATCTTGGAAGAGAAGGATGACCCCATCGGCATCGGTATGGGCACAAAGACCCTTGACAAGCTCTGGGTTTGGGCATGGAGGGTAGTTAGCAACTTTGGTACCAAAATTTGGTCCCTTTGATCCATAGAAAGCCTCCTTGAGGTACCTTTTCTCTAGTCCAAGATTCTCACATAATAAGTTTAGCAGTTCCTCTGGTAGTTTCTCTAACTTCTTAGCAAATTCCTTCATTACCACTCTGCATCATTTTTTGAAATGCTTTAATATAAGAAAAATCAGTAAAAAAAATTGGGAAAAGTCCAAAAAACCCCCATGAACTATACACTGTGTGCGCTTTACCCCAAAAGCTTTAAAAACGTAAGGAAGACCTCCTTCAACTATTAAAATGTGCATTTTACCCACAAAATTCAAACAAACATCTAATAATGGACGGAAAAAGCACATGTTATGCACATGCCGTGTTTAAATGAAAATTAATTTATAAAATTAGGGTAAAAAATTAATATTCAAAAATATTTAGGGCCAAATAATAATATTTAAAATTTATCATCTTCAACCCGTCTCTCTCTCTCTCTCTCCGTAACTGGTTTCTCAGCCACAAATTGCATCAGATATGGCAAGTAAAACTTGCATCTCCTGAATGCCCACGAGCTGAATTATCCAACTTTCTCAACAGTCAAACAACATCTAAACGAAGAAAACTAAAACCCAAAATAAAGAATAAGCATCCATCCACAACTGAAAACCACATCCTCATTGCTAAACCAGAACGGTTTCCTTGTGGATTTCACTAGATATATAGGCGCCACGACTATTGCTGTCGAGCATGATCCCTTCCCAACAGCGACCACCTTGTACACGATCCCACTCCTGCTCTTCCCCACAATTTGCCCTCATCTAACATCCATCTTCTCCAGATTAGCCACACTGACAACGAAATGGCCCCAACCATAAGCGAAATGCTGGAAATTATAGGGAAAGTCACAGACCCACCTCTCTCCTTCGTCTTCGCTTCTTGACCTTCTGGAAAGCCAGGGTTAAGGGTTCAGACATCCCTGAAACAAAACATGGACCAATTTAAGGATTCATTGCCATCTTCAACTCAGCCTTCTTGAAGAGAGCATCCCCTCTCTCCTTATTGGTCAACGACTTCACCGCCAACGAGAGCGAGTCTTACAGGATCTGGCTCAAGCAAGGAGTTAAGCGCCTTGCACGAAGTGGCGTTTGGCTTGAATATCGGCTTGGTTTCTGAGGCGGAGCTTGGCATAGAGCTTCTTGGGAATATCGTTCATAAATAGGAACATGAAGACCATCAGAAGGATCAGACCAATTTGCAGCAGAATATCGTGAACCATAAAATCTTTCTCCTTCTCCATTTCGAATTCTAAACCAGAAACCTTTTCAGCAACGACAATGGATCTGAGTGATGAAGATGGTGGACGAGGTTTATTTGTAGCAAAAGCAGAGAGGGACTGAAGAAGGACGAAGGCTAGGATGAAAATGGAATTGGACTCAGCGCTTGACCCTAGCCGCCATATTTGATTGGGTTTTCTAGCTAGTAAATTCAGAATTAACAGTGAAAAATACATTTTTGTCCTTCCACGGGGATGTGGGGATTAAAAGGTCAGCACCATGCGAGCGAGAGAGAGGGGTTGAAGATGATAAATTTTAAATATTATTATTTGGCCCTAAAAAATTTTGAATATTAATTTTTTACCCCAATTTTATAAATTTATTTTCATTTAAACACGGCATGTGCACGGCACGTGCTTTTTTCCATCCATTATTGGATGTCCGTTTGAATTTTGAGGGTAAAGCGCACATTTTAATAGTTGAAGGAGGTCTTTCCTACGTTTTTAAAGCTTTGGGGGTAAAACACACACAGTGTATAGTTCAGGGGGATTTTTTAGACTTTTCCCAAAAAAATTTGGGAGTTGGGTGGGGGTGTTGGGGAAGAAAGAAAAAGGGTTGAAAAAGTGAATTTGAAATACACTATATTAAAATTTTGAAAGTCACTATAAAAATACATTTAAATTTTAAAAATACCTTAAAAAATTACACAAATAAAATAATTCAAAATTAATATTTTAAATACATTCTACAAATATATTACACTCTACAAATACCCATCCAAACACACCTAAGTCTCCCCCTTTCTAATTTCTGAAAGCCCAAGTCCCTAACTCCCCTCTCCTCTGCAATGGACCCAATCTCTTCCTCTGAACCCTCTCCAATCTCCATCGTTCCACAGGACCTTGGACCTATCCCCTCCCCCCCATACTCATCTCTTCTCTGTCGGCGACGCCTTCTGTCCCTATCCCCACACACCTAATTCTTTACACGTTTTTGTATAAAATATGATTTTCCTTTTATTCAGTTCATATAAATATATATTTTTTTTTTTACGGGACAAGCATTTATTAGTTGAGCACAGATCATCACTTCGTATTCAACAAGTTGAGTCTCTTCTTGAACAATAGTTTTCTCTAGCATTTACCTACCGCAGGTGGCAGTATGACTTTTGTATCCAGCTCGTAGATAAGTATCTGAACCATTGAACCTTGCCACCAGAAAAAAATTGCAACTCTCTGTCTCTTTAGTCTCATACCATGCTCCATCTAGCCACTCTGTTTTCAATCCTCTTCCTCTATTCGGAAAAGGCTTCCACAACAGTCGCCACCGCCACCAACAATAATGAAATAGTGGCAGAGATTCCTACCTATATCACTGTCTACAAAAATGGCACCGTGGTACGCCCCCGACAAACCCCATTTGTGCCAGCAACGCTTAATGACCCAGAAACTGGCGTCTCATCAAAAGACGTTGTCATCTCAAAAAGACCCTCTGTTTCTGCTCGCCTTTACCTTCCCAAATTCACCCAACATCATAAAGATAAGAAAGTTCCCATCTTGGTGTACTTCCATGGTGGAGGATTCTTCTATGAATCTGCCTTCTCCCAGGGATTCCACAACTACTTGACCAAGTTCGTTGCCCAAATACAAGTTATAGTGGTTTCTGTGGAGTACAGGCTCGCTCCAGAGCACCTTCTTCCTGCAGCTTACCATGATTCCTGGGCCGCTCTCAAATGGGTTGCCTCCCATTCTTTCAAAAATCCCACCTTTTCCAATTACGAGCCATGGCTAATCAATTATGGTGATTTCCAAAGAGTTTTTCTTGGGGGTGACAGTGCTGGTGCTAATATTGCGCATAACCTCGCCTTGCGTGCAGGGGATCAAAAATTGCCTGGTGGGGTGAAATTATTAGGTGCTTTCTTAGCCCATTCTTATTTTTACGGTTCAAAACCGATTGGGTCTGAACCTGTTACAGGGCATGAGCAGAGCTTGAACTATGTGGTGTGGAGTTTTGTGTACCCTTCTGCTTCTGGTGGGATTGATAACCCCTTGATCAACCCAGTGGTTCCTGGGGCACCTAGCTTGGCTGGACTTGGATGTTCTAAGTTGCTTGTGTGTGTTGCTGGAGAAGATGATTTGAGGGACAGAGGGGTTTTGTACTATGAGGCTGTGAAGAAGAGTGGTTGGAAAGGGGAGCTGGAATTCTTTGAACAGAAAGGAGAGGGTCATGATTATCATGTATTGCGTCCTGATTCTGAGAATGGCAAGAAAATGATGAAACGATTGGCTTCTTTTATCTTGGGTTAGAACAAGTTCCATTGCTTAGTCTCTTGACCTTCGTGTGAACTGTGAAATAAAAGGCTTCTTTCATCTGCGTGAGTTCTGCTTGTTCAAATTCAAACAGGCAAAAATGCAAACAGATGATAATAATTTCTCCCAAAACTGTATTCTGCAACGATTTGTTCATGTACTGTAAGGAGGAAAGCTTGATATCTATCAGCCATATTTGCCTCAGTTTGTCTCTATGTACGTTTTTGGAATTTAATTTGTCTTTCTACTCCGTATTAGTTATACGTGTAAAACTCAACTTATCTCTTCGGCTAAATGACCCAAAAAATACAAAAATTATTCAAATGGGGCACATTACAAATATTTTATATAAATGAAGTAGTTTTAATTATTATAATATATAACTAACAGATAAAATGAGTCTCATCATAAATACAAAAGAAAAAAGTCAAGGTTTTCAACAAATTCTTATATACAATTAATTAATTAAGATTTTTTTCTTAAAATGCACTTATCATTATTTGTTCTCTCATTTTTACTATTTCTTGTATTTTTTATTTTTACTTTTATCTTCATTTAACATTTTCCTGTGCAATTGCACAGGCTAGAACTAGTTTATAATACATAACAGTCAATGAACCTAAAATACCATATCTTGGGTGCATGGGAAAAATTAGACGAATCTGTTTGATGGCTCAGCGAGAATAAAAAATATTTTATTACTTGGATGACAAGTCAATAAGTTGGAAGGAAACGAGCAAAATCTTTGTTTGAAGGCTCGTAGATGTAGGTAGATAAGATTTGATTATGACGTGAGAAAGGCTTATTTAATTGAAGGATCGCTTTGCTACAGTTAGTCAATAATGAACGTAAATACAAAATAGAGATCTAATTAGATTTGATCAGAGACTATCTTATACTAAGGACAAGGCATATATTTTATTTTATTATTTTTTATATTATTTTTATTTTACATATTATCATATTAACATAATTAATTTTTGCTGAATTTATATAAAGATTTTTTAGTATAACTTAGACAATAATTCAATAAAAATTAAATCATTATAATTGTATAATACATCATAAAATTAAAATAATACAAAAAAAAATATAGGACAAGACTTGTCTTTGATGATGTAACATAGTCTCATCCCTAATCAAATTTAGAATTATACTATTTAAGAGAATAATAGAGGAAAATAAAATATTTTGAACTCTTTCTATCAATTCTCATCTCTTCAAACTCATCTTTACTTCTTCTTTTCATCTCATCAAATTATTAAGCATACCAAAACATAACTAAAGAATAACAATTACACCCATTGTTACTCCTTAAAAAAATAATATTCTTTTAATGTTTATCCCTTTACTCCTTACCAAATATATCCTTAATGTGAAAAGATGATTTCATTATAGAATTAGAGAGAAGTCCATCACCAAGGATTGAAGACTAAGAGTGATTCTCGTAGATATTGCACTTCTATAAATTAAATAAGGCAAATTTCAAACTATTTTCACGACTATAACAGTTTTTAAGTAGATTATTTTCATAAATAACAAAATAACCAAAATACGTATAATTATTTTATTTATATGAATAATTATTATATATATATATATATAACATTAAAAAATATTTTAATAATCTCTCACAATATAAAAAGTACCTAATTAAAAAGCACCATTTAGTCTATCAAGTTCCAACACCTACAATAATAAATTCTAATTTTTTTGGTAAAATTATCTAAAAATACTTATTAGGTTATTATGTTACATTCCAAAATTTGTAACACTTCGTTAAGATGCTTTTTTGTTTCTGATACGTGGCAAAAATTTAGAAGCTGCAGTGAGATTATCCCCAGCACAGAAATAGTATGGAAGATAAAAGATTAATGATTAAAAAAAAAAAATCCACGCGAAAGTTACGCAATTTATCTCTCTCCCACATGTCGCTGAGGCTAAAGACTCTGCTCCCAGTTACTGGTTCGAACCATTGTTACCATCCTCGTAGTGCTTTGCGACTCTGCGCCCCTTGTTCGATTTCGAGGAAGCCCACATTTAAAGCTTTTTCGGCAGCAAGAATGGCCATAAGCGAAATCGAAAGCAGAACCGTTTTATGCTCCAAAATCGTAGATTCCCATCTGCATGTATGGGCGTCTCCTGAAGAGGTAACACATATCATAAGAACTCATCCTAAATATTTGGACTGCTGGCGATTTGTCACACTTGCTCCTTACTCTTTATTTGGGTTGTGTTTCTTCGTTTTCTCCGAAAGTGAATATTAAACACAAAGCTATCGATTTCAAAAGCAAGGAAAGTACTTTTTGAGTTAGAAATTTACTAACTAAATGACGCTTGGATTTTTTTATTTTATGAAGACTGCGGGTAAATTCCCTTATTTTCCAGGCCAAGAGCCCACTATACCCGGACATGTCGATTTCTTGCTCCAGGTATGCCTTTTTTATACCTATATCTCGCTACCCATCCTTGTCGTGTACGTCAATTGCTTGAGGTAGATTTCATGGAAACTGATTGCAACTTTGATCTCTGAAAACTAATATACCCACTATATCTTTTGCAATCATATCTAGTCCGATGGCTTCTCTACTTCCATTAATTCTCGAGTCTGGCAACTTATTTTGTGCAATGTGTTATATGCAAATTATTCAGACACTATTTGAATGTATCAAAAATAGTAATGCTAGCTACACAATTATTAGATGAACAGACCTGCACAACGGCATCTGAATTCCAGGGCCCACCTACACTTTTTTCTTTTAAACTTAGATCCAGTACATGTACTACTGCGCAGGTAGCATCTTAGATTTGTACAGCTAGCATTACTCATGACAGATTAAATATGACTATTCATGTTTGTTTATGTTGTGTATGTTCAGAATATCATTCATGTTCACTTAAATTTTCCACAGTGCGTGGAGGAGGCAGGTGTAGATGGTGCACTCATTGTGCAGCCAATTAATCATAAGTTTGATCATAGTTTAGTCACAAGGTATGCACACAAAAAAATTACTTTTGGTTCATGTGAGAAGTCACTGCTTGTATAGCTTTTGTGCAACACTGAAATTATTGTTGGTGTGGATGAAATGTCTAGTGGTAAAATTATGTCAGCATTTGGCCTGTCCTAGCCAAGTAGAACTCTCCATTCTGGAATTGCAAGGCAGTAATTGATATGTTTAAAATGATGGTGATGCAGAACTACAGTAAATTAGAGAAAGAAATGATTGAAAGAAAGAAAAGAATAGAGAGAGAATTCTGAAAACTCAACATTGCTAGTCTACAATCTAGATTAGATGTTCAATTACTGTAAGATCTTTATATAGAAATACAAAAATCCTATAGTAATTGGAAAAAAAAAGTAAAGATCTCTAAAACTATAGGGAAACTATATTATATAAATCCTTTTTAGATGTAGGCAAGATTACACCCAACTGTCTATTTCTATCACAAAGTTTAATTATTGGAAAACCCAGATTTGATGTGTCTGCTTATTCCCTTAGCTTGTGATTGTTCTACAACTTGAAGTTTTGTGTAATATACAAAATGTGTGAAGTATGTTATACACTTATATTCATGTTCTGAGCATGCTCCATCCAATTGCTTGTTTTTCAATGTAATTAGCTGGACAGTGAGTTGGATGGTCACAGATTAGAGGAAATCTTTTACTTTGACTCAATTTCACAGTTCATGGTAGTCTTTTTAGACAACTTCTGTATAATGATTTCTTTTACCCTGTGCATCATATGGTATTCCTTATGCCAAATTTTTCTTTGGGCAGTGTTCTGGAGAAATACCCCACCAAATTTTTTGGTTGTTGTCTTGCTAATCCTGCTGATGATGGAAGTGGGCTTAAGCAGTTTGAACACCTTGTTTTGAAGGTGTAGTGGAGCATTGCTTTTTATCAGATAACGGATTTTCTGTCACTGGAACTGATTTTTTTTCCTTTATATGTTCTAGGATGGCTACCGTGCTGTTCGATTTAACCCTTATTTGTGGCCTTCTGGAGAAAAGGTAGACTCCCCCCTCCCTCCCGGTGAATGCATGCGTGTGTTCAGGTTATAAGCTGAAGAGGTACATTCAGTACTTCCCTCCTCAAGTACGCTCCCATCTCACTTTGATAAGTCAAGAAGGTTTTATTTGTCACATAGATATGGCATTGGAAGAAAAGGGAAGTCTTGGTTTTCTCACACTTGCATTCAATAACTACCAGTAATTGTCTCCACCAGCTCGAATTATTTCAATTAACCTACATAACTTGGAGAATGTTTATAGGATTGAACCGTTGAGCTGTAACATTGAATTTTTTTTCTTAATTTCCCTAGAAACTTTCTTATTATTAGGCTGATACAAGGATAGAAAGCAAGGAAAAATCCTTTTTTTGTTAACTAAACTTCTGAAGGAAAAGAACAGTTTGACATACCAATATAGAATTGAAACACGATATTAATGATGCTAGATTTAAGAAAGACTGTCTTGAAAGGGCAGTTAAAAAAAAATTGCTATCTTTCAATGTCGTCTCTACAATTTTTAATGTTACTCCAGATGACAAATGAAGTTGGGAAGGCAATTTTCTCAAGGGCAGGAGAACTCAAAGTACCAGTGGGTTTCATGTGTATGAAGGTGTTATTTTTTATTTCATTAACATCAAACACGGAAGAACTGTCTTCTGAAGCTTCTCCCCCTCCCTATATTATGTATTTTTAGATTCACAGAATATTTGTACTTGTGTACAATGGTATTGCTGCCGTTCTATATAGCTGTTGGAACCTCCTTATAATGTTAAGTTGTCAAAACTGTTATGAATTAACGAGCTGGATATTTCAGGGGCTTAATCTGCATATTTCTGAAATTGAGCAACTGTGTACAGACTTTCCATCAACTGTTGTATTGCTTGATCACTTAGCCTTCTGCAAACCACCAACGTGAGCTATCGTATGATTATTATTTTATGAAGGACAAGAAATCTACTCTTACTTGCATGTTATGTTGCAGAAATGATGAGGAAGGTCTTGTCTTGTCTCGGCTTTTAAATCTATCTAGATTCCCACAAGTGCCAGAATATAAATTTCAAGGGAGCAAGGGCTGCTTAAATTTTTTATCAATTGCATTTTTGTTGTATTCTTGAAGACACTGATACTCTGATAGAAGCAGAAATGTGGGACTCCTGTGGATGCTTATTCTATCTCAGAAGGTCCAATTTATAGTATATCTGTAACACCTTAGTTAATATTAGACACCAATTGAAGGTCTCTCATGTAAATTGATGAGTAAAACGTTAATGGGTGTAAATTTGCAAAAGAATATATATGGGATCTGGGTGTGATTTGTCTTAGCAACGTTCTGAAATGCGTTATCAAAATATATAGACCTTGTTTAGACTTTTCAATTTATTCCTTAAGTAGTGAAGCCTAAGCTATTATGAATTCACTGACTTCTGAATTTTGGCAGGTATATGTGAAATTTAGTGCCCTTTTCAGAGTGTCAAGATTGCAATTTCCGTATCTGGATTTGTCTCCCCTCTTGTCCCAAGTAGTCTCCAGCTTTGGTGCTAACCGTGTAATGTGGGGTAGGTGAGTAAGTGACTCCCATTCTTATTTGTCCAACTAAAATATAACTGGTGAATTTCGGGCAAAAGCGGTAGGGGCAAGGGTTGAGAAGATGTTCAAAACATGAGATGTAGAATTGAAGTTTTCTTCTAACATGTTGTTGCAGTGATTTCCCATTTGTTGTTCCCGAATGTGGTTATAAAGGAGCCAAAGAAGCAGTGCAACTTATTGCCAATCAGATTTCTTTATCATCTTCTGATTTAGAGTGGATCATGGGGAGGACAGCGACGCAACTCTTCCAAACCCCCCAATTGACAATTTAAGCAAGGTTGTCGGAGTGACCTCGGGCAGAATACTACAAAAGATTTTACATACTTTACTTGACATCAGATGTTGAATTTATACAACTCTGTGGACATTGAATTTAGATAGTTTTTCCAATTGATGTTTTATTCTATCCGTTTCTGTTCCAGAAAACGTAGTGTAGTTTTTAATTCTATATATGACATTGGGGAAAGTAGTTGTTGAGGCTGTCTTCCTAATTCAATATACATGACGAAATCAAATTGTCTGGCTTTATGTGTATGATTGGAAGCAAAACAAATTAATGGATGATTTGAGGGATTTGGATTCGTAACCGTCTCAGACAAGCACCCATATTGAAGAGATTCAAAGCAACAAAAACGATTCGTTTCACAAGCCATAGCTAACAAATGCAGAACATTCCCATTTACAAACCATAAATAAATTGGTAAACCACAATAAGAATGTGAGTACAAGCATCAAAACCAAAATTTACTCCTTCAATGGCACAAAGTAGGATGTGGCTCACTATCTCTTTCCACATTTATCTGAAGCGTCTGCAATCCCGGCAGCATTTCTCCTTTTCTTCCTCCTAGACTTCTCACATGCGAATGCTTTCTCCAGCTGCTCAACCCTATCTGACAGAGAGCTAAGAAGTCTAGTTTGCCTTTCATTCTTCTCAAAGAGTTGTGCCATCAAGTTCATCATCCTTTCATTGTCCTGAATCATCCTCTCCAAGAGATCCCTGCTTCGATTTTGTTCTTCTCCTCTGCCAAACTCAAAGTTCTCTTCAACATGCTTTCCTGGCTCGTCAGATTGAACCACATTCGTCCCATTCTTTTCCTTCACCGAACTATTTTCCTCACTTCCTTCAATTAAACTTGTTTTTGCAGCTGTAGAGGTCCCAGACTGCTCGGCGGAGCGGCTTGTTCCCACACTTTCTTCCGCACTATCACTTCCATAGCTAGCCTCGTGGGCACTATCTTTAATATCGTTCTGCTTTGCTTCTATTTCTATTTGTCCTTCATCTTCCAGAGACGGGCTATGGGTATCGATTAAAGCTTCCAGTTTTGGACTTTGGGAAGCAACCTCAGACTCAGCATTAGGTACAATCTCAGCAACGAGTGGCCCCGCAGATGGAACAGAAATAGGCACCAGCTCCACATGTTGACGCAACTCCGAAGTTGGGTCATCAGCAATTGAGTTGGAATCGCTACCGGCGTTTACATGTTGAGGGGTTTTATCTTGGTTTTGCGAAGCTTGACCCTCAGAGATATCTTGTGCAGCTTCACATTGCAATTCTAGATTCTGCTCCTGTGACACGTTCCCCCCATGCATGGAATCCTTGACCTCAAGGGGTTCAGAAAAGCATTCGGCATTTACAGTGTGATCAGCGGAAGAAATTTGATCGACCTTTTCTTGCAAAGCAATGGCCTTGTTGATTACAGACTTCCTGCAAGCCTTAATCCCAGAGTCGATGCTCCTCACTGAGTCCAATCTGAGAAGCAAATTCATGATGGTCTCGTTCACCCTCAGCCTCTCTTTGCCATCTTTCTTAATCAACTCAAGGGTCTCTTGTCCTGAAACCCTCCTCTCGATTTCGTCGACCTCATTCCTTATAGCGGTGATCCTCTTCATGTTCTTCCTCACCAGGAACCCTCTCAACACCTTCTGGATCTTGAGAGCCGAATTGGATCTGATGCGCTCTGAGCCTACATAATGGACAGGGATCGAAATTACCTTGTGTGATGGCTTCGTATTCGTATTCGCTTTCGTATTGCCCTGGACTGGAATCTCCCTCGAGCTGACGCTGAGCGCTGAGCGCGGACGAGTAACGAGGCTGCCAATAGCTTCTGAAGAAGGGACTATCCATCATCTAGCCAACAGAAATTGTGCTTTCTCAGAAAAAAGAAGAAACTTTTTGAGTTTTGTGATTGTGGTTAATGAAGAAATCGAACAGCATTTATAAGACAATACCAGGGGATGGGAGGAGAATGAGGTGAAAGTTCCAGAAGTTTCAAGCGAGATATTTCGTACGAGTAGGAGTGTAGTTCCAAAAGTTTCTAGATTACCGTCGATGCTTCTTAATTTTCCCGCGGATTCTATTGGAGTGAAAATTGGGCTTTGGGAGTTTCAAACTTCCAATAAAGTTGAGACGACCCCACACACATCTACCTCCTGCACTTCAGCATCCACGTCATTTTCTGGTTTGTAAAATTCACTTTTGTAATTATTTTGTACATGACATTATTGATAACATTTTTTTTTTTTACAATTACAAATAACAGATTAGGGATGGATTTTGAGAATAGTTGGATGAAAATTCACACAACTTTAGTCCTGAGATCGCTGATTAAAATCTTTTTACGTTTTCTTTCATTATGATAAATGTAACGTACCGTAATCTATTGTTGGTGGATTAATTGAAATTTATTAGAATGAATTTGAATTTGATTATGTGACTTGAGTCATATTACTCATATTTAAGTCGTTTGTTTTATTAAAACTTATCTCAATTATTAAATATTAATGTATTTTAATGATTGAGATGAACTTTAATAAAATGGACGGCTCAAATTTAAATAACATGACTCAAGTGACATGACCAAATCTAAATTCCTTCTAGGACGAGTATTGCTTTTGACCAAATTTTTTTTTGTTTTTTTTCACATACAAAGCGAACAATGTCCATCGCAAGAAGAGCTGATGCAGACAGATGCAGAATGGCACACCATCAAACAGCTGATGCTTCTCGGATACAAGTAAAATTTATTGAAATATTGGCTGACACTAACACTATTATACCTGTATGTATTACTCCAGGCCTCAGATGCCTCAAGTCGTGAACAGCAATCAAATCAACTAATGTAGTTCATCCTGTTTGGGATTCTTATACCCGCCGCCCTCTTTAGAATTTCAATAGAAGCCGTTTCGCCTTGGAAATTACTTGTTCCTGTCAATGTCATGCACGAAGTACGCCAAACTTGTTCAAAGTAACACGGGCAAATATGTTGCTAAGCTATCAATATTAGGCCTTTTGACACAAATATTATATTTTGTAAAAGTATTTATCTAAATATTACAACTTTCAAACTATTTATACAAATATTATACTTTTAAAAAATTCAAAAATTTAAAAAAAAAAAAAGATTTTCAGACACGTGGGTCCCACCGGACACGCCGTGGGCCTCATGGCGTGTCCCAAGTGGACACGCCGTGAGGCCCACGGCGTGTCCTAATAGGCAAAATTCATCCATTTTTCCAGAGTTGTGGGCCCCGTGACGAATTTTGGCTTATTGGGACACGCCGTGAGGCCCACAGCGTGTCCGGTGGGTCCCACATGTTCGAAATTTTTTTTTTTTTAATTTTTGAATTTTTAAAAAGTATAATATTTGTGTAAATAGTTTGAAACTTGTAATATTTGGGTAAATACTTTTACACAATGTAATATTTGTGTCAAAAAGCCTCAATATTAAGAGACAATACTAAAAACATTACAATCAAATACCTCGTCCACATTTAAAATTTTCTTGTCCTTCATTATCCACAGGCCGTTGCACATGACGGAAACCACGTTCTCTGTCCGCATGCTATATACGAGGATGGAAATGCTGCATGTCGGTTGAACAGTAAATTTATCAACTTCAAAATTTTGGTAGATAGCATAGTGGAAGAGAACAACGAATCCAACTACATAATTGCTTCCAAAATGCATAAGAAAACCTGAATGATTATATTAATCAATAGAAGAGCCAAAGAGGCATATGAATGATTATATTAATCAATCATTAAATATAAAGAAACACAGTCAATAGATTTGATGTAAAGTACCCTAAATTGGCCCACGGCCTGTTTGAGTCTCTTCTTGAACAATAGTTTTCTCTAGCATTTACCTACCGCAGGTGGCAGTATGACTTTTGTATCCAGCTCGTAGATAAGTATCTGAACCATTGAACCTTGCCACCAGAAAAAAATTGCAACTCTCTGTCTCTTTAGTCTCATACCATGCTCCATCTAGCCACTCTGTTTTCAATCCTCTTCCTCTATTCGGAAAAGGCTTCCACAACAGTCGCCACCGCCACCAACAATAATGAAGTAGTGGCAGAGATTCCTACCTATATCACTGTCTACAAAAATGGCACCGTGGTACGCCCCCGACAAACCCCATTTGTGCCAGCAACGCTTAATGACCCAGAAACTGGCGTCTCATCAAAAGACGTTGTCATCTCAAAAAGACCCTCTGTTTCTGCTCGCCTTTACCTTCCCAAATTCACCCAACATCATAAAGATAAGAAAGTTCCCATCTTGGTGTATTTCCATGGCGGAGGATTCTTCTATGAATCTGCCTTCTCCCAGGGATTCCACAACTACTTGACCAAGTTCGTTGCCCAAATACAAGTTATAGTGGTTTCTGTGGAGTACAGGCTCGCTCCAGAGCACCTTCTTCCTGCAGCTTACCATGATTCCTGGGCTGCTCTCAAATGGGTTGCCTCCCATTCTTTCAAAAATCCCACCTTTTCCAATTACGAGCCATGGCTAATCAATTATGGTGATTTCCAAAGAGTTTTTCTTGGGGGTGACAGTGCTGGTGCTAATATTGCGCATAACCTCGCCTTGCGTGCAGGGGATCAAAAATTGCCTGGTGGGGTGAAATTATTAGGTGCTTTCTTAGCCCATTCTTATTTTTACGGTTCAAAACCGATTGGGTCTGAACCTGTTACAGGGCATGAGCAGAGCTTGAACTATGTGGTGTGGAGTTTTGTGTACCCTTCTGCTTCTGGTGGGATTGATAACCCCTTGATCAACCCAGTGGTTCCTGGGGCACCTAGCTTGGCTGGACTTGGATGTTCTAAGTTGCTTGTGTGTGTTGCTGGAGAAGATGATTTGAGGGACAGAGGGGTTTTGTACTATGAGGCTGTGAAGAAGAGTGGTTGGAAAGGGGAGCTGGAATTCTTTGAACAGAAAGGAGAGGGTCATGATTATCATGTATTGCGTCCTGATTCTGAGAATGGCAAGAAAATGATGAAACGATTGGCTTCTTTTATCTTGGGTTAGAACAAGTTCCATTGCTTAGTCTCTTGACCTTCGTGTGAACTGTGAAATAAAAGGCTTCTTTCATCTGCGTGAGTTCTGCTTGTTCAAATTCAAACAGGCAAAAATGCAAACAGATGATAATAATTTCTCCCAAAACTGTATTCTGCAACGATTTGTTCATGTACTGTAAGGAGGAAAGCTTGATATCTATCAGCCATATTTGCCTCAGTTTGTCTCTATGTACGTTTTTGGAATTTAATTTGTCTTTCTACTCCGTATTAGTTATACGTGTAAAACTCAACTTATCTCTTCGGCTAAATGACCCAAAAAATACAAAAATTATTCAAATGGGGCACATTACAAATATTTTATATAAATGAAGTAGTTTTAATTATTATAATATATAACTAACAGATAAAATGAGTCTCATCATAAATACAAAAGAAAAAAGTCAAGGTTTTCAACAAATTCTTATATACAATTAATTAATTAAAATTTTTTTTCTTAAAATGCACTTATCATTATTTGTTCTCTCATTTTTACTATTTCTTGTATTTTTTATTTTTACTTTTATCTTCATTTAACATTTTCCTGTGCAATTGCACAGGCTAGAACTAGTTTATAATACATAACAGTCAATGAACCTAAAATACCATATCTTGGGTGCATGGGAAAAATTAGACGAATCTGTTTGATGGCTCAGCGAGAATAAAAAATGTTGATGACAAGTCATTAAGTTGGAAGGAAACGAGCAAAATCTTTGTTTGAAGGCTCGTAGATGTAGGTAGATAAGATTTGATTATGACGTGAGAAAGGCTTATTTAATTGAAGGATCGCTTTGCTACAGTTTGTCAATAATGAACGTAAATACAAAATAGAGATCTAATTAGATTTGATCAGAGACTATCTTATACTAAGGACAAGGCATATATTTTATTTTATTATTTTTTATATTATTTTTATTTTACATATTATCATATTAACATAATTAATTTTTGCTGAATTTATATAAAGATTTTTTAGTATAACTTAGACAATAATTCAATAAAAATTAAATCATTATAATTGTATAATACATCATAAAATTAAAATAATACAAAAAAAAATATAGGACAAGACTTGTCTTTGATGATGTAACATAGTCTCATCCCTAATCAAATTTAGAATTATACTATTTAAGAGAATAATAGAGGAAAATAAAATATTTTGAACTCTTTCTATCAATTCTCATCTCTTCAAACTCATCTTTACTTCTTCTTTTCATCTCATCAAATTATTAAGCATACCAAAACATAACTAAAGAATAACAATTACACCCATTGTTACTCCTTAAAAAAATAATATTCTTTTAATGTTTATCCCTTTACTCCTTACCAAATATATCCTTAATGTGAAAAGATGATTTCATTTTAGAATTAGAGAGAAGTCCATCACCAAAGATTGAAGACTAAGAGTGATTCTCGTAGATATTGCACTTCTATAAATTAAATACATAAATAAGACATATTTCAAACTATTTCTATGACTATAGTAGTTTTTTTTTTTTTTTTTTTTACTTTTTCTCTTTAGTGTCGAATTTTCAAATCATGCAGAGTGTTGAATTTTGGCTGAATCTTCCTTTAAGTGCCGCATTGTGGCAGTGAAATTTTTTTTTATTAAAATGGCATAAGGGTGTTGCATTTTCAACCTAGTAGAGAGCCAAATTTTTGTCTATTAAGTGCTGTATTTTGGCATAGAAATTTTTTTTTTTTAAAACAAGGCATAAGGGTGTCGAATTATGGGGTAAATAAGAGAATCGAATTTTGGCATAAATTTTTTTTTTTCTTAAAAGAAGGCATGTAGTGTTGAATTATAGGGTGATAAAGGGAGTCGAATTTTGGCTCTTGCTCCTTTAAAGTGCCAAATTTTGGCATATTTTTTGTTTTTTTTTAAATTTTTTTGTTGCTTTAAATGTCGACTTTTGAGTGAAAGGGAAATGTTGAATATTGGTTTTTGCCTCCCTTATAATGTCGAATTATGGGAGAATGGGTAGAGAATCCACATGCGGAGTTAGCTCTTAGCAACATCCTTCCATGTGTTGATCAGAAAACCACAAACAAGACTCTTTTTCAGAGTAAACAAGTGGTCACCAATATTGTTAATGTTGTCAACACATTCGTCTATACCATTGCAGATTCACATGCAAGTCCAGGCAATTCCAATTATTACAATCAGTCTGGACCTCTGATGCCACCTTTGTGCTATCCATTTGACTCTCATTTCAAAGAGCGTAATTGTACATCCCAAGAAGTTTCCTCATTCAACGCTTCCATGGTATGTCATAATTTCATCACTTCATTCATTTCCCCCCAACCCATCTCTCCCAACACACACACGCGCACATGCACACGCACAAAAAGCTCAACAAGGGAAAATAAATAGATAGTAGAAGTGCACTGCAATGAAGTAGATTTGTATACAATATCAAAACACATGGTTAATAGTAAATGACATTTACATTAACATTCTATTGGAAGATAAAATTATTTTGAAAACTTGATCAGTTCACCTTTGCACGTTACCAACATAAATGAATGTTAATATAAAGAACAACATAATCAAGGAACACATAGCAGTTCAAATGATCAAGACCAAAATTCATACATTTTTCTTTCTTTCTTTACAAATTGCCAGAAGGACATGTCATCCAGCAAAACAAGCCAAGAAACTTAAAGCCTAACCTCCAGTTGTACAGGGCTTTAATTTGGACTACCGACCATCCATTAAAAATATGATTAACAAATAAGTTTTTCAAAATAATTTTATCTTCCAATAGAATGTTAATGTAAATGTCATTTACTATTAACCATGTGTTTTGATATTGTTTACTCTGAAAAAGAGTCTTGTTTGTGGTTTTCTGATCAACACATGGAAGGATGTTGCTAAGAGCTGACTCCGCATGTGGATTCTCCCATAATTCGACACTATAAGGGAGGCAAAAATCAAAATTTGACACTCTCCTTTCACTCAAAAGTCGACATTTGAAGCAAATTTTTTAAAAAAAAAAAAAACAAAAAATATGCCAAAATTTGGAACTTTAAAGGAGCAAAGAGCCAAAATTCGGCTCCCTTCATCACCCCATAATTCGACACTACATGCCTTCTTTAAAAAAAAAAAATTCTATGTCAAAATTCGGCACCTTAAAGGAGGCAAGAGTCAAAATTCGGCTCTCTTCATTACCCCATAATTCGACACCCTTATGCCTTGTTTTAAAAAAAAAAAAAAATTCTATGCCAAAATGCGGCACTTAATAGAAGTTGTAGGAAAAATTCGGCTCTCCACTGAGTTGAAAATGCGACACCCTTATGCCATTTAAAAAAACAAATTCCACTGCCACAATGCGGCACTTGAAGGAAGATTCAGCCAAAATTTGGCACCCTGCATGATTTGAAAATTCGACACTGAAGAGAAAAAGTAAAGAAAAAAAAATTGCTGTAGTTGTGAAAATAATTTAAAATATACTTTATTTATGTATTTAGTTTGTAAAAGTGCAATATCTACGAGAATCACTCTGGAAGAGTCCTCCAAGCAAGTAAGAAAACTATCAAGTATCAACACTCTTGCCTATCAGAGCCATCAGCTGCCATTTTAATTGCTTTCGGTTGCTTCACTATATCTGCCGAAGTTTGTCCCACTCTAATTTCCAATTATAGACAAGAATTTTGACATTTTTTTTTTACTATTTCTCATCATGTCTCAATTTAGTCTATTTCATTCAAGTTTAACTATACTTAATTTAAGACNTTAATTAAGACTTTATTAAAAAAAAATGTATGGTAATCAAATTTTTTTAAATAAATTTATTATTAAATTAATATAAACTTATAACTATCTTTAGATAAATAAATAATTGCTATGACTTTATTTCTTTGGACCACTATATTTTGAAATATTCCAAAATTATATAGAGTTTCATATGTTTTCTGAACAGCCAAAACCTTGAGAACGACAAACTATAGGTGTAATGGGAGTGACATTATTCCATTTCATCCACACCATGTTCTCAAAGTCAGGCCATTATTGAAGGACCGGTGGACCAAATATTCTAAACTATCCTAAATCTTATAGAAGAAGGGAAAAATATAAGATTGTATTCGTCTCTACATATTTTTTTATATAAATTGATAGCTCTTATTTAGTCATGATACACGTGAATAAAAAATAATCAGGAGAAATAAATAAATTTATTACTTAACTTAAATGATTTCTGTTCAGAATTAATTATAATTAATAGAGATATATACAAGATAAATATATCTTTATTTATGTCTAAATTATTGTCATAATGTGGAATTTGATTTCATGATAGCAGCAGATACTTTATTAAATCTCCTTTGCATCCTCTACTCTGCTCTATTAAATTTCACCTGTTCCATCTCCCTTCAATTGTAGATCTAGCTTTTCATCCTCCACTCTATTATCAACACTCCTTTTCTGTCCTTGCAATGGCTTCCAAAATTGGCATCAACACCAAAGACCTCGCCATGGAGATTCCTACGTTGGTGCGGGTTTTCAAGGATGGCACCATTGAACGCCTCCAAAATTCACCAATTGTGCCACCCTCGTTCCCAGACCCCAAAACCGGAGTCACATCCAAAGACATAGTAATCTCAGAGAACCCCTCCATCTCTGCTCGTCTTTACCTTCCAAAATTCACTGAATCCAATGAAAAAGAAGACAACAAAAAACTCCCCATCTTGGTGTACTTCCATGGCGGCGGATTCTTCTTCGAATCCGCATTCAACCAGCTCCACCACAACTACTTCAATCTCTTCGTCTCTGAAGCCAATGTTGTAGTCGTTTCTGTAGAATACAGGCTATTTCCAGAGCACCCTCTTCCCATAGCTTATCAAGATTCCTGGGATGCCCTCAAATGGGTTGCATCCCATTTGACCAAAAACCCCACCAACAGCGAGCCATGGCTAAACAATCACGGCGATTTCGACAGAATTTTCATTGGAGGTGACAGTGCTGGTGCTAATATTGTTCATAATCTTGCCATGCGTGCTGGAGCTGAGGATTTACCTGGTGGTGTCAAAATCTTTGGTACTTTTCTTTCTCATGCTTACTTCTACGGTTCAAAGCCAATTGGATCTGAGCCTAAAACAGGGCACGAGCAGACTGTGCCATATTTGGTGTGGAACTTGGTGCACCCTTCTGCGCCTGGTGGGATAGATAACCCCATGATTAATCCAGTGGTTGCTGGTGCACCTAGCTTGTCTGGGCTTGGGTGTTTTAACGTGCTTGTGTGTGTTGCTGGGAAGGATATATTAAGGGACAGAGGGGTTTGGTACTACGAGGCTGTGAAACACAGTGGGTGGAAAGGTAAATTGGAATTGTTTGAAGTGGAAGATGAGAATCATGCTTTTCACATCCATGATCCTGATTGTGAGAATGCTAAGAAAATGATCAAACGCTTTGCTGAGTTTCTTCGTCAGTAAAAGAAATGACATTGGGCAATATGTTGGATTTACTCTCAATTGAGAATTTGTTTTTGAATAAAGAAACAAGGTTGGCAAGTTCTTATTTGTGATACTTGTCTAGTATATCCAAGTTGCCAGCTTCATAAGCATGCTTTCATATTATAATTCAACTTATTATATGCAAGAAATCTATTGCTTCTGTTTCACGTTCATTATTATATCTGTCGACGGTGTTCTTGCGCATAGCAACCAAACCACATGCCCCTCCCACAAAGTTTATCAAACACCACGTGAAGCCAACAAGCAGATAATATTTTTTTAAAGGCTTAATTGCAATTTTGGTCCCCTATTTTAACCACTTGAACATTTTAGTCCCCCTTCTTTAAAAATGAACTATTGAGTCCCTATATATTCATAAAATGTACAAGTTTAGTCCATTTATCTTTAAGTCAAAATTCTTAGGTTTATTTCAAGGTGTAAAGTTCTCTGATTTATAATCCCACTGTTCAGATTGAAGAGCTATGTCTTGTGAATCTGCCAATTAAATTTCAGCTCGATCTAACGATGAAAAAGTCTAAATTTTGCGGTTAGATGAAAAATTATGATTTTGGTATTTTGGACTGAGTCCCACCGTTAGATCGAGCTAAAATTTAGTGAGGAAGTTCATAAGATGTAGCCCTTCAATCTGAACGTGGGATTATGAATCAAAGAATTTTACACCTTAAAATAAACTTAGGAATTTTGACTTAAAGATAAATGAACTAAAATTATACATTTTATGAATATAAAGGGACTCAATAGTTCATTTTTAAAAAAAGGGACCAAAATATTCAAGTGGTTAAAATATGGGGACCAAAATTGTAATTAAGCCTTTTTTAAAATATACAACTGTAATTTATTAAGATAATGAATAATTGAATTTTTGGGCAAAAAAATAATTAAGTTTTACTTATTAAATTCTAAAAAAACATAACCAAAGAAACGTTATATTGAAGTTATTCTCAACACTTAAAAAAAAGATTGTGTTCAGACTTGAAGGCTGAAGTTGTAGACCTATAGCTAAAGTAGAAATAAAAAATTCCTCAAAAACGTCCTCCTCTAGTTTTACATTATTATGGTTTCTCAAAGTCTTTATTGAGGAGCCAGGTTTGACCATATGATAAGAGAGCCATTACTTTCTATTAAAAAACACCGAGACCTTTAACTTGTAAATAGAAAATTGCATCTTTCCCTGTTTGCATATCTCTCCCTACTTCCAGTACTCTGTTTCTCTCTTGTTGTTTCAATGGCTTCCAGTTACACCATCAACGCCACAAGCACCACAAAAGAGATAGAAAGAGAGTTTCCTGCTCTAGTTCGAGTCTACAAAGATGGCACTGTGGAANGTAATTTATTAAGATAATGAATAATTGAATTTTTGGGCAAAAAAATAATTAAGTTTTACTTATTAAATTCTAAAAAAACATAACCAAAGGAACGTTATATTGAAGTTATTCTCAACACTTAAAAAAAAGATTGTGTTCAGACTTGAAGGCTGAAGTTGTAGACTTATAGCTAAAGTAGAAATAAAAAATTCCTCAAAAACGTCCTCCTCTAGTTTTACATTATTATGGTTTCTCAAAGTCTTTATTGAGGAGCCAGGCTTGACCATATGATAAGAGAGCCATTACTTCTTTATCTGCAGCTGACCCTCCTAGCGCTATTAATAAACACGGAGACCTCTTAACTTGGAAATAGAAAATTGCATCTTTCCCTGTTTGCATATCTCTCCCTACTTCCAGTACTCTGTTTCTCTCTTGTTGTTTCAATGGCTTCCAGTTACACCATCAACGCCACAAGCACCACAAAAGAGATAGAAAGAGAGTTTCCTGCTCTAGTTCGAGTCTACAAAGATGGCACTGTGGAACGCCTCTTTGGCTCCCCTATTGTGCCCCCTTCCGATGAAGACCCTGAAACTGGTGTCTCGTCTAAAGATATTGTCATCTCAGAAAACCCCGCCATTTCAGCTCGTCTTTACATTCCAAAATCCACCATTTCCCAGAAACATAAAGTTCCCATCTTGGTCTACTTTCATGCCGGTGGATTCTGCCTTGAATCCGCGTTCTCCTTCCTTGACCACCGCTACCTCAACCTCTTAGTTTCCCAAGCAAATGTTGTAGCTGTTTCCGTCGAGTACAGGCTCGCACCAGAGCACGATCTCCCAGCAGCTTACGATGATTGCTGGGATGCTCTCAAATGGGTCACCACCCATTCGACAAAAAGCCACACTGAGATTTCCGCAGAGACATGGTTAATCAATCATGGAGATTTTCAGAGAGTTTATTTAGGGGGTGATAGTGCTGGTGGTAACATCGTACATAATATAGCTTTTCGTTCTGGGGTTGAGACCTTGCCTGGTGGTGTGAAATTGTTGGGTGGTTTTCTTTCGAACCCATATTTTTGGGGTTCGAAGCCAATTGGGTCTGAACCTGTTGAAGGGCATGAGCAGAGTTTGCCACTTTTGCTGTGGAACTTTGTGTACCCTTGTGCAACAGGTGGGATTGATAACCCTATGGTTAATCCTGAGGAATCCAGCTTGGTTAGGCTTGGTTGCTCTAAGCTGCTTGTTTGTGTTAGTGGAAAGGATCAGATCAGAGACAGAGGGGTTTGGTATTATGAGGCCGTGAAGAAGAGTGGGTGGCAAGGGGATGTGGAACTTTTCGAAGTGGAAGATGAGGAACATTGTTTCCACATCTTCAATCCTGAAACTGAGAATGCTAAGAGTGTGATCAAACGCTTGGTTTCTTTTCTCCATTGAGTACAAACTAGGTATCATATAATCTTTTAAGTTTGAAGTTGAATGTCAGTATATCATCAGATGCAACCAAGGACAGGGCAAACTCTAGGCTGAAATGTCTGACAAGGTCACAAACAAAATGATCTTTATAGCGCAAAGATATAGAAGCTCAGCTTGGTTTAAATAAGGGTTATTTTGTTAACCCATATTGTAAGTTTTAGCAGTTATTAAATGATTTGCTGAAGTAATATATCACTAGTTGAAATAATGCTCTGTATTATTATTCCAAACCATTATGTAAAATACCTTTATACAAGAATGTCCAAATTTTATTATGCTTTCTTTCATTTTCACACTCAATCACATTAAGGAAACTATGTGCACAACATATTTCTTCTTATGATGATAGTATGTGTCAATGGTAGCGGGTCTGAATTAAAAAAATACGCAACATATTCACTTCAACACTAGGTTGGTCGATGCTCAATGCATAAACTTCTTCATGACCAATGGATAGAGCATTGGTACTGCTGTCCCTTGCAATGATAAATAACTTACACTCCAGCAATACCAGAAACACTGTTCCTTTAAATTAACTCATTGTAACTTTCAGAGCTTGTTCCAACATTCAAAGAGCTGTCATATATCCAAAAGATGAAGGAAATGGATCTGAAGCTTATTATGATCTAATTCCTCTATCTTCTTTAACTTATAGACCAGCCAGAAAAGTGATTTTCTTTTCAAAATAATTTTATCTTTCAAAGGGACATTTTTTTTTTTAAATTATCAAGGTATGAAGGAGACATTGAAATAAGTATTATACAAATTAAACTAGTATAGCTGAAATAAGAATTGCATTTTAGCCTTGAGTAGAACCTCAAACTTCAAATTTATTCAGCAGAAAATGGATCAAATTTGTTTTTTAGTCACATAATAAAAAATGTTTATTATTGCACACTTGTTACCCTTTGCACTGTCTCATAAGATTAATGTTAGGAAATTAGGGTTAAATACGTCGTCTCTTCGTTGTAGACTTATAGTCAGTAAAAGTAAAACAGAACACTAAACTCTCGGAAACGGACCCAAGCAAAATAAAGCCCTGGCCCGGTTCTTCTAAAATTAGGCTTAAGGCCCGGTTCTTCTATAAAGCTCAATACTTACCACCATTAGAAATATTTCTCATACACCTTAAATTTATTGGTAATTTTAATATATTAAAAAGATATGTGATATTTTTTTAATGTGACAATAAATTATTAAAAATTATTTTAAAAAATATAAATTATATATTTTTAAAAAATAAATATTTTATATATTTTTAGAAAATAAATATTTTAAGTGTAATTAATATTGCTGATCACATTATTATATACACATTTGATCTCAATATATTTTTAAAATAATAATTAAGATATTCTTAGATCAGTTTGTGCATATTAAGACACACTTTCCACATGCATTTAAGAGAATTTTTTTGAGTGTTAACCATAAAAATCAAAGATGATTAATCGAAGTAAACTTAGTACATCTTTTTACTATGAAGCCAAACTCTTAAGTTATATCAATTTTCAAACATCATATAAAAATTCAGAAATGATTGAGTCTCCTACAATTGGATCATTCTAATTCAATACGCTTATCCTGAAAAAATAAGTAGCTTTTCAATTATCATCATGGTTTTAATCGCTATATGTGTCAGTAGTTGACAAAACAGCATGGACAATCCATGGCCCTCCGAGTGATCCACTAAGCCCAACTCAGAAATCAATCACAGCCGTCCATCTTCCCCAAAACCCTAATCCATACCAAACCCTTAAAATCCCTCCCCTCACTCTCCATCCTCTCTCTCATTTGCGGCCTCTTCTCTTACCTATGCGCGCAGCTCTGTAGAGAAATTGATTGAATCGCTTCGAACCCATTCCCATGGCGGCTGCCGCTGAGAAGACCGTGGAATCCGTACAGTGCTTCGGTCGCAAGAAGACCGCCGTCGCCGTCACTTACTGCAAGCGAGGTCGCGGCCTCATCAAGATCAATGGTTGCCCCATCGAGCTCGTGGAGCCAGAGATTCTCCGATTCAAGGCGTTTGAGCCCATCCTGCTACTTGGACGACACCGTTTCATTGGCGTCGACATGCGCATCAGGGTGAAGGGTGGAGGCCACACCTCGCAGATCTACGCCATTCGTCAGAGCATCGCCAAGGCCTTGGTCGCTTTCTACCAGAAGTATGTGGATGAGCAGAGCAAGAAGGAGATTAAGGACATTCTGGTGAGGTACGATAGGACTTTGCTTGTTGCTGACCCCAGACGCTGCGAGCCCAAGAAATTTGGTGGTCGTGGTGCCAGGGCCAGGTTCCAGAAATCTTACCGTTGAGAGGGGATTGAAATTGGAGAGGTGTATGTTAGTGGGCGTGGTCTTTACTGGGCAAAGTTTACAGCTTTGGCTTTACAAATTGGAGAGTTAGTTCTTTTTTGAAAGATGGATATTTGAGATTTTATATTTACTATTTGCCTCTTGAGATTTTGTTCTGGATTCAAACTTAGTTATTATTATGCAGATTTTAATGCTTCTTATATGTTAAAATTGAGTTCGTTGGTGGATTATAATGATGCTTTTGTTTTCGTTTTTGATATAGTAGCCTATTTCTGTATTCGTATTTTGGGTGTTTGTGTATTGATAAGCTTGATATTGAACTAGCATTCTAGGTACTGGTTATGGTGGGTAATGAGTTTGGTCATGAACCAAGCTGAAAGTTGGTAATGAATTGAGTTGTATTTGGTTTATAGTTCTATTTTGTTTCTGCTATGGTTTTAATTTCACTTGGAAATTATTACATAGTTGCATTTCATTGTGAGTTGTTTAAGATAAAATTATAGTGGCCTGTGTGTTATCTCTTTACTCCTTGTAAGCCATATGCCATGTTTTTATAGAGTGTGAAGCAGGGTTACAATAAATAGGGTGAGTAGCATTGATCTTGAGGAAATGGCATTTTGCTATGCTACCAACAAACTATAATCATGAAAATTATTGGCAGTAGATCATTTTTAAAGCTTTATATATACAAATTTACGTGTTGTCTGCTTTCTCATACAGATATTAGTTCTATTATCTGAAAAGCTCGATACATGATAGCATAGTTTTGATTGGACCTCATCCAAAGGTCTCAATACAAACTCTAAACCTAATGCTATCAATATGTATATTTACATCACATATTGTACGGGTAGCAGAATTGCAATACATGGTGATTGTTTGCCTTAAAATGTGAATGCTCTGCTTTCCAGTATATTTCCTACAATTGGATACTTGTCCTGCCTAGCAGTCCTCCTCTGCTATCCTATTTCACCTTATTTACAGGTATTGGTCTTCTTGTTGATTAGAGTTTAGTGTATCAGGCTGTTGATGCGGATGATTGCTTTCTTATAAACTTTGCCAGAATATTTAAATTCTGAAATGTACTTCCCATATCAATCTTCCTCTTTGATACAAGCAGGGTCCATTTCTTATAGGTTGAACCAGGAGTAGAAAGGGGGAACTATTCTTTTACGAATTTCTGTTTTGAGGGGATGGTAGAACCAGAGACCCTTCCCCCTCTCTGGTTTCCAAGTTCTTTCTTTTCTTGTAAAAAGAGTACAGCTGATTCTGTTTTTCACTGCCATTAGTTTATGGGTTGATTTGAGGATAACAAACCCCTTCAAAAAAAGAAGGAAAAATTGTTTCTGCTGTGGATGTTCCGCTCTTATCAAGTATAATCGTCAAATAATTTAGCATTTATATATGTTAATCAAACTTTTTACTTTGACGGTAGCTCATCGTTGAGCTTGTTCTATTATGAGGAAATATTTGTGGGGATTAACGTGTACCTTTCTCTCCTCGGAGAATGGCTTTGGCGGGAGTTACCACCGATCAACGATTTATTTGCACTTCCTTGTGTTTTGGTTATCTAATCACATCAATCTGCAATTCTTAATTTTGAAAATTTATAGTAATTTACTTCTAAGAAATGCTTCGAAAGGAAATGATGAAGTTATAATTGATCAAAAAGTAATACTGACATTTACAAGGAAGCATGCTGATATTTGAGAGTAAATATATAGCCTATTGAATATATGTTCAAGTAGCATGTAACTTGAACAATACATGAAACTCTTATAACAATTTTTTCTTGAGGTCTTATAATTATTATTAGTAATTTGAATTATAGATAGTCGTCTAAATCATATTTAGTTTAGGCAAATTGAATTGGTGCTTAATGGTCGTATTAACATAACCAAATTGGTGTCAACAAGGTTGTAGATTAATTGGTTACAAGGCTCTCCTAACAAGAAGAGGGTATTGTGTTCAAAATTTTTCATTGATAAAATGAGGATCTTAAAGCTTTCTTTCACACAAAGCTACAACTGTGGGTGATTAAGCCCTAATTTTTGGGTTACCAAAAAAAAAAAAAAACCAAATTGGTCTAGAAATTAGAAAATAAAATTTGACGTTTATATTATGTTTTCTTTGTTTTTTCCTTCTTGCATTTATGTTAAGTTAAAACTTTAAGTTTAGAGATAAGTTTTTTTCCCTTGTTTATCAGAGATTATATCACAATTGAAGGAATATATCCCCTCTTACAAAGTTTTTCCATATTTTGGTATATTATTCATGTCAAATTTGATCTTTTATGTTTTTTTTTTTTCTTTGAAATTACACAATAGAAAATAGCTTATTTCTTCTTAAAATTATATCTTACTCAATTCTAATGAAATTTAAAGCCAATACGTTGACCATGGAATACCAATTGCTCAATCACTAAAGTATCCCTTTACGTAGTGTTTCTATATACTACTATATAAACTTTTAATTTTGACACTTAGAGCATGTAAATTTCCCTTGCTTACATTGAATCAATTATGGAAAACTTCTCAAAATTCAAACGGCTAATTAGCAAAATTAAAATTTGCGGTTGGTAACTCTGATCCTTTTCAAAATAGCCAAAATTTAGAAGGAAAAATGAATTTTTCTCATTTATTGATAGCCAGTAATTAAATCACATGCCCGTTACACTTTCCATTTCTAAAACCAATATTTGAATTTTTTCTTTCTTATCCTAGTTTTCATTTTCCTTTTCTGTTTTTTCTCCGCTCCCATCATTTTGTCTTTCCCTCCACACTCTGTCCCTCTCTCCCTATATATATGTCGCTATACCTGTGAACCATTTGAATTGAAGATTGTGCAAACTCCGGAGTACCGGTTCTCAGATTAAGAGGTACCTTTTAGCATTTCTAGGGTTTTACTTTCCCGTTGATTAACTTGGTTTCTGGTTCAGTTTATCGTTTTTAGACTTCACTGCACTTTCTTCAATGGATTTCGACCCAATTTTTTCCCCTTTGAAATTTATGAACCCTTCATTGTATTCTTGCAAATCTGGCTTGAATGTACATATTTTCTTATATTTGATTTTATATTGAGTTTATAGCTTTGCTTAGTCTCAGATCTGTTGCATTTTTGGCACGAATATTGGATTTTTAGGAAGAAATTATTAGTAAAGGAAGCTGTTTGTTGATTGTTTACCCTCGAAGGTCTTGTGGGTGTTCTCTAGGAACTAAAGTCTCATACGGGCATGACTTATTTGCCTCGTTGCTTAAATTTATCCTCATCCCTATTTGCTTTCTTATTATTGATTGCGATGTTATGTTATATGGAAATGCAGAATGTCTTTCCTTGCACTTTTATGTGTCACAATTAATGTTACTTTGTCAGTTTCATTTGTAGCCCAACTTTGTTTTTGTTTTTACTAAATTCAAGAGGCAAGTTGCGGCTTTACCTTGGTGATGAGTATTATAGGACATTGAAGTAGAAAAATAGATGGTAAAGCGCTATCAGAGTAACGTGATGCCCTGAAATTATATTTTAGCCAATGAAACCTTAAAAAAGCTGTACGAGTTTTTACCTGCGGAAATATTATGATTCTATATTAGATGTGAAATATAGAAGCATACATGCCTTAGGTTGATTTAACATGGGGATGGAGCATGAACTTGGGAGCAAGTATGTCTATATATGCTTGCCATTGCAATATAGATCAAAAAAAATATTACAGAAACTCAGAAATAGAAATCTGTAATACTTTTTTGATGGACCCTGTGCAAGGATGACATACATAAATTGAGAAATAGAAATCTATGAAAATTTAAAGTAGTACACCAGAAAATAGTTGCCTAGGGGGGTGACAAAATATTATATCCATGAATATCACACTTTTATGGAGCTGTATATAGATGTACTGTAATCTGTTTTGCATTTGTTTTGAATTTAAAGGCCATTCCTCTTTTTCTGTTTGTATGAAGTGTTGGAGAGTTATAGCGTGTATATATATATATATATATATATTTGGTGTATTTGGATGTGGCAGAATGCCAGATCTTCACAGCTCATATTTTAGAGCCTCCAAATGCCTATTAAAGGATGGTGCATTTGGTATTTAACAAGAAAGGAAAGCTTTATTGTATTGAATGCTGCTCTTTTTTCCCCCCCCTGAACTTGCACACGTTTTTAAAAGTTCTTCCTTTCTACCCTATATGTATTTATGTGCTAATGCATTCTATCTAAGTAATGTATTAATTTAGTAGAAAATTTGATGAGCTATAATACTTAGAAAGTTCATATTTGTCTGCTCCTTCTTATTGCAATTACTTTGTCTTAGCAGCCAGTTTGCTATATTTTTATCTTTTCCTCATGATTCATGTTATTTATCATAGGAATCCTTTGTTGGATGATGTAAATGACTGATTATAGGGGAGCTTTTCAGTTTTCATTTGTTTGTGGATCATCATTTCATATTTCAAGATATTTTAAGTATATATGTGTTACTATCAAACTGATTATCTGCCTTTCTACTGCAGCACTTCCTAACTCTTGCTTTTAAACATGAAAACTCTTCACTTTTAGAAATTTTTCTGTTAGTGACTATTGGATCATGTTTTCATCTAAAAGAAAAACTAATGTATAATGTCATGAAAATTCTCTCTCAATTTGCTGTTAGTGACATGACTTTAAAGTTCAGAGACATTTACAAGTGACTTAAATGGTTTATTTCTTCTCTTACATTGTGCAAGGTCGTGCTGACAATGCCTGATATATTGATTTGGGATACTCATGTCTGGATGCTTTAATTCTTCTGTATCTTGTCATTTATCTGCATGCACTAATGCTCTTTGACTCTTTCTATTTCCCTAAATAATCTTGTGCATGAAAACTATTGACATGAGGAGCTCTTGTAGGTTTCATTGCAATGGATGCTACCGTGCTGAATTCACAGCGCAGACCATTTTCAATCAAATTATGGCCTCCAAGCCAGAATACTAGACAGATGCTTGTGGAGCGGATGACTAACAATCTTACAAGTAAATCTATTTTCACACAGAAGTATGGAGCCTTAGACAGGGAAGAGGCTGAAGAGAATGCAAAAAGAATTGAAGATGTCGCTTTTGCTACAGCAAGTGGGCACTATGAGAAAGAGCCAGATGGTGATGGAGGTTCTGCAGTCCAGCTTTATGCCAAAGAATGTAGTAAGCTTCTTTTGGATGTCCTTAAGAAAGGGCCTGGCCAAAAGGATAACAAAGAAGTGATGACAACTAATAATATCACTGAACCAGGCGAATCTGTTTTTGATATATCCAAAGGTAAACGAGCTTTCATTGAAGCTGAGGAGGCTGAGGAACTCCTAAAGCCATTGAAGGAGCCAGGAAATTCTTTCACTAAAATATGCTTCAGTAATAGAAGTTTTGGATTAGGAGCAGCACAGGCTGCCCAGCCAATTCTCATTTCCCTCAAGGATCAGTTGAAAGAAGTAGATCTATCAGATTTTATTGCTGGAAGATCAGAGGCAGAAGCTCTTAAAGTCATGAGTATATTCTCAGCTGCTCTGGAGGGTAGTGTCTTGAAGTCTTTAAACCTCTCTGACAATGCCTTAGGTGAGAAAGGTGTTAGGGCATTTGGGGCACTCTTGAAATCACAAACCTGCTTGGAGGAGCTTTATCTGATGAATGATGGCATCTCAGAGGAAGCTGCTCGAGCAGTTTGTGAGTTAATTCCCTCCACAGAGAAACTCAGAGTTCTTCAGTTTCATAATAATATGACTGGAGATGAAGGGGCAATAGCTATATCTGAGGTGGTGAAGCGCTCTCCTTTACTGGAGGATTTTCGCTGCTCCTCTACAAGGATAGGCACTGAAGGTGGAGTTGCCTTGTCTGATGCTCTTGGGAATTGTACCCATTTGAAGAAGCTTGATTTGCGGGACAACATGTTTGGTGTAGAAGGTGGAGTTTCTTTGAGTAAAGCTCTTGCCAAGCATACAGAATTAAGAGAGGTATACCTGAGCTACCTGAACTTGGAAGATGAAGGTGCAATTGCTATAGCCAATGCTCTTAAAGAATCAGCTCCACACCTTGAAGTTTTGGAGATGTGCGGAAATGACATTACAGCAGAAGCTGCTCCTGCAATAGCAGCCTGCCTAGGAGCAAAGCAGTTCCTTGTTAAGTTGAATGTAGCAGAGAATGAATTGAAGGATGATGGTGCCATCCACATAAGCAAGGCATTAGAAGATCATGTCCATTTAAAGGAAATTGATCTAAGCTCCAACCTAATAAGAAGGGCTGGGGCTCGACAATTGGCTCAGATTGCAATACAAAAGGCAGATTTTATGTTGCTGAACATAAACGGAAATTTCATTTCTGACGAAGGCATTGATGAAGTGAAGAATATATTTAAAAAATCCCCTGACATTCTTGGCCCTCTGGATGAGAATGACCCTGATGGAGATGATGACAAAGAATCTGATGAAGGCGAAGGTAGTGAGGATGAACTGGATTCTAAAATGAAGAAACTCGAAGTTACTCAAGAGGAGTAGGGTTGTGGTCTAGCTGTTTTAAGGGATCTGCTTTCAGGTTCTGTTGCATAAGTAACTTTAGGACAGTATTGATGTAGCTACATGAAGTAGAGGGCATCTTTGTTTAGCTACATGTAGAGGGAATCTAGACCGTTGTTTCTACAGCAGTTCGTGTAACTCTTTAAGACGCATTAGTGGGGCAGTAATCAATAATCAAGGGTACCAAATTCTGCCTGTAGTTTAGGTAGCTGATATTGTTTTCTATCTGTTTCTTTTCATGAGATTATATTATTTGCAGTTAGAACCGCTTATTCTAATCATTGGTTAAATACCAAATGTTGTATCCAATTCCGTTTGTTAATTATGTTGGTGGTGCTGCTGCTTTAGGAGACATTCTCAATAGCTGTTATACACATACTCAATCCTTCTCTGCTTTGTTCTTGATCAGTTCATATTTTTATGTGGCAAATATAAAGAGATTCAATGTAAATGATCAATCCACTAGATATTTGAGACTTAAATTCTTCATCTACCCATTGGAACCCCCTGGGATAAATCAGAATGCCAACCTTATTGCCTATAATCAGATGTGTATAAAGAGAAAAGTCAGAAATATATGACTAATCTTTTTGCTTAACTTGGTGTTCAGGTCAGAAGTTATAGAATATTTGGGGAATACCTTGCTTTTATTGGTAAAATTGTTTTTCTCTATCTTTTTGCTTAACTTGGTGTTCAGGTCAGAAGTTATACAATATTTGGGGAATACCTTGCTTTTATTGGTAAAATTGTTTTTCTCTATCATTATCATCATGATGAAGATAATATTGAATGACATTTGCATGGCTTAAACTCTGTTTAGCAACGAGTTTGGTTTAATAGGCTTGAAGACTGAAGTTGAGCAATTTCATCCATTAGTCATCCTTTTGGATAGATGGCATATTTGGTGACAACACTTTGCTTTTGCTCTTCTAAGAAACTCTTACTATAATTAGTTTTGGTCTCGAGATATAATTAAGGTTCTTAATGAAGCCACTAGCCAGTTGAGCGTGGCTGGTAATATTTCTGGGTTTTTGTTATTATCAGCCCTCTCCCAGTATTATCATTTTAGTTGGGAATTAAGCACTGCTTCATGTAACCTCTTTCTTTTTGTCACATGAAAGAAAAAAGCTATTCTATGTTATGACACTTTTCTGTTTACTGATAATGTATAAAATTTGACACTAATAATCTGTCAAATTCAAACTCAATTTTCTATCTATCCAGTGATGATAAATACATATTTTTTGCTATGTTCCTATATTTGACAAATTATGTTATGACACAAATTTAAATTATATAGTAAAACTTCAATTTTATAACATCAAATTCTTCCACTCTGGTTGAGTATAGTGCATGATAAATACAAAATAAAAATGGAAAAATTAGGGATCAGATTGGTTAAAACGAGAGTGCCCATTTGTCGTAACCAGGCTTTGGGGTGGACACCCAACTCGCATCATATTCGCGAGAGCCAACCACTCATCATATCCCCTTAAACTGCCTGAAGGATCATGCTTCTTTTAATCATTGTCTTACCATTTTATAGAGGCCACGTGAAGGTTTTATATACTTCTCTCCGATGTGGGACACGAAACCGACCAGTTTCTCCTCATATAATTGATATATGACAATTTCTCTCGTACTCGAGGGTCATTTTTCAATGACGTGATGGCTCTCTTACCTTCCAGCCAAGACACACCCAGATGAACTTAATTTGACACCAGCTATGGCAACATTATGAACATGGAAGAGGATGAAAGGAAAGCAGATCGAAACAGGCTTTTGGATATCCAAATGTAGGAAATGTTGGAGAAAAAAGTGGAATGTTTGATTAAGAAAGTATTATTAGAGGAGGGAAACTGAAGAGCTTAATCTGAAAATTAACTAAGCTACTTAAAATGGAAATTGTTTACATTGCATAGTACATGTCAACACTAATAACACAGCTTGCCAAATCTTATCAGTGTTATCCCCACCAAAGCTCTTCTTTTGTCAACTTATCAGGCATGGAGTTTCATTTCTCAACCATCCAGACCGAAACATGTAAATGAACCTGGGAAATATATTTCATAAATTGATCAAATTTTATATAGATGCTGATCATGTTACAAATACTAGAATGAATTTGGTGGATTGATCATTTGTCGTGATTGAGTGTCAACTAGCAATAGCTCCAACAAACTCCTAGGGCTAAGCGGAATCACGGTTCAAAAGCCGCGTAAAGTACTGGCACCGGAAGTTATAATCAGCTCCAATTTGATCTTCCATTTGAATTCTGTCCTCTAGAATCAGACAAGGAACCCTGGGCAAGATAGCTTGATCTCTTCTTTCTATGGGTATTCCAGGAAAACACATGCTCATTCAAACCACCTCCACTTACACCCTCAGGTTCATGTCTCTGGGTGTTTGTTACTTCAGGCTTGAGTCTCTTTGGGGATGGAGTGACATGGAAGGTATCTGCACTTGTTCTCTCATTTGCCATGGGGACACTTTCATTCCTTAACTCTGGTAACCTTTCCTCTGGTCCCACACTATCTGATGGTGGGCGGTCTCTTCTTTTCCCTTTACTTAAAATGTTTGGCATGTCCCCATTCTCCACAGCCTTCATAAATTGTAGCTCACTTAAGTTATCGGAATATGCCACATCTTTTCTTTTTCGCTTTCCAGTAACACCAGCACTGTCAAAACCTTTGGGCTTATCATCCTTACCAGGTGCAGAGTAAACCCACTCAGGCACTTCATGCTCTTCCATGAGACGGGATCGGTAGTTCTCCTTTTGCCTTCTCTCTTCATCCATTTTCTCAAATAGCCAAAATTCCTCCTCTGATCGGGCTCCAAGGCGGTTGATTTCTCTCTCACTTGGTACATCTGTCCCAAGAGACCTCGTACCTCTACGCATAATCTCCTCCAACATTTCTCTTCTGTCCTGAGCTGCACAAATAAAATTACCACAACTTTAAGTATTCTTCATTTGTTTAGAAATACGACAGCCTTTTATGAGATTTTAAAATCCCTTTTCATCTCCATCACAGAGTAATGCTCAAATTTAAACGAGAAAGTGAACACTGTTATCAATAGAAGATTAATTGCAATCTTATTCTTCCAACATTGCTCAAATGATAAGATAATGCAAAAGTTTGATGAGAAGATGTAGAAACATTCCCAGGAAAAGGAAACACTTCATGCCTATAACTTTCAAATTGACATGCTTTGAGATGGGAAAAAGATGTAAGTTGTTCAGGATAGATGGATTTTTCAGACCTCTATAGAGAAACAGAAAATACAAAGAATAAGTTCATGAAAATTTGTTACGTTTCATCACAAAAAGACAATTCATTAATGATTAAGAGTCTGCAACAAGTCTTGGATAATACCCCAGAAACCACTCCCATATCTTATTCATCGTTAATAGAAGTTTGGCACATAAAAGCATCTTATATATGAGAGAGAGAGAGAGAGAGAGAGAGAGAGAAGCAGTTTCAGGAGTGAGAACCCCCTCCCACTCTTTCCTTTTTCATCCCCAAAATAGAAACAGTGATTGATAGATATTACCAAGTCATAGCACAAGTATCAACTACAACAAACCTGTTGAAGTTGTGTTGAAAAGTCCTGCCTGGATGACTTTCGCATCAATGCCCATCTTTTGTTTTGCACGCTCCAAAATCACCTCTTCAATTGATCCCACACTAACCAACACAAAAACCCTAACTTCCTTTTTTTGTCCAATACGATGAGCCCGATCCTCAGCTTGTTGATCCATTTGAGGGTTCCAATCACTGTCAAAGATTATAACAGTATCTGCTGTTTGTAAGTTCAGACCAAGACCTCCAGCACGGGTGCTCAAGAGAAACATAAAGTACGGAGAATCAGGAGCATTGAATTTTCGTAGTAGAGACCCTCTTTCCTCAGTTTTTGTTGAGCCATCAAGTCTAAGAAAACAGTAATCATGCATCCGCAGATAAACTTCAAGAATGTCCATGAGACGAGTCATTTGTGAGAAAAGAAGGACTCTGTGCCCAGCTCTTCGAAGTTTAGGGAGCAAGCGGTCAAGAAGTTCAAACTTCCCTGATGCTCTGACAATCTCGTCCTTATTCCACATATTACTATAGTCTCCCACAAAGAGGTATGGATGGTTACAACACTTTCTCAGTTGCATTGTTAGATTCTGTAGGCTTTTTGATTTCCCAGAACCTAAAAATTGTTCCATAGTTACTAAAAAGATTGCAACATAACTTCCTAGATAGAAATCAGCTAAGCATGGAAGGATTAAAAAAATGAACTAATACATGGGATGGAAGTTTTAAAACTAACTGTTAGTTTCATTTAAAGAAAACATTGAAACGCCTACACCTAGTGTTTAAAAACCACATTAATATTGGAAGAACATAAAATCATTTTTCACCTATCCATAAGAAAATTGCAACCAATAAACATATCATAAGCCATAAGGTATAGATTTTCTTCCTAAAAAGTGAGCTAAACTGATTCAGAAGCATATAAAAATATAACCAAAATCAGAAAAAAAATAAAATAAAAAAAATAGGGGGGGCAGGGGAATGAATATGTCCAACAAACCAATACGCAAATCAAAAGCATCTAGAAAAATTTGTATGTTAAAGGGTTGAGAGGGGAAGTGGATTGTAGGATGAATGGAAAACATGAAAGAACAGAAGACACAAACCATTGTCTAAACCAACTCTGCCCAAGTCAGTAACTTGTTGATAATATACTTTCTGCCACGCTGACATATCACATTTGAGTATGACCTGAGATTTCCCAGGAAGATATTTTTCCACCTCATCTTTTTTCCTTCTTAAGATGAAGGGCCTTATTACCTAAGAGTCAAGAAGATACATAAGAAAAAAAAGAAGTTGAAAAGAGAAAGATAATAAACACTAGAAGAGGAAAACCCACTTGGTGCAAACGGCGAATGATCAGTAGCTGTTCTTCATCTGTTAGAGAGACATCAACTCGATCTGCAAAGGGGGCATTAAACCAGTCCTCGAAATTTTGAACTGAATTAAAAATGTTTGGAAGCAGAAAATTAAGCAGGGACCACAATTCCTGTAAACTATTTTGAATTGGAGTTCCAGTCAACAGGAGTCGGCGGTGGATGTGATAGCTGCATGCATGTAAAATCATTTTTCCATTATCCAATTTGCTTTAACCTTTAAGTAATGGAAATGCTTTTTTAAATATTAAGAACAACCCAAGAAAGTCAACAACAGATATTGCAGAATCAAAATAATTAATACAACAGCACTTGAAGAAACATATGACAGTGACATACCAGACAAAAAATAACACTTCTGAATGAAATCCCAAAATGGGGATATTCATATCAGTAATAATACTATGGTATATTTTAATATAGACCTGCCTCTAATTGAATTGTTTAATCAAAACCAGTCTCCAGCGATACACCTAGCACCACATTTCACAAATCAGCCATTTCCAATGGTTGTGGCACTTGATTGCTAACAAAGCTTCACCCTCTCCAAAGTGGATATGGTTCTTAACCCTCTCTGCTTTAGGGCTTGCTACGTATTGACATATACTCTTTCAATCATTTTATTTCTTTTAATTTGTTCAAGTCATAATTTCTGTTTAGAGCCTTGCTTGGCCATATTTTTTGTGAATAAAAAAATTATCTCAAGACCAGGTGAACCTGAATTCATTAGCTCGTAGTCTCAGTATTCAGTTCAGTTGGTTGGGGTTAAGGTCAAACCTGATTCCAACCAACCCAAGCCCCTTTTAAGAGATAAATAAGAATGAGGAACCAAAAGGAATTTGCATGTAAATATAAATCCAGAGAAACATGGATTTATTAAATAAAATAGAAGGCTAAACTAACCAAGAATTTAGGGTACTGAACCTAATAAAACATCATTGCAAAGAAAATATCTGTTATGTAATATCATACCTGGAGTCAAGGGTTCTTGCTAGAGCACACTCGTGATTCTTCAACCGATGCCCTTCATCTACAATTAAGTAGTACCAGTGAATTTTCTTAAGAAATGCTTTATCTCTCATGATAAGATCATAGTGTGTTATCAGAACATTAAATTTTCCCTCCCCTGACAATTCTTCCTTCATTGCCTTCCTCTCATCCAGTCGTCCATCATAAAGAACAGTTGTAATGCTGGATCAGAAAGAAAATCTCTGAGTGATCTGGAAGTGAATATAATGCCAGAAATCGACACATAGAGAGCCCTCCTGCCCCTCCCCCATAGGAGAGAAGGCAAGGCAATAATTTTACAATATTTACTCAGGACATACCTAGGAACCCATGTTGAGAACTCACTGATCCAATTTGGCAGAACAGCCTTTGGAGCCACAATCAAGTGGGGACCAGTCACACCCTTATTCTCCATAAGATATGCTATCAATGAAATGGTTTGTATTGTCTTCCCCAACCCCATTTCATCAGCCAAAATTCCATTTAGATTGTTATTAAACAAAGAAAGCATCCACTGGAGGCCTTCTACCTGGTATGGTCTTAGTTCTCCACCTTGAAGACTAGATGGTTGCTCAGTTACCTGAAAATATTAGAACTTGTTAGGTTTCAAGTATACTACAACTTCTACCAAGTAGCAACTAAATAAGGAATAACTTAGATACTCTCTGTGCAAAATGAAGCATGTGCGATAAACATACTTAAAGGAACTCTTAAATCACCTTCAATTTGTAACTATTTCAGTTAAAATATCAAATTCATATTTGTGAGGAAGAGACTTTTGACTTAAACACAACCAAACTAATGGATGTATGTAGTGTCTGCACAAATTGAACCACATACCATGACTGTCTAAACTGGAATTAGCGGATAATATATACTTAAACGTCAAAAATCTATGCAGATTCTAGAGTAAATAAGAATCTCAGGAAAATCAGTGCCAGATAATTCATCATAAGATGAACAATATCTTAAGATGTATAAAAAATTAGAGAAACTTGCCAGAGGGAAAATCAACCAAATAAAATTTACTCTCTTGCATCAAAACAAATACTAACATTCCATATATTGCACAAGCACAATGTCATAACTAATTCAAACCCAAGTGCTCACTACATTTTGATGCTCAACAAATAATTTAAGTAAAAATTGTTGCAATCTATTCACACAAACACAAAATATATCTTCGATAGAGTTAACTATTTGCATAGAAAATTTCTAGTGCATTGAAGTGATTCACAGATATCTACCTTTTCTTGAATTGAATGGATGGCAGAGTTGTATTGCCTCTGACCTTCAAGTAAATCACTATCATCACCATTATGATCAGAATCTATAACGTCCATATCTTCTTCAGACGGAGATTCCTTAGAAATTCCGTTCTTTGAAGCATCTGACTCTGGTAAATCAGCTTCAGAATCATCCAAGGGTTCAATGCCATCCAAATGTTTTAAGTCCTTTTGACGTTGAACAGCTGCTCCCAAATTTACAAGTAGTTTATTTGTTTCTTCCAGAAGCAAAGTCAGTCTTTCATTCTTGCTTTCTTTCACCATTCTCATGTATGCTTCTTGATCATCAGCCTTTAAGGCTTGGAATCTCAATTTCTCTGCCCGTGTTGCACGTTGTCTTTGCCTTCCATGCCAGGCCTGAAAAATTATTTACAAGAACTCATAAGTATGTTTGACCAATGATAAATGATCATTCAAACCACAATAGGCCAAAGCCATATCCAAAATTTAGAGATTACTTGTTTCATAATACGTGAAAGATAGGAGAAAAGTGTACCTGGACGCCATCATTCCTCTGTTTTCTTCGTTTCAAAGAAGCTTGAAGTTGTAATTGGAACTCACGGACAGCATTCAGTACTTCTGCAAAAAATTTTCTTTTTCTGGTTTCTATATGATTCTTTTGCTCCTCTTCTAACCTTGACAATCTCTGCATTTGGGGTTTTAAACGACATCAGCAATATAGGGATATTTCATTCCATGTTCAGATATTGAAGTCATGCATAGGACCAAATAAATAAAAGGATGAATACACTACATGTCATATCTTTATATTTGGTGTGTATGTCTGTCTGTCTGTCTATGTCTTTTTCAACATTTCTTCTTGTTTTTGTTCTTTTCTTAGAGTGAAAGGAGTGATTAAAAACTTAAGAATTATGAACTATAAAATAGAAGAAACATGACTGTATCCTTTCTCTTCCCATCCGTGATGAAGATACAAAAGACCCTAGATTTCTAGTCAGATAACAATTAACTTTTCTAGCCACAAACAACAGAGAAAGCCATAATAGCATAAGACCAATTACAGGAATTGACTGACAAGTGGGTATAATCCCATTTCAAAAGTGAAGTTTCATCATCTAAAAATTGTAATATATGGATATCCATGATAGGGAAAGCAAGTTCAAACCAAAAAGGAAAAAAATTAATGAATAAAACAGGAAATCACCTCAGCATCCCTTTTCTTCCTTAGTTGATCATCAGCATCCATGGAGAATGGATCTCCAACACCATATAGCGGACGGTGCAACCGCATCATGCCCCAATCAAACAATTGCCTATCAGGATACGCACATTTAACATTGAGCCAGTATTCAGAACTCACTTCAGACCTGACCTTCCTCTGCAACTCTGCTAGCTGCCAGAAAAAAGTCCTTGCCCACAAGGACACAATTCATGTCATTTCTCGGTCCCAGTTTATATAAGAAATTATACACATTAATCCATCACCCTCGCTAGTAATGATTCTTTAATAGCACATTTCTTTGATCACAATGATGAGAAAGTTACAAACATGTTGCGTCTGAAAAATGTTTGACTTTTTAAATTGGTGGAACTCGGTCACACTTCAGGGGCAACAAAACAAAATAGAACTACATAAGTTATCTGTTTTATACCTCTACAGAGGATTTTGTTAAGCTTCTAAGAAAGCCATAACTTAAACCTATTTCTGAAAGTGTCACAACTCCAAGGGGGAAGCATAATTGAGCGGCATATTACAAACAACTTGCCGACAGCTCTGGGTATCACTGTGACACTTGTCAACTCATGGTTATTTTAAAGGGATTTCTTTAATGGGTATACAGAGAGATTTGGAAAGCTCTTTGAGCTGATTTTTTTTGTTTCTTTTGTTGTGTTTTTCAATTATTTTAGGAGGATCTGAGTCCTTCTTCAGTTGTATCCTTCCTCCTTTTCATAATAAATTCTTTTTTAATAAAAAAAAAAAAAATCAAACAAACAAACAACAACTTGCTGACCACTTTGTCAAAGTTAGACATGACTCACAATGCACTAAGCATTGAAGAAAGATTCAAGAATCAAGTTTACCTTTAGTCCATATAGTTCAAGTAGGCACTTTGTCTGCAGGTCCTCTCCCCTGCTTGAAGGCAACTCTGGTTCAAAACAACAATGCATTAAGTAACTCCACCAAAAAAGTCAAGACAGTTAAGATCAGTCTCAATTAGTGGTTAAGGACAATGCAAACCATGTTGAGAAGGATCATTCAAGCTTCCACCCTGATAACTTGGTTTTACAAAGGGTAAAGCCTAACTTATCAATGTATAAGAAAAGGTGAAACCTAAACCAAATTTCACCTCTTACCACCTCAGCCTTGGCCAAGATTGAAATATCTAGATCACATAATTCTAGCCAGTTCTGTAAATGGGGTTGCACAAGTTATACCTCAAAAAATCATTAGTAGTGTAACAAGACTATGCAAACAAATTGATCTCTAAATGGTACAAAAAATGCACATAATGAAATCAGCATATACACATAAAACCCAGATTTTATACAATGTGTACATGGTCAAATAAATGCAAAATATAAGATATTTCCTTTTTTACTAAAATTAGTCACCTTCAAGCTCATTTAACCGATGCTGAATCCGACTTTGATAACGCTTTTCCCATGTTTCCTTCAATTTGAAACCTGACACACAATTTGGGCGTTGCTTCAATAGCGCATCTTCAAACTCTGTTAATAAATCTACTCTAGAATTCCCTATGCCATCCTGCATAACGAGAAATAGAAACATCATCGTATAGTTTTGATGACAAATTGTAAGTTGTATACAAAATAGTTGTGGCCTGCAAATGAACTGAACAATAAAAATCTGCGGTTACCTACACGACATTCTGTATGATAGAAAGCTACAATAAGAAATTTAGGTCCCATTAAAAGGGTCTTCATGCAGAAGCTAACCTTAGTGCATCATAAAAGCCATAAAATATGAGAATGAGGAATAAATGACTAATCACTAGTTCTTTTGAGAAAACCCTATAATGGTGAACTCATATTACATTTGACTTGAAAGCGCTTACTAGACATCAGAAATACTTATCAAAATCTTTTCTGGGTGTTTTGATGAGCTTGTGAAAACAGTTTATCAAACTAACACAAACTTGTCTTGGCTTATACAATGAGCTGTTTAATATAATTGCTCTTTCAAAACACTCTTATCATATAAACACTTATTTCAGCAACTCATCCAAGCAAGGCCCATATCCACATAAAAACATACATCACAAATACATAAACCAATTAATGTTGCATTAACTTGTAATCCATATATTTTCATATCAAAGAATCAAACATATGAACATTAAATTCAATCACCAAGAAACCGACCAAGAAAACAGTTCACTATGGAACAACACCACAACCCGTCAACCCTGCCAAAACCCAATGGAAACCCCATATGAACACTGAATTCAATCACCAAAAATAATGAAAGCCAAGCAGACCCACTACCACAATTAGGGATTCAGAAAAAAGAGAAGAAACAAAGGCAAAATAATAGCATAAATCAGTCCTTAAACCTCTACAAAAGCAGCAAATTTCATGCACCAAACAATTCAAAACCCCAATAACTCCATGAATCCTCCCAATTACGGTAAAAACCAAAAAATTGAGAAGAACCCACAAAGCCAAACCACCGCCTAGCCTCAAATACCCCAACAATTACCCAAAAACCAACACCACAAGACAAAATTAACCCAAGATTCTCTGGAAAAGACTTACCAAACCCATCTGGGTATCCACATCCACGGCTCTCTCATCAGATCTAGCAGCACCGGCACTGTCATCACGAACCCCACATTGTTGAGGATCAGTGTCAGCGCCTTGGCCGCCATGATAGATGGAAGAAACGGTGTGAAAGAGGTCAGGAGGGAGAGGGAGGTTGCGGGAAACAAGGTTGAGGGCACATATCAGTGTCTTGGTCTTCTGGGCATGGTCGATGGAGTCGAGCTGAGGCATGACCATGGCGGGAGCGTGGCAACGGTCCCTTATTTTTAACGAATATTTTAAAAAAATATGGAAGAAATTAAATCTGTGCTGTGCTTTAGAGTGACAAAACAAACATGCTCCCACAAACAATACATACGCATGCGCGGCTTCTATAATCGTTTCTATGTTTCACTTCGCGAGATCCCTCGCTTACTCTTCGGCGCTTTCTCTCTCCTCTTGGGCTTATAAACGGGGGAAACGATGTGAGTGAGGGACGAATTACACAAGGGTAGTACTTGTGCGTTGAGACCAAACACGGTTCTAACTCGAGTGCAAAGACCTATATATCCCTGCTTGTATAATAAATGCCAAGCACTTTTTTTTTTTTTTTTTTCAATATCATGGTATATCTGGANTTTTTTTTTTCAATATCATGGCATGTCTGGAATCTCAAAAAAAGGCAGATAAAAACTCACTCAGACGATTATTTTAAGGTACTTTTTTAGCTTATAGAGGAAGTTATTCAACTAATTCTTAAGTGGAAGAGGATCTCCCTGATGAAAATTGTCTATTAAACAAGATTTTTGATCGTAAGATTTCATTTTCTTTTATAAGTATGTGCACTTCAAAATTCCTTATTCTTATGTTGTAAAGTAAATAAAAAGGTGGCCAGTTATCAAAAAGAAATAAAAAACTGGCCTAGATTTTTTTTGGCCTATATATTATTATTTGACCATAATATAAAAATTAAATAAATGAACAAAAATACGGATAAGACCAAAATTAATATTATTTTTCTTCATAAATATAATTTACGCTAATATATAATATGTTGGGATGAGAAGTCAAGATAAAATCAATTCAGCAAAGTTTTTCAATCAAAACTCCGTTTAGATGAGTTTATTTTTAATTTTAAGCATTTTAATGGATTAATTGAATTTATGTTTATCAAAAAAATTTACTAGTTTCGATGACTAAAGGAGATGACTCATTAAATTTAATTAAGCTGTTTGATATAAATTATTGTCATTATTTTCTTATGTGTAGGTACTTAAAATTTTAAAACTAGTGCTTTTTTTTTTACACCAAAAAAGAAAACAAATACTTTTTTTCCCACTTAAAAAAGAAAAAAATTATTTATGTGTTTGATAGTTTAAAATAACTTTTTGTGCCATAAATAGAGTTAAATTTTTTAAGTAGGAATATAAGAGATGAGAGAGTTGAACCGAAGACCTAAAGCTTTTCTTAAAGATCCTTAGACCATAAGGGTTCCAAATAACTATTGTCGAGTATTATTTTACCATTATTCTGCACAAGTACTTGTAGCACGATAGAATCACAGCTCCACTTTCTAAATTTACTACTAAAAAAGTTGGCATTCATATCAACCATATAATCAACCCTTTAATAACTATATATCTAAATAAAATAGTGTATGTGATTTACACACAATACATTCATAATACAACAATTGCATCAATTGGGTTGTAGATTAGTTGATCACAAGTCTCTCATCATAAGAAGAGACTTTTGTGTTCGAGACTTCTCATTGACAAAATGAGGGTCTCAAAGCGTTCCCCTGCACAAAATTATAACTATAGGTGCTTCGACAATGAAATCTCTAGAGCATGGATGACTTACCTCAGGCTTAGTAAGTCTGACTTCATCTAAAGGTTGAAGTTAGACTTTGGTTCTTGGGTTACCAAAATAATAATAATAATACAATAACTGCATATTGTAACTTATGTAATGCCACATATTTAAATTAAATAACTTTATGTAATTGACACATGAATAGGCAAATTTGAAAATTGCAAAATTGATCAAAATTGCAATAACTGCCTGTTGTAACTTATGTAATGCCACATATTGTGGTGTAGATATTTGTGTGAAATAATTGATCAAAATTGCAAACCATATTTGGTGGCAATAACATTCTTACTTTAATCTTAGGTAAATACTAATGATTTAATCTCAGAATAGGCAAACCATGTATGATTCTAAATCAATTTAAAATTATATCTATTCACAAACGATTTCAACCTAAATGGTTCTAAACATGTTTTCCAATTTGCAAATTGCCCATAGAGATTTTCAAAATTCATTTTGAGAACAAAATTTCGGTCATAAATGTAGGCCTTTTGGAAAATTGTTATAACATACCTGTTACAATCTTGAGTATAATGCATTTCTTTTTTCAATCAAACTCAGAATGCAGTGCATCTTTTCCCATAACAACACCCAGTTCGTTATACATCATTAGTTTATCCATCTATTTGTTCTGATGCAAAAGAGAAATCCAAAAGACTCATTAGCAATTCTCAATTACATATACAGATCGAAGACTGTTTGCAAGTTTGCCAACTATGGGAAACAGAAGTGTTAATAAAGAATGCTACAACCTAGTGGCTAGCTTGGGATGAGGATGAGGAGGAAATCAACCCCCATCCCCTCTCTTTCTCTTCTTTCCTTCTGACATGACATAAAAGGAAAACAGAAAAACTTTTGCCCACGTTCCAATTTCAGCCATTGTTTGGAGATTTGATTCCATGAACCAATACAGAAAATGCTGACCAGGAAATAACTTCCATTTTGACCCATGTTTTGTGGGTTTCCAACTTCACAAACTAGCTCAATATTCAACTCTGCAATGCTCGGCTGATTGGTTCTTGGAAGTACTGAAGAGAGATAAATATAGCCTCCTATTCAAAAGTACGGAAATTAAACAATGAGGATAAACTTGCTCGGTAAGAATCTAATATAGACAACTTGTCATGGGAAAGATTGGCAGATAGTACCTCTGTTCGGATTGTTCGGCTCCCCTGATGCGGGCATGTGTTTAAGTATTTATTAAATATGTCCGGTGCATTTTTGCCCTGGATTTTTCAAGAGGTAAGGGAGACATTAGCAAGTATATTCAGTACCATGTTCCTTGTGCCTTTTCCATATGTGGATTCAAAACCGAGTCATATGGCAATAGTGAATTAGATAAAGGTTATAAGGACATCCAAGATTGCAGTATAATTTATATGTTTTCTTAATTTGTCATGGTTAATGCTGAATTATTATGAAATTCAGTACATGGACAAGTGGATACAAAGACTACGGACGAGCGGATACCAAGACTAGAGATTTAGTTGAATTGAAAAAGAATAAAAACACCATCTCACAAGAAGCAAGGAGCTCAAATGCCTAGAATAAATTGCAATTATTTGAAGAATATTTACGTACTGCATAGTTCTCCACTTCTCTTTCTAGATAGTACATCCAACAGAAATGAAAAAACTGAAAATGGCATGTTGCTGAACCTTTTGGCACTTTCAGGGCATGTCATACAGGAATTAGTTCTCAAAAAGGGAACCATAAGTAAAATCACATANAGCAAGGAGCTCAAATGCCTAGAATAAATTGCAATTATTTCAAGAATATTTACGTACTGCATAGTTCTCCACTTCTCTTTCTAGATAGTACATCCAACAGAAATGAAAAAACTGAAAATGGCATGTTGCTGAACCTTTTGGCACTTTCAGGGCATGTCATACAGGAATTAGTTCTCAAAAAGGGAACCATAAGTAAAATCACATATAACTAACTAATCAATAATGCAATACCTTCAAGTTGTCATCTTCCTCAATGCTCTCTTCTAACCCAGCAAGTCCACCAAAAGCAATCAATAAATGTCTACCAGAATAGGAAAATAAGCAAATGACGAATCAAATTTGAATTCATCATCACATACATATAATTTTATAATACTCCATACTCTAAATTTACTCTGTAAGTGAAGCTTCAAAAGTAGAAGGAAGTTACAAGTCCGCAACATATAATTTTCATCAGTTTTAAGTATTGTTGTCCAAATGAAAGACTTGATCTTAGAGGAAGCCTTGAATTTATCAAGGAGGAATTTCACTGTATTCAAAGAATGAGTATGAAACTGGAAAGAAAAAGATGCCATCTAATGTAACACTACCCATATATCTAACTCTTCCAAAACTTCTCTTTTGGTCCTTAAAAGATCTCATGGGTCAAACAGGTCAAAACATGATGCCGTTACCAATATGGAAAACCACTAAAGTGACCATTCTAGCATATGGTAACAAGCTCAATCAGCATCAGCAAATAATTAAAGGTAACACATGTGCAGAATGATTGACAGTACTTATCAGAATACTGGAGAACATCAATGCAACATGTAGCCAGGCAACCTGCTAGCAAAAAACCAACTACTTCTATTTGAATGCTGGGCAATCCCCTTAAGAATATGACAAGAATAATGCCACATGTCAGCAGAAAAGAAAAACTCTCAGCCATACTCTTGGGAACAGGCCATACTTTGTCATCCATACCCCTATGAACACTTATATCAATATTTTAGCACCCACCACTTAGAAATAATCAGTTCTATTCACTTAAAGCAACAATCTAATGAAAGTTAAATTAGCACCTATAGAATCTAAATTATGAATCTTATAACTGATATTACATCACAAGAATACCTGAAGGGAGGTATTTTAAGATCTGATGAATTAATAATTTGACCACGCTCGGAGGTACCAATTATATAATCATAACCACCCTGTCATTGAACAGTAGTTATTGAACAAAGGGCCCATGAGTAGAGTAAGGAATACTGAAATATGGAGATTAAGAGGAAAACAGAAGAGTTGGACCCCCTGGTGGATAGGGGGGTTGGAAGGGATACCTTGTACATGCAATCCTTAAATACTGAACTTATATTATGAGCATAACGCACTTGATATCCCCAATATATTCCTTCTTCCCTAGGCTTGGATGATGAGACAACCTGGTGTAGTAAATCTAGATGAATAAAGTAGAGCTTTGTAAATGACCTTCATAAATATTGAAGTTGGTTTCAAATTAAATGAAGATCATGCAAGCAATCATATCACCTTGATTTTCAAAGTGTTATATTAGCAAATCCTCATCTTTCAACAAAGTAAGGCTTCTTCAGTATTACACTTTCTGAATAAAAATCACACCCTTTACTTTTCTCTACCCAGGAATGTTGTTCCTTAGTTCAATACATGGCCCAATAATTCCTTTCAACAAATGCTGTTGGGTGGTTNTGTTGGGTGGGTGGAATAGCTTGCTGATGCTAAGATATATAATATAATGGAAACAGAACAACAGTAAGGTTTGCACAACCCAATAAGTATGGTACTGTTTATGCTTAATACCATAGTCACAATTTTTATTAAAATGATCGTGGAATAGCTTAAGCAGGCTAAAGAAGGCAGAATAGCAAATATCAATTCATTACCAGCATCTGAATTGCGTTTGGCACCCATGGCCACAGTAATTCTTCTTCCAGGTTCAAGTATTTGGTCAAGTACAACATGCTGCATATGTTGTGTACTGAATTAGAATAATACACAATAAAACTCAAGACTGTTAATAGCAAAATTTATTAAATAGAAGAATAAAACAAACAGCTAGTCACAAGTGATTCAATTTATACATTGTAATTAACAGTCAACATGGTGATGATATTTCTAGACATCCATTACTGAACTTGCTGTTGGATGCCAAGTCCAAACAACACTGGGATAAACATTAAAGAAAAGTTTACACAAAATAAGATAAACAGGGAAACAGAAGGAAAAAAGATAGTAGGAAAGGAGGGAAAGGAGCATGGAAAAGAAAGGAAAGGGAACCATCACATGCAACAAGTAAAAAGTTTACTTAAGGCAAAGTAAACTATGATATGATATACCCATACCTTACTTAAACCCACGTCAACTAGTGTACCCACAGAGTTCGAATCTCTTTCATTAACTGTGACACCTATGAAGTTATAGCAATATATCAAAAAGCTGGGCATAGGAACCATGGGACCAAAATAACAAACAGATACTTTATAAAAGAAGAATAAAAAAGAGAAGAAAGAATGAGTACAAGTAAGAGGAGAATAAGATGTCCAGCTTACTGAGGGCATAAAAATTAAAACACAACATAAACAGACATGCTCGGCAATACAATAAAGCTCTCCAATCCATAAGGAAAACTAAAACATGCTTCCATACAAAAAAAATTCACATTTCATCCACTAGAGGACATCACATGAGGAACTCCAGTTGAAGGTGAAGGCCTACCTTCTCGATATGGACCCCACTCATGTCTGCGCAAATGGTGTGGAGCATCAAGGGGTGGCAGCAGGCCCTGTAAAAAGCAATACAATAACTTAAGTTAGGCATGGACCAACAATCAGCAAAGCAAAATTACAAAATACAGTTACTATCGTAGTAAAATTGCATTTTAACGAATTGGTCGAACCACAAATCTTAGACTGTTATGCTTTGGGAAGAGAGCCTTCCTCAAATACTGGGGTGTCTCAAGATACTGCAAAATTCTTATGAGAAAAGCAGCACCACTTTCTTCATCCGAATTGTTTGGTGTGAAAGCATTGGAATCTTCAGCTGGATTACTTTTATTATCAAATACAACCACCTATTCATACAATAAGAATTATCTCTATTAGCAACCGAGCTAAACCAATTCTACATTACACTACAGAAATCTGAGAAAAAAGAAAAATCAACACTCTGAGGCGCCAAGTTACTATAATTATTTTTTAGAGTAAAAAACCAAAGAAGTTATCAAAAATAAGTAACAGGGCGAGACAATTAATATGGACAGCAACCTCATTAATTCGGAAAATGGTGGCAGCACGAGCGATTTGACCAGCCAACTGCAAAAATAAAAACAAAAACTATTAAAAGATAGTGTTTTTGGAATGGATGCGCAAAGGAAAATTTGGAATTAAGGATTGCTGAAGCAATTTTTTTTTTTTCTTTTGGGTTTCCAAAATCGTAGTAACTCCCTGTTAGAAAAAATTCCTCAGTACCCAAACAGAGAAATTGGTGCAGGGAAAAGAAGAGTACTCGAGTGGCAAGCTCGAAAGATTGTGTATTGTCAATGATGGAACCAGGGACAGCTATGCTGATAGTGGGTATTTCCTTAGGTTCTTCGTCCTCCTTGTCCATCTTCTTTTTCTTCTCCTTCTTCTTGAGCTTCTTCGTCTTATGATTATCTCCATTTGCGAGTTCGTCTTCATTCTGTGGTTGATTCACTCCTGTTTCTGCCTCAGAATCGGTTCTCTTCTTCTTCGCCATTTTTGCGGGCTCTCAACGGTAATGGAACCGCGCCCTTCCACGGAGGGTTTTAGGACGAAAGGGCTTTAGGTTGTAGTGCACGTGACATTTTTCGCTTGGGACGTGGTAAGTAACTGGCAAATCCCCAAAGCCATGAATTAGGGGAGAAAAAAAAAACAAATATTGTTTAAAAAACCAGATACTAAAGTGATTATTACCAAAACATAAATATTGATCATGGAGTATCAAAAAATGACCACTGGTCATCATGTGACTTTTACTCATAATAACTACTTTATTATAATTTGATTGATGATGCATGGTCTGAGCTGAAGGTTAGAAATATGGATGAGGTCGAATTAGGAGTGTATTAACTGCACAATAACAAATGAACTAAGAGTTAGATAATAGTATCCGAGTTCTGAAGCTTAAGTTAGCACAGTCTGAGCTAAAAAGAGTAATAAATGTTAAGAGAAGATTTGATGACGTAGACCTTTGGTGAAATGGACCTAAATGTAATGGGTCAAATGATTGGATATTTACATTAATCAATGTTTAATATGTGATACTAGTGATCAATTTTTTTATTTTAGTAATAATTACTTTACAGTTGACATTTCATTTTCTGCACTTCTTCCAAAAATCTTAAGATAAACTGCAACTGAATATCTTCTTTCTTAAGATATGGATGCAAGAGAATATCGTGCAACATAGTCCCTAAAGTTTTAAAAAGGGACAAAAAAAACCCTACTGATCCCTACTTATATGCACCACGTATAAATATAATGCACATGACCGCGTTCTGTCAAANGATTGATGATGCATGGCCTGAGTTGAAGGTCAGAAATATGGATGAGGTCGAATTAGGAGTGTATTAACTGCACAATAACAAATGAACTAAGAGTTAGGTAATAGTATTCGAGTTTCGAAGCTTAAGTTAGTACAGTCTGAGCTAAAAAGGGTAATAAATATTAAGAGAAGCAAAAGTTAATATACTTATTGCTGATGGCTATTTATAGAGGAGGATTAAATGATATAATGTGAATATGCAAGATGAAGATTTGATGACGTAGACCTTTGGTGAAATGGACCTAAATGTAATAGGTCAAATGATTGGATATTTACATTAATCAATGTTTAATATGTGATACTAGTGATCAATTTTTTTTATTTTAGTAATAATTACTTTACAGTTGACATTTCATTTTCTGCACTTCTTCCAAAAATCTTAAGATAAACTGCAACTGAATATCTTCTTTCTTAAGATATGGATGCAAGAGAATATCGTGCAACATAGTCCCTAAAGTTTTAAAAAGGGACAAAAAAAACCCTACTGATCCCTACTTATATGCACCACGTATAAATATAATGCACATGACCGCGTTCTGTCAAAGTAATGAACATAATTCTAATGGAAGGATTTTTTTGCATCATTTTGAAGTTTTAGGGGTTATTGCTCAATTTCAAACTACATGGGGTAAATTTCACTTGCCTTGAAGTTGAAGGAAGTTTTCGCAATTTATGAATTTTATTTTTTTGCAATTCAATGCTTCTTTTTGCGAGAAATTTATTGTAGCATAATTTGCTTCTTGCAACAGAAATTAACATAGAATTTCTTGTTGAGGAAAAAGAAACTTCAGTTGTATTCCAATGTAATATAGATATTTGTTAGATTAAAATTTTAGAAAAGTCATCCCTATATACAACTAATAGATAACATTTTTCTTAGGAGCATGACTATCTAAGGCAATTATTCTTGCTTTCTAATCTCTCTTACTTTTTATTTTATTTCTCTTTCTCTCTCTTCACAGATTTCTCTCCTTGCTCGTGAAATGCACAGGTATGCAACTAGTGTTTGTTTAAACATAGACATGTTCGTGGATGTGTAATGATAATGAGCAGTTAGACGTTTGTAATGTTATAGTTAGATGATGTTCTAGAAGTTGCTCTGACAGAATTTGTTTCCGGACAAAACTATTTTATTCCATGACTATAGCATAAAGGAACAGCTTCCCTAAAAAGGAGAAAAACATATATTATCATTACTGTAACACTAGAACTCCTACTTCACACTAGGATTCAGCTTTACAAGTGAATTTGGGGGAGGTATCAAAATCTAAGAATATTACAGAGGTATTATCCTTTGTTCTGAGTGTTTTAGCCTCATTCAACAAGAAATTAGCAATCTTTTCTGCAGAATTCTTTCCTTCTGTCGAGTATTTCTCCCTCATCTGTGCAGGCCAGAAAGTAACTTGTTAGAGCAAGTTTGCGAAAAATTGATGAAAATATAAAGTATATCTAAAGCTCAAACCCATAATAGAGATTTTGGGTAATACCTGAAGCACTAGCTGAACTGCCTTCTTCGTGCTGATGACATCCCACAGTCCATCACTGTAAATTTTGCATATGTCAAAGTTATACTCTAAATGGTCAAAGGAAAATGTGAATGTTCACACAAAAAACCCAGTACTAAGTTTTAGAAGATATATATTGGCAAACAAATTCATAAATGCATACATAAGAATCAAAATCACCTTGCTAGTATAGCAAATGCCCTGCTTGCTTGAGCAATATGCACAACTTCACTTATATGAGGCTCTGAACTGAACCGAGGATCCTGCTGTTTAAGAAATTTGTCTCCAAGCATCCTTGCAAGATTTATACCTGCATCAAGGAGAGAATCAGAGGGAGTAATTGCTGGGCCAACATTAACTCAGGAAAATGAAGTTGTGTCTTCATACCATATAGACGTGTTTCCCCATCTTTCAATGGTTCACCTGCCTCTCCGATCCTGAGTCTTTCTGAAATATTTGTTATTTTATGATCTTCTGACATCTTAATTTGTTGCCCATCAACACTGCCACGAGAAAAATCATAATTAGCTTCATATAGGCATTCAAGTTATATTCACAAGAATTCTAGTCTACATAACATAACCACATATAAGACATGTTAAAGTTCAAAAAGCTATAAAAATAGTCACTTAGAAGGTGAGAATAAGACATGTATTAGTACTACGATTGTTGCACATAGAGATAGATAATCACAGATGCTGCAAAATTTATAACCAGAGACAATCATAGGAGGCTATTAACTAGAAGAAAGAATCAACGTCATCTTAATTCACCAATTCCAAAACTATTAACATTGGAAGGTTTTTTTCTTATACAAAATTATCTATCAATATATCACATACCTCTCAACATAACTGGAAAAGTGAAAATAGCATAATCATATTATTTTTAATCTGATGGACTGGTTGGGTTGCCCACCCATGACCCACTGATAATTGAACGCTTTTATCCCAAAGGACCCACACACTCTTTAGTGAAATAAATAAAGAGACATACTTCATAATACAGGTAGAGTCACCAACATTTGCACATTGCGCGAAGAAGTTTTCATCACCATCAGTCCACACCAAAAGCACTGTTGCTGTACACCCCTGCAACGTGTTTATAATTAAAATGTATAAACCATAGCCTTCAATTATAAAATTGGGAAGATGAAATAATTATTTTTAAGATTCGCTGTTATCATAAGAATTTTTTTTTTCTTTTTTTTTTTGGGAGATCAAGCCTTGAAAAGGACCCACTGGACTTAACAAGCATAATCCATGTATATGGTGCAAGGGAAAGAACTGGGATTACATACAATTAAAAAGGTGAAGAAAGTATTTTGCCTTGTAGATGTTGGAGTTCCCCAACCATCCTAAGGCCCAAAAATTATGTGGTATCAATTTGCCAAATTGTATTGGATTAATCTTAAATGTAAGTAGTGCCAAACTATGAAAGATACAAGGTTACTTGCTATAATTTAAATTTTAAACAACAGTGAGTAACATATTTACCATAATTAAAAGAAAAGTTAAATTCCCTTTTATATAAAGTAAAACAGCTCCATAATTCTGTTAGTACTGGCTCTTTGTTGCAGATCTTTCATTTGTGTCATTGTGTGAGTGTGGAGGTGAGTCTGTCTATGCGCACACAGTAAACAGTTCACTAAAATAGTCCAAAAGTTAGGGACAGAATCCACTTGAATATATCAAAGACAAATGAATGTTCCCGGTGATGCAAGCACATGAAAGGAGTTAAACCTGAGCTAATATTTAAAGCAGAATGCAATTTAGTGCTAATAGATTACCAAAATCTGCAGTAATTATTAAAGAAGCCATATAAGAATAAAGGGAGAAAAGTTTATCACAGTTGAATAGTTTCCTTACTATACAAAAGGGTAAAAATATACATGATCTGGTCATAAAAAACTGATGCAAGAAAATATAAAAATCCTGATGATGCGCATGTGAATCAATGCCATGTACTAAAGAGATGCTAAACAAGACAAATCGAAGGGGAATGACAAATACCTCATAATGGTGATTTAGGCATGCTTCTGTCTGACAAAATGCTTCTCTAAGAACATCTGAGGCATCATGGAGTGATAAAACCCTCTCTCTTTTTAATGAATCAGATAATAAACTAGCAACTATCTCAGGCAAGAGTCTGGAAAAAAAATTTAATGAAAAAAAAAGTCAAGTTCAAAAGATTAAGAACTGCAATAACCTTGAATAAGTAAGTAAAACATTGGAAAGTTAATGATTATCAGAAACAGCAAGCACATCATAGATATAAATGACAACAAATTACAAGTTAATTAGGGCAATGTAGGTCACTCAGTATAGTCCAATTAAAATATACAGCATAAAATCTAATAGTTTGATCAGTTACTGTATAAACCTCACTAGGGCAATGTTGCCAAGCACAACAGGATATTTTGTAAGGTAAGTAAAAAAAATCCAATATAGATATGTAACACAATTTTAAGTTATTGAAGTATACATGATTAAGAATACAAATATGGAGGGCATGATTATAACACAATCACTAGCAGATGTTCACAGAGAATACAAATCTGCACACACCTGGATAAAAGAATTTCCTCATAAGAGTTCACAGTCATTGTAATAGGGCCAAGATAAAAATATGTATGAATGACGACTGTTAAAATATAGGTTGATCAAAAACAGCAGAACAAACATAGCAAACCTAAGTCAGAAAATACTCACTTGCCAGCGGATTTGGCAGCCCCAACTCCACCATGCCCATCACAAATGCCAAACAGTCCAAACTGCAAGTTAGGCATCTAAGTTGGGTTAGCCACCTCCAGAAGGTGCAAAATAAAACAATAGAAAATACCTTCAATGGACAAGTGCTATAGATATGTCCAGAACCTGATCCAGCCCAGGTAGAGGCCATTGATAATAGCAAACATCTTCCATAGGAAGCTTCTTTCCTCCTCGACGCAAAGCCATGGGATCTGACGCCATACCTACTCCAAAGGGAATGTGATGCTTACTTTGAGATGTAATATGAACCTGTTATAAATTAAAATCACATAACAGATTATATAAGCATGGTTAAAAGAAGGGAAAAATTTACAATAGCATAAAAAACTGATGACTGCAACATACTATTTTTAGTATCACCGTGTGAAAATTTTAGTGCAAAGACTATAAAATTTGGCCAACTAAGATTTATTTACAATAGGCAAATTGCTAAGATCATAAACAGAACAATTTTTTTAATGGCCATGAAATAATCATCTAACCCTTAATAACAGAAGCCACAAACATGTATTTGTTATTTCCTTTCTCCAAAACAGTGTAATTATAATTAAATTTGAAAGTGGGGGTGCCAGAAAGAATAAAAAACTAAATTGCCTAGTCAATCTGGCTAAAACCTCATTCTTCATATGGAACTTCAAATCATTCTACTAAACACAAACCGTCTTAGATATTTTTATATAACTAAAATTGTCATCCTACATATGCATGTATGAAACAGGGCAGTGATGGCATTCAAATAAAAAATAGATTTTCAAACAAAATATTTCTGTACAAATATTACAAGCAGTGCAAAAATATTCTCTAATTGCAGATGGAGATAAACTCAGGACGTATATCTATAACCCACTAATATTTATTTAACCTGAGAAACCTGCAGATAGTCTATTCACAGCTAATATTATACTATACATACATGGACAAGCTTTGCATATACAATAGTCAAAACTCCAAAGAGGCTCAATATTTATAACTCATCCAAAAGGGTATTACTTACAATTACTTGTGATGTTGTTCCAAGTTTTATGATATCTCTATTAGCAAGCCCAATTGGATCACCCCAATGCCTGCTTCCAGTGTCTGGATGGTGGATTGGCCGAGAATTCAAATATGTTCCATTCAGGCTACCCATATCTACCACCTCCCATTTCATTTTCTGAAATTATAACAATTTTTGTCAATAATATTGCACCACATACATCTTGCAAATTTCAAATGCAAATAGAAGATAACAGAATGAAGTTTACATCTGAACTCCATTGTATTAGTGCATGCTTTCCAGACACTTCATTGTCATTTATTGATATATCATTTGAAAGTCTTCCCAGCGTCAACGGTAGCCTAGATGGATTTGTTGACTGTACAGAACAACGAAGCCCAGAAGCAGGCCCACTGATAACCTCCAGAGTGAGGCAACTTCCTGCACTTCTAACAGAAAGATATGATGACATGTTTCACATATTTAGCTAATGCAAAAATACATATAGAACAGTAATCCCTTAAGCAAAAAGAGAAAAGAAATTACTTTGATCTAAGATGTCCCTTTGCACAAAGTCTTGCAGTCTATCATTTTCAAAATTCAGTCTACTATGCTTTTGAATATCTGCTAACTGGGATGGAGGCAGCTTAATGGTCTGACCAACTGCAACATCTTCTGGAGAACCAGAAACTACATCTAGAACCAAGCTATCGCCTGGAAATAATTATAGAACACTAGTATGAATTTGCACAGCAGTGCAGAAGATTAAGCAAAAATAGAAGTAAACAGCTAGACAGAAAATTAGAAGCAGTAGGGGAAAGTACCTTGAAGCACATTGGGAGAACCAGCAGGAAGCCTCTGCTTGTGAACAAGTCCATGGGTTCGGGGTGAACGAAAATGACCTTCATTTGGAAAGCATGCTCCCTCAAGATCATAATCTCTAGGCAATTCATTGCTCTGGTTCGGTAACACATTTGGTTCATCTAAGACAAGGGGCCTCTCCAGGTCACCACCAACCTAAAAAAGTAGGGTTCACAATGGCTTAGAGCACAAGCTCAATTGACAGAGAATATGCGCATGGAATTCATAGCCAATGCAGAAGGTATATAATATAGTTCATAAATGAAATCCAACTGAAGTACAAAAAATCATGACAAAATCCTTGTAAGCATTTCTGTAATGCCAGAGCACATACTAGTGCCAACCAACGTTTCAACCACTCTCTGTAAGTAGGTGAAACTGAGGTACTTCTGGAATGGAGGGATACCAATGTCATAGAAGAAGGATTAACATGTAAAGTCCATGCATTTGCATCCATGACAGGTAAAACGGATGATTTGAAAACCCATAGCGAGTAAAGGACAAGAATATTCTTTTAATCATAATAGAAACAGAGTTTCAACAGAAAAGTGATCAAGGCATCAAGTCAATTTTTACATTGATTATATCCAAGTATCATAACACGCTTCTTTCAAATTATATCTTCTTCCTACAGCATTAATCTATCCTTATACATATAAGACCATAATCACAAGAAATGTTTGGAAGACTTAACACATTCACATATATGAAAATTAATATCACTGGAAAGAATTTAATTGAGCCAGCATTGGCTGCGAAGCGATACATTTAAACATAAAGTTCCATCAATCTCCAAGCACATAAATTATAAAATCGATCAAACCCAAATTTCCATTTCCCAAGAGGTGTTCTAATTATTCAGCTCAAGATTTAAAAACCATAAGGAAGCCAGAGCAAGAAAGAAAAACCAGCCCCAAATCAATGCTGAATGAATGGAACTCATAACCAGATACCAATCACTTCAAAAATTTCTCACGAGCTCGATGCACTCGAACATAAACGAAAAGGCCACGCAAACTAAATCATCAAGCAGCGATAGTTCTCCACAAACCTCACAGAACCAGCTGGAATCAACCCTCCCCAAAAAGAAAAAAAACTATCAAAGAGGATGTAACAGAACTTCCAAATTCTGATTTCATTCAGGATTTCACAGAAACCAAACACAAAATTACACTACGAAAAAATTTCCCAAAATGTCGAATACCCAAATTTATTTATTTTTTGAAAATGGAAATTACAAAATGATGGGGAATATTGGGCAAAAGAAAAGGAAGTACCTTGATGGACCGGGAACGTGAAGAGAAAAAGAAGCGCCATGGTTTACAGGCAAAGAAGATGATCACGATTATCAGAAGCAGCATAAGGAGAAGAAAAAGAGTGACAATGCCCTCTACCATAGCCATCGTCTTCGTTCTCTCTCTTCTCGTCAGAAGAGAGTAGAGATTGGGTTTGGGTTTGCGAAAAGCTCGCTTTGAAATGGTCGCACTCGTGTTTTTTTTTTTTTTTTTTTTNNNTTTTTTTTTTTTTTTTTTTTCCCGTTAACATCGAAATTAACTTTAATTTCACTCAATACAAAATTAATGTATTATTATTTATTCAATATATATGTGTCTATGCATAGCATAAAAGAGTTAAACCTCTATAACATCTTTATTTCCTTCATCTCATAAATCATAATATATACCCAAAAGTCCATCAAAAGTCAAAACAATAATATATACAGAAAAGGGCAAATAACACATAATACAAATACTATTGTAAATTGTTGTGTATTAATTCAAAATAGTTTATTTAATCCATTTTCATTTCCTACACACAAGTATATTAATTTATAATAAAAAAATTAATGCTACTTAGCACTTACATTCAACAAGCTCTATCTAAATTCAAATTATTTCACTTTAATTATATTTTGCTTTTAGAAAAGTATAACTTGAGTTAATGTGCTTGAGAGTGGCCTCAGAAACTATATATAGAAGGGGTCATTTACATGCATGCATGTGCATTTTTCAGATCCAAAGATAAATAGATGCCATTGAGATTGAAGGGTGAGAGAATATTCTAACTTTCTGAAGCTTCATTACAATTCTGAACAACCCCCTTCCCCTCCATGTTCCCCAACTCCCAAAGCTCTTTCTTTTTAAATGAATTTAATAGGTCAGATGTCAGAAACACTCAGAACCCAGAATTTGATCTCATCCTTTCTTGGTTAGTTTGGATTTGTTAGCCAGTGGGTTTTATGAGGTCTACTATAGGTTTCATTGGGCTTTGTCTTTTTGAAGCATAGATCCAATGGATCAATGCTTATGACCTAACTACAATGAGAAAAAAAAAAACAACAATATAATAGGGTTTTAATCTTCACTAGTAAGATTTATTTCGCTGCCTTAGGTTTTTACCTTATTATGACAAGTAAACAATAATAATTGCTGAAAAGATAAGCATAGATTTCTTCAAGAAAAGAAAAGTGTTCCACACAACAGCCAAAACATTTGGTAATGAAATGTCTAGGTTTTGTAGAACACCTTTGGAATACACCAAAAATTATTTTGGATTATTGGGGATTGGAAAGTGGTTGCATTAGAATTGATGGGGACAAGTTATAATGATAAAGACAGTGACTATAATAACAACAATGATGGCTTTGGTTTTGGTAATGAATTATAATGGAGTAGCCTTGGCTTAGTGGTAATGGTGATTGTTAGTGAACAAATGGTGGATGGATTTTTCTTCTAACCTAAGATGATGGTGGTGGTTGAGTACAAACCTTAGACACAAACAGTCACATACTAATCCTATTCTAGACAAGAGTCTCCTGAAGGGATTTTTGGTTCAGCTTGTAGTTCTATAAATTAATGGAAAGTTCTAGGTAATCACGTAGATTCACGTAGGTTAAAATCTAAAATTTCATGCAAATTACTTAAAATCATTATTACTAGTGGATAACTAATAATCTTTTACCTTCATTCATCCCCAACCTAAATCAAGCACAAGTATAACGAAGAAATTTTAACTGTTAAATTTGAAAGTAAGTATCATGTCTTAAAATCAAATTCTATTCAAGATAAGTAAACAAAGTAAGAAAGAGGATGGAATATTTACCTTTTCCAAAGCCTAATTATAGCTAGGTCTTCAGTGAATTAAAGGAAGGGATGGACTAATAGGTCTTCCATGAAGCAAAGAGAAGGATGTCAATAATAATAGTCTTCTCGATCGAAAATAAAACAGAAAGACCCTACTGTGAATTTATTAAAAAAACCCTCATACATTGTATGGATATATATGAAGTTTCATAGCAAGATTATATATAAATCCAGGAATAAATTTTCCAACCACCAAATAAAAATATGGTAAGATTCATATAGGCTTAATAGTATATATATATGGTATATAATTTCATAAGATTCATACTATGTGAAATCAATTCCCAGTGCATACAATATTAGCTCTTATTGCCTTTTGTGTATCAGTAAATCCCCCTTTGCACAAATAAAAAAAAAAAAAGTTGAAAAACTCTTGTATTTCTTCTTTGTTGTCTAAATGAACCACATATTAAAGCTTGCACATGCACGTAGCTTGCAACCATATATATGCTCATCTAAAAAAAGAAAAAAAGAAAACCTTATATATCAAATGCAACAAAATCTGCAAACAAATAAAATAATGAGATCTAGAAAGGATTCTAACAAACAGAAGAATTTCGCAAGGAAAAATATGATAAGAGAACAAGAATCAGCAAGACAAATAAGCATATTCTCATAAAAGGTTGTGTGTTGTTATCATACCGAACGCCTGGAATAGGTGGGGTTAACCGAACGTTTGGATGCAGACAATAATCTCCACATTTTCCTCAAGCTTGTGTTTGAAATGATTCACTCTTTTCTTTTGTGGGGGAGCTAAGATAAACTGATTTCCTCTGAATCACTCAAGTTAGTATGTGTTGCAAAACTCAAATTGCCAAGTAAGGTATTTGAAGGTGAGGATAAGAGCATGGTCAAGACATTTGACCAGCTCGTTATTCTTATATGGAAATGAACTAACTATTGCATGGAGAGTTTCATGTTTTTAATTTCATATATGTGAAGATATGATATCCATGAGGATTGTTGGTGTAATCAATGCTTACTTTGACCTAGATTAATTATGTTGTAATATAGTTATTTTACTTATTTGTTTAACTATATGATGATCATTCGACATCGATAAACTAATTATGTAATTAAGAAAACTAATATAATTAAACCGATATAACACCCTTTAACGGTTGCTATTTTAGAGATTGATGGTGTAAAGTAAAACAATTACGAACTTACTTTGAATTCTTTGAGTTAATCTCCGATCAAAACTTTGATTATTATGTAATTAGTGATCTTATATTAGTTAGTCATCTATACAACAAAACGTTTAATGCAACAAATTTTAGGTTAAGACTATATTATTATGTAATATGCATGCTGTCTTTCTGTTGAAGTGAGCATAGGCATAGATTCAATTGATTGTCATTCTATTATAACCATGCATCCTCCTTTGTCTGAGTTTTTTTTTCAGAAAAAAAAAATACAACAAAGTTTTGGCAGTTTTGAGTTTGGGAGATGTAGAAACACCTCAAAATTTGAAGTTACAAATTCGAGCTGGAGAAAAAGGTATATCCCTAGAGAATAGAAGTAATAATAACAATTTGGCTGTAAAAGGTTAAATAGCCATATAGTAAGATTAAATAACGAAAAAATATCTATTATATTAATTATCCATATTTTTAAACTCAAAAGTATATCGTCCATGTGTATTACACAATGTACCCTTTTGTTTTTGCTATGAGTTGAGTTTTGGAATTCGCAGTTTTATTTGATGCATCAACCAAAAGATCGATGGATTCTCTTTTCCTCATCCTTTTCTGGGATAGCTAGATGAGAATGAATCTTGTTTTATATTCAATTGCTTCCCCATTCAGTTTGATAAGTAACAATGTCAGAGAGGAGAATGGCTTCCCACTAGAAGCTCTTCTGCCGCGAGAAGCCCGTGGCTCAGCCATGTCTATTGTCAAATTAAGCTTACTTTTGGATAAAGATTTTTATTATTGGTGTGTTGGAGCTCTTAATGGAGTTTTGGTTAATTGAAATGGTTCAAATTTCCTGCATTCCTTTTCGAGTTTAAAAAGAGTTTAAGTAGAATTAGTTAAGTTTAAGTGAGTCTGAGAAGAAATTTTAGTTCAATGAAGCTGCTTTCAATCTTAAAGACGGTCTCTCACTCTCTTCTCCAATTTCAATCCTCCTTAACTATAAAATGTTAGCTTTGGTTAAATAGCCATCTAACTCACAAATAAATATAAAATTTAAATGGATCTAATTTTAAATTTAGGTGACTCAAATTACTAGCGATAAACAGTAATAAGATATATAATAGTGAGAATAATTACTCAAGTCGAAATACCTGCTATCCTATTCTTCTACTTGAGCAACAAGCTCTAATGTCCAAAATAAGCATACCTTATACTCATTATTTTTCATGTATTAGATTAATTAAAGAAACGAACAAAATCACTTGGCTAGAAATTAGTCTTATGGGATTAGCATTGATTTCATTCAGAGCTGTAAAACTGAGCTGATTCAATTTTCATCCGTTTAATTAGAGTGAGCTTCCAATTGAGAAGCCCATTTAGAAGTAGTCTATTTAAGCCTAGCCATTGCAACCTATGGGCTGACACAGGTCCATAGGCTTACTTGTTTCGGCCCATTTGGAGGCCTGCATGAGTTGAATGGTAGTCAACTTGAAGTGTTCATTTGTTCACCTAACCATGCAGGTGTCATATCACTTTCTCATATTCTTCTGAATCAAGTCTCTTTGAATCCTTCAACGGAATTTTTTGGGCCAAAAGGTAAAGGTTATCATTAACTGATAAACAGTACAAGAGGTGAAGGTTAGGCTTCAAAAGTCATCTAATTAGACTCACTAAAAAGAAGGTTAAGAGACAAATACGTAAACAAATGGTACACACCTTAGACCGAATATTAAGAAAGATCTAGAGATGGGGACACCATATAAGAAAAAAATCATAATAGAGTGTACATATTTATTCTTTCGACCAATTATATATAGTGTTATATAAGGTATTTATAGGCTAGTTGAGTAGCTTTTTTTATGGGCCAAAAAAGTAATTTGGAGATAATCCTCTGAGTAGGTCTTTATCTGTTCCCTCGTGAGATTCTAAGCATGTCACTAACGCCTTGCTCGATAGTATTGGAGTAACCTATTCTTACTATCATATTTTGCCAACCAAAAAAAAATATATTAACTTGATTCATCATTCAATGGAATTAATAAGTCATAAGTAAGTCATGTTTGATAAAAATATGGAAAGTTATAAATAAAATACACAATCTTACAATCCAGTTGATCTCCCATAACACAGGTCCATAGGCTTACTTGTTTTGGCCCATTTGGACTGCATGAGTTGAATGGCAGTCAACTTGAAGTGTTCATTTTGTTCACCTAAGCATGCAGGTCTCATATCACTTTCTCATATTCTTCTGAATCAAGTCTCTTTGAATCCTTCAACGGAATTTTTTGGGCCAAAAGGTAAAGGTTATCATTAACTGATAAACAAGTACGTACAAGAAATATTAAGAAAGATCTAGAGACGGTGACACCGTATAAGAAAAAAATCCTAATAGAGTGTACATATTTATTCTCTCGACCAAGTATATATAGTGTTATATAGGATATTTATGGGTTAGTTGAGTAGCTTTTTTTATAGGTCAAAAAAATACTTTAGAGGTAATCCTTTGAGTAGTTCTTTAATTGTCTACCCTCTCGTGTGATCTTAGCTATGCCACTGACACTATGCTCGGTAGTATTAGAATAACATATCTTTACTACCATATCTTGCCAACAAAAAATAAAATATAAACTTGATTCACCATTCAATGGAATTAATAAGTCATAAGTAAGGCATGTTTGATAAAAATATGGAAAGTTATAAATAAAATACACAATCCTACTGTCCAGTTGATCTCCCATGTTTTAGGTTTAATTACACATTCCCCATGATAGGCTATTTGTCAACAAATTAAGTTTACCAAAGAAAAAAATTCCAGCAATCATTATAATTTTTTTGGTGGAACAACACAAGTTAGTATTTTTCTTAAACATTAAATTTTGCAAATACATGTTATAGAAATTAACTTTTTGTTCCACCTCAGAAAAAAAGTTTGTTTTCACAATTTGAAAAATCACTATCATGTTTTAAGTGTGTGACAGATTTATAAAAAAAACATATTTTTATATAAAAGATTGTGCATTTAAGACTTTTACACAGCACTGCTCTTATATACCTTTTGCATAATTGATAAAATGAATTGTGTGTTTGGATATGGACAAACGCATGTAAATCTCAAGTTGAAATTAATTTGCCTTTTGAACTTTCAAACTTAGAAAGGAAGTTCAAGCTGTTCAACTTGACTAGCTCTCTGTATTCTGTCTGTTGTTTCCACAACATCACCTTATCTCTAAGATGATACCTTAAAATAACTGGAATCAAAGTCAAAGATTTTCCTACCTCAGCTTCTTCAAACCACACACCAGTTCTTTTTTATTCGTTTTGTACATGTAGAACCTCGAGAAGTCTAAGGAGTTGTCCTTCATTACACATTGTGTTTGAATTTCAACCAGCTACTTTGTTGTGTTTCATGCCTCCGTTTTGCACATGTAGAACCTCGAGAAGTCTAAGGAGTTGTCCTCCGTTTTGCACATGTAGAACCTCGAGAAGTCTAAGGAGTTGTCCTTCATTACACATTATGTTTGAATTTCAACCAGCTACTTTGTTGTGTTTCATGCCTCACTTGCTTTTTCTTGATAAATAGGAGATGTTGGCTAAAATGCGTACCATGGCCAGCCTTGAGGTAACTTTGAGAATGTTTGGAGTGGATAAAAACAAAGAGAAAGATTTTAATAAAAATAATTAAAAATAAATTCAAACACGATTAATACTAAATTTATTATTATACAATATTAATATATAAATACATGTATCATGTTTAGATTTATTTTTAATATTTTTCTCTTATTTTGCCCCCTGTTTGTTTTAAATGAAGCAGAGTGTTGGTATTTTTTGACAAGTAAAATAAATTTGAGTGATTTTTTTTTTTCGAAGACACTGCTTCTTCTACTAATTTTTTTTTTATAAAAAAAACATATATGTGATTTTAAGAAGCACCTTAGGACACGCATGCTTTCTGAAGGTACAATACACTTGAAAAAGAAAAATTCAACATTTTGTCTTATCTATCTATGATTAACGAAGAGCAAGATATTTTACTTTCATATGAACGAAGAGCGAAATAATTGAGGGAATGATTTTTTTTTGCCTCATGCGTATCTGTAAATGGAGCAAGGGATGATTGTTTGGAATAGCCTATCTCATAGTGTGTCCAATGATTCAAAGTTGGGGATCATTCTTGATGATATTAGATTCCTAATGTCAAATTTTTGCTTCATTATTTTTTTTTATATTTGTCGTGCTAATAATATAGTTGCTCATCGACTTATTTTTTAGTCTCAACAGTTTGATGATGTAAAAATTTGGTTGAGTCTTACCCTCTTCCTTTCATCTTTGATATACTCTTAGCAAATTTTTCTACTTCTTAATGCATTTCTCTTTTTCCCTTAAAATAAAAAGCAAAACAAAAAGATACACAAAATATGAGTCACAAATTAAATGATGTGTCAAATTATTACTCCATAAATTTCAATTTACAAACGTGGCATGTCATACTTGGAAGTGATCGTGAAATTCTATAACATCATTAACACGTCATGTTTCAAACTTGTCGTGAAGAGTAGGGTTTCTCACAAAGTTAAAACAATATGTTATATCTTCATATAAAAGTATACGTGACTTCAAAATTTTGCAGTTTTTATTTTATTTTTCATTTTCCTCATTAATGTAATATCCAAAAATAAGAAAGAGAAAAAGTGAATTTTTATATATTTCTATTTTCGTTTTTTTTTTCCGTACTTTCTTCAATTTTGCGTCAACCATGATCTATGAAATGTCAATTATGCATTCAATATTTTATTTACCACGACAAATGTTTGCATAAGTCATGTCCAATTAATTAAGGCGCATAGTTATTGCGGAACAGAAGGCATTAACTGATTGATTCTGGATTATGTATTAATTCATGTCTCTGTTAAACGCTTTTCTCAAAAAGCTTAGTGCCATTTGCGTCATAATGGATTAAAACCATTCTGTTTTGCCTCCTTTTTAACTGCAAAATATGAGCTTTGGCTGGATAATTATGTTTCTTTTTAATTGCAAGTGTCGGCTGATTTTTCTGTTTGTGGAAATCTGACATGTTAGATCCTCTTCAGCATCCATAACAAAACATCCAATGACATCAACCTGCATTTGAAAAATCTTCATTCCCCTTCGAGAGAGTTTGCATTGTCGCTTTCATCAAGATTAAGAATTCAGTTCATGACCTCACCAATTCTGTTTGAATTATGATAATGATTCTTTGTTAGTATATATTCACTGTGATGCGCTTTGCCTTTGAGTTGGAATAACTTATAACCTACCTCATGAATTTTGTACTAACCAAAAAATAAATAAATAAACAAAATTGTAAAAATAAGGTTGCTCTTACATTAATAAATACAAGCATTTAATAGCAAAAAAGTTGGAAGCATCAAGCAGGTACACATTTATTAATAAACAAGTAAATATATATTAATTTTAGTATTTTACCAGTTGGTAGTGAATACTTTGTCTCACATATTAAAAAGAAAAAGTCGTACCAGAAAACCTGGGTAGCTAGCATGCATCCATGAAATAGTAGGCACGTTTTTGCTCTGTTTTGAAGAGAAAATAAGCCACAGAATGAGATGCATGAAATTAATAGTTCACTTGTTGCAACTAGTGAACAGTGCAACACATGAACATTTATTTAAATAGAGAAATTAAACTCATAAAGAAAGAAAAGAGATACCGACAAAATAATAAAAGGAAGAGAGTGAATATTATAATTATAAATAATTTTATTCGTAGAGAAATAATTTTTTTTTTAAATTTATATGGGTGATATCTCTCTTTCTGCTCTATATCCCTTTTCCAGATTAGATCCAAATCATTCGTCGGGAGGCAGGCAACTGTATTGGCAGATAGATAGAAATATAGAAGCTTTTAGAAGCATAAAATATAAGCATTCCATTAATTTGCTGTACGTATAGATATTTATTCATATTTCATAGCTTAAATTTGTGGTTGACAAACACCATAGCACATCTACGTACACGTACTGACCAGATGCGAAACTTGAGTAGTTAAAGATGCTTTTGTATAAAAAAGTGATAGCTGTTTCAAATATGCTAATATTGTTTAAGGGTGGAATGCAGGCCTGTGATTCAATGAATGTAAGCCTCCTTAGCACTAAATATATTTTGTGTGGTTCAGTAATTACATAATTTTTTTATAACCAAGGTTGGTTTATATATATATATATATATACATTGAATTCGACTAAGACTGTTTGAATCGAGAAACTATAAAATTTACACCACCCTTCAGTGAAAAGAAAAATGGTTTGATAAATCTACTGCATCGGATCTGATCAAACGTGATTATTGAAGATGAAGGCTACCCCAAATCTTCTGCTCTACGTTCAAATTACAATTTGTAGAAGTAACTATTAACCCAAATGCAGGAACTCTTAATCAACCTTCTTATAGAACATGCACAAAGTTGGTGTAAATTAAATAACTACTAAATATATAACAAAATAGTAGACGTAACATGTACTAATGATGCATGCTGCCAATTGAGATTAGCTAGAAGTGAATAGATAAACTGTACTTGTGAAGGAGTCTAGTCACTTCTGTAAAGCTAATCTTCAACTGTGATGTTTATGTGCGTTAGATAGCTTCTAAAGCTCTTTTCGTTGGCTCGATGTACAAAAAGTTTAATTTCCCTAATCACTAATAATCTTACAATTAACAATTTGATTAATAATCCATTAGGTGGTTGACATGTTTGCATGGGTTACATAGCACTGTCATTATTTTGTTGAGTTGAGTAGAGTAGAAAAGTTGAAGGGTTTAAAAAAAAACGTAGAATTATTAGAAAGGTGGTACTCACACATGGTCAAAAAGGTAGGTAAAGGGGGGACATTGTGCCTTTGTTTACTTGCTTATGTAAGCCATGAATTAGATTCTCTTGTCTTTTCCTTCCCAATAAAGTTTCTTAGTAAATTATAATTTATGGGGAAACCCATTGAGAGCTTAATTAACCTTAGGCTTCACTTAAGGCCAAAGGAACATGACGTATACTTGGTTAAAGATTCTCCATTAACTTAAAAACAAAACTAAAGAACAGGCCATTATATATGGATTCTGATGCAAATATCATTCTTTTTCTCTCTAATCAAGTGGTCTTGAGCTAGCGAGGGTTTACTCTTTAAAGGAAAAAAACAGAGATACCCATATAGGTTCTGATGCAATATTTGATGAGTTCTTCCTCTCTTTAATTTCTCTCAGTTGGCGCACATAAAAATATATATACTGGCTGAGCTCTAAGCTTTAGCATCAAGATTTCAAGCTTGTTTAGAGGTACCAAAGGTTAGAGAGGTTCTTCAAGTTTTAAAATGATCCGAAAGGAAAGGGCATACTCTGCTCGGTATTTAAATCTACGCAGCCATACTACTTTCGGTATAATAATGTGGCAGTTTTTTTTTTATATCAAAGCTACCAATTAATGCATAGATTTATGTTAATAAACATATGTGATATGATCAAAGAACTGTAAAGATGCATCAATAAATCATTGCTCAAGTGACCCTTAAGAGGCTTTGAAGATAATGGCTTTGTTATTGTTGGTAGGGTATGTATACTTCAATATGAACCCTTTTATTTATTTATTTATTCTATAAGTATAAATACATTAGAAAGTAGCACAATTTAAACTTAGAAGTCGAATTAAGACATCAAATTAAAATTTTATATATAGATTGCTTGAGTGAAATCTAGATAGTATCAAAATACAAAGGTTTTAAATTCAAATTTCATTATAATGAGTTGGTCATCTTTATGAGAGCAAAATAAACTACTACTTTTTGGTCTAAAATTGTATAAAACTTTGAGTAAAATACATTTTTCGTTTTTGAATTATTTTTTAAATATCATTTTAGTAATTAATTTATTTTTGTGTCACTTTAATCCTCAAATAATCATATTATTCGTCAAATTAGTCATTCATAACACAAAAAATAATCGCTTAAAGGACTGATTTGATTAGCATAATGATTATTTGAGGACTATAATGACACAAAAAATAAATCAATGATTAAAGTGACATTTGAGAAATAATTGAGAGACAAACATATTTAACTCTAAAACTTTTAAGGTTAAAATATACTGCACGTTCTTATAGTTTGAATGAATTTTGAATTAGGTCCCTATAATTTTTCCCTCTTTTGGAGTTCTTATAATTTGAAATTTTTTTTAATTGAGTCATTGTCGTCACCCCAGTTATAACTTTGTCAATTTAGTGTTGATATGAAAAACGTAATAAAAAAAAATTAACGTGATGCCAAAATGACGCAAAAATTGTCATCTTATCATCTTTTCTCTTCTTCCCTTCTCTCTATGGAGAAGTAAACATATGCAAAAGTTTTGGATTTTGCATCATGTCTCTTAATTGAGGATTCATATCAACCAAATTATGTAGTTGTGGACTAAGGCTGAGGATCTGAAATTTAAAATTCCCATTCAACATGAGAAGGAAGAGGATTTGTATTTGGAGAAGGTTGCCCTAAACTCGTTTCAGAACTAGTGGTCAAAGGATTAGTCAAGTCATTATTGCTTCCATTCTTTTTATAGGTAGAGAGAGAAGGGAAGAAGAAAGTAGAGAGAGAATGAAATAAAAGGAAAAATGATGAGGTGACAATTTATGCCACTTTGGCGCCACGTTAACTTTTTTTTTTTTTATTGCCACATAGATNGTGGTCAAAGGATTAGTCAAGTCATTATTGCTTCCATTCTTTTTACAGGTAGAGAGAGAAGGGAAGAAGAAAGTAGAGAGAGAATGAAATAAAAGGAAAAATGATGAGGTGACAATTTATGTCACTTTGGCGCCACGTTAACTTTTTTTTTTTTTATTTCCACATAGATAAAATTTTTGTAATGTTAATACTAAACTGACGAAGTTATAACCAAAAGTGACAATAGTGACTTAATAAAAAATTTTAAAGCATAAGGACCCCAAAATAAAAAATAAAAAAAAAACTATAAAAACCTAATTCAAAATTTATTCTAACTATAGGAACATACCATACATTTTAACCAACTTTTAAAAAACAAAAAAAAGTTAGCTAGCTAAGACAATTTTTTCCCCGACCAAAAAATTAATGGGTGGAGACGTGGAAGTTGCGTTTACAGAGAATCCTCAACTAATACAATATATAATAGTTATTAGTTCGTACAAGACTACGGGAAACTTCCCTACCAATTGAAGCAACAAATGAACAACATGACAAAAACTAATGCTACTTAATTACAAATTAATTACTGTCATATATATTATTTCTCGTTGTATACACATGACAGTAATTGAATTTAATTAAACTCACTTAAATTTTAACTCAACTTATCTAATTTTCTTTTTCAGTGGAGTTCAAATAACACCTCCTCTAGTATGAGTTAATGTGAGATTGTAATCACAATTCACAAGCAATTCTCTTTGACAAATGCATGTGATTCCTTTGAAGACTTTATTATAGACACTTGATGCTTCGATGAAAATTAAAAACAAAAGTCAAAGGCTCTCAATATTCAAATTAATATTATTTATATCTTTTTTGACGTGTTTATGTACTATTTAATTATATCGAAGATTATTGCTTTAAACACTTTAATTTAAAATATGAAAATCTATTAGCACTCCATGTTGTACCATTCCCATTAGCAATTGTTTTTCACCAAAATAATCTAGATTCTTGTCAAACAAAAATAGATTCCCGTCAAATTCTTTTTTTATGAAAAGAAGAAAAAAAATGTAAAGAAACTAAACAGGTTTTATCAATTTTGTTTTGTCAAGAGATAGCTTACAAAATACTTCACCATATAAAAGATCATATATACTTATTTTTTGGAATATACATTGAATTATTACTAAAATACTACATGATCATCTTTTAGATTTTTTGGCCGTTCTTTTTGTTTTTCTTTTCCTCTGGGGAATGGGTTGAGAAAGGAGTTGTACCTTCCTTAGTTGTAAATATGTGTTTGCTAGCTACTACCAATAGACCAAAATAAATGCTAACATGCAAAACCACCGCCATATAAAGCAACCCACGTACTGACCCAAAATGGAAAGAAAAAAATAGAGCATTCTGGGAAGGATGGTCAAGTCAGCATATATATTATAGCTCCACTTCTCAAATTTTGTTAGATTATCTTCATCTCTATATGGTTGTCATTTTTTGACCCAGATCTTCCTTCTCACATACTCATCCTTAATTCTTTGGTCCATTCTTTCTGGTTTGTTACTGGCAATAACGTGTTGAAACAAAACAAAACAAAACAAAACAAAACAACGTGTTGTTATGAATGTCTTTGTTAAGGTTCTAGGATCCTTCACTTGCGGGTAATAGATTATATATATGCGACTCCAAAAGCTGGTGATTTATGTTGTAAACTATATAAGATATTTTGCTTTCAATCTCATTGAAAATGTTGATTGAAGATATATATGGCATTAAAATAAAATAAAGGTCAATTTTACCTACTTCCATTTAGCCTAGTTGAATATTGTACTACACTACTACTTGCTCATATGGGAGCCAGCTGAAAGGATTTTGAGGAGAAAATCTATGTCCAGCTACACATGCAAATTAAATTAGGCATAGTTAATGTTATCTTTTATTTGTTGAAGTTGAAGCACAGATGTTTCCCGAAACCCAAAGGAATATTTTTTTTTTCTGGATCTGTGAAATGGAATTAAAGTTATCCAAATCATGAGAAGCTTATATCTCCAACTGTGGAAATTTAAATTTGATGAAATTAAAAACACATGTATATACTTTACAATGCTGTTGAGATATGTATAAAACATAGCATAACGAATATGCACACATCGAAAAAAGAAAACAAAAGAAAAAGAAAAAGAATATGCAGAAAACTTCCTAACTAGTGTATTTGATATATATGTACCATGTGTCTTGTGATAGCTCTCCTCTGTTAAAGAATCGATTTAACTCAAAAGCTTCAGCTATTAAGTGAAAGCTTAAAAATGGTTTTATTTCTAACACACCTCCACATGCAAAATTTTAATTTAATTGAGAAAGTATGGACAAAAGGATTTGATCTCTTAATTGCTTGGTCAAAAAAGCTTTAATACCATGTCAAAAAATCGATTCAACCTAAAAACTTAAGCTGTTAGGTGAAGGTCTATGAATAATTTTATATTTAACATATTTGAAAGTAGATCTTGTGATAAGTATATATGCACTTGATATAAACATTCAGCATTGATAAGAATTTAAATTAAACTGCAACAACTTTTGCTTATAGACCTCTAACTTTTCATTTTCGCTGCTGTCATAGAGACCCCAAATATATATGTTACTCAAATTGTTTCTCTATCTACCCTACCCAACATGCACTGCTTTATGCATGTTTGATAATAGCAGAAAAATGATGGGTAATAACAGAAACATGCACTGCTAGGATATTGTGTAGAAATTATATTATATCGCAGAGGTAGTGTTGTTCAACACTGGCGCCAGCTCCTTGCTTTTACATGTAATGGTTCAAAGTACTAGTCCACAAGTGGACATTCCTATTATCTATACAAGGAAAGTCTATGAGTCCTAACTGCGACTTTTGTAGGGTAATGACCCTTGGGAGTTGGGACACTTTAAGCATATTAGGGTAGGACATTTGTGGCCTATCACATGGGTTTTGGGTTCCCTATTTAGCCTTTTTCTGTTTTAAAAGTAAGAAAATAAGAGAAAAGGAGAAACACCGGGGAGACATGAGTAATCTTAAGGAAAACACATTTGAGATTCATAGGTCAATACTAGCCGAAGGTAATAAAGAGGTGACTTAGTGGAGAATCACTTCTTTCATTTTCAAATGACTTTTATACATGTCTTTATGGCCTATCCGTACAATTTTGGAAGTGGCTGGGGTAAGCTTCCTTCTTTGTGTCTAAAGAAATGCCACATCAGAAAAAGATTGATGTTAACACTAATCTAACCATACCCATCGAGCTGTAATTGTCTTTGATTACAGATATTTGATTTTTTTTATATTACTAGAAAAGTCTAGGTATTTTTGTATTATAATGTCATATTTAAATTTAATATGGGAAATAATACAACATGAACAAATCTAATTTTTAAGGATATATATACCCCACAAGCATATATGATTATTTTTTTTTCAATGGGAAGTGCCACTACTTGAAATTTAAAACCAATATTCAAATGGATAGAAATGACTAACGTTTTGAACCTAAGTTATGAGAAAATCTCCAGGGCCCTTCAAACCAATATTTGACTAGTTAAATTTTTCCTTGACAAAATAGAATCTCTCATTTAATTCATAATTAATCTTCATATTTTCTAAATTGAATTCGCAGCCTAATGAATTACTTGTTTTAACATTTTCTATTTATGTGGTTTACAACGACTCAAAAATAAGCCGAGTTTGTAATTTTTTTTTTTAACTTCATTTTTAAGTAACTATTGACCACACCAATGAGTATTTTGTTAGACCATTTTATCAGTGGCTTGCATTGAAATAATTTTGAACATTTGATGACTCAACTGAAAATTGTGAACATTTCAAGAACCAAAATAGTAGTTTCTATCTAAAGGAGATGTCTGGTGTACCTAATCTTTGATTTACTCATCATCTTGTTGGATCATGGATATAAAATATAAGGGAATGGAATTAAGGGGTATTTAAGGTGTCCCTTATTTAATTCTTACTTTCCATGGAATATATAATTCATGTCTTCAATTAACTTTTTTTTTTTTTTTTTAAATTTGGAGGCCTCTCACTCAAAGAATTTGAGATTCCATAGCTTTTGTAGAGGTATGGATTCAACCTTGGGTGATATTGGATTATAAAGTTTAATTTTGGATTTTAAACACCCAAAAATAAAAATAAAAACTTTCTTTTTCTGTGAAAAAATAAATCAAGTATTTAGATCGATTTTAATAAAAATTCAAAACATATGCATGTTCACTAACATAAATGGGGAGAGTTATCATGAAAGAATTTGAATTTGATACACTATTAGTCAGAACATGTCATGCCGCGTGGGACTGACTGTAGTATATATCCTCTAATTTTCAAACCTTATGCAGAAAATTAAGGCCATCAGATCCTGTTTTTTTTGTGTCCGGATTTTCCTCAAACATAATCATTGATTCATGCAAGCATTCTTTCCAACACACACCAAACCGAACCATTTATTGAACCACAAATTGTTTGTGGCAAAATAAGAGATTCAACTTTCCTTCGCTGTCTGATATTTTGTTGCCACATAATATTCTAGTCATCATTTGTGATCAAGAATATAAGATAATTGGGCAGTTTTCAATTTTTTTCCAAGGCTGTGGGCTGCTGTTTTATTTTCTACTTTACTCCCTTTGAATCTGATAGCAAGGAACCTAAGCTTTGACTCGAAATGGTATTTAAAGCATAGATAGACCAAGTGTGGATTGCGTTCAAAAATGCTATTTATACACACAATATAAACAGTAAAGCTATCGCTTTCAATATATATTTGGGAGAATCCCTTTATGCCCTAGCCTTTTGTTGGCTTTCTTTTGGAAAGGAATAGGAAAGATGGTAATTTTGCCGCAGAGTTAAAAGCCCACTTGTCTCTCTCTCTTTAATACATTGATTTCGACACAAGGACATGCCCAAAAGCCCAAATTTCTGCAGACATGAGATTGTGAGAAGGAAGGAAATTCTGCACCAAATTTATTATCCTGTCAAATGAGGTCAAAAATAAAAATACCCTCGTGGGATCTTTTAACTACCCTTTATTTCTTTCTTTTTTTCCCTTCTTTATTTTTCAAGTTTCTATTTTTATTCTCTTTTCTAGTGTGTGGTGGATTAAGAATTGTATAATTCAAGTGGCCAAAAGGGCCCCCCTTCCCTACCTCTCTATATGACATAACTCAAGCACTTTTGGGCACTACAAATTCACTCGCTCCCCCTCACTTCTACCCCATGCCAACACCCCTCACCTCCTCACTTCTCTCCCTCTCACCCCAAGCATTTCTTTGCGATCTAGAAACTCAAAACTCTCTTCTTTTCTGTTTTGTTTTGTTCTGTTCTTCCCTTGCCTTATAAAACAGAGCACTCTGTTATCTATAGAACACCAAGTCCTCTGTTTTTCCTCTGCCTCCACGTACTTGGAGGTTTGTTTTCATTACAAACTCTTCTCCTTTAGCTTTCAGATTTGAGTAACTTAGCCAAAAAAATATGGCTGCAATGGTGTGCCACGGGTTGCAGTCATGCCTCGAGTCACAGCTGGTCGAGTCGAGAACCCTAAGGCTTAAATTTCCTTGCCCAAAGCCTCTCCCCTCTCAGCCCATTGATTTAGCCTTGAAAAATTGCTTCAGGGATTCAAACCCCAATACCCATTGTGATGAAAATAGCAACAAAGCCAGTGATAATAATAACATGGGAGGAGGGTGGAGCTTCCTTCAAGCTCTCTCCAATGTCCCCTCCCAAAGCACCAAAGAGAAAGAAAATGTTTATGTCCATCCTCAGGTGAAGTGCTCTAAGGTGTTGCTTAGTCCGAAGAGCCTTGAATTGTGCACTGAGAATTTGGGGAATGAGACAGGTACTGACATTATTGACAACAGCATTAACCTGCTTTCTTCGTCATCATCTTCTTCTTCGTTTTCATCGGACTATGTTTCTGGCGGAGATTCGCCGACAAGGGAGCAAGTGAAACCACGTCAACTTTTGGGAGCTAAGAAAGTGAAAACCAGGAATTTTCCACCCCCTTTGACAACGATAAGGGGATCAGAATCTCTACGAGTTAGGCCCCACCGCGAGCATGGGCGGCTCGTGATTGAGGCGGTGAAGGTCCCATCAAGTGCTTCTTGTTTCCGAGCTGAGAGAAGCCACGGCCGCCTCCGCCTCTGCTTTTTGACAAATCCCATTATGTGTTTTGACCCGCAAGAAGCTCAAGAAAACGAACCAACCAATGAAGGGTTGGAAGAGGAATTTGAAAGTGAAATGAAGGAACAGAGACAAGAAGGGGAAGAAGAAGACAAGGAAGAAGATGAAGAGAAAACAGAGGAGGAGGTACAAGTAGAAGAAGAAGAAGAAGAAGAAGAAGAAGACAGAGACGGTTGTGGGTACGAGGAGATCAATGGAAATAGTTCCAAAGTTGGGGGTGACATTAGAATGGAAAAGTATGAGAGGCCAAGCAGGTGCAAAGAAGGAGACCATGAAAACAATTACGAATTGTTAAATTGGGAGCCCCTTTGGGTGGTTACTTCCTAAAGCCTTCATTTGGATCTCTATATAATAAAAAAATTTACATTTTTTGTGTTTGTCCTTTTCTTAATTCCCCTTTTGGATTTGGTTCATTCCTTTTTGTGAATTCTCCATGTTTTCCCATAAACTATGGTTGTGGTCGGCAGTTATTATCGTTATTCTCTCTCTTTCTTGGACACACGAACCAATACAGGCACAGATGCAGAAACACAGTGAAAACTCAAACTCATTACAGTAGTTGCTAGCAAGCATGAGGGGCAAAAAAGTGAATTCTCTTCTAATTATATAGTATCACTGATTATGCATGCCCTTGTTGCTTTCAAGAATTTTTCGTTTTTGTTTCTTATGGGTTGTTTCCAAGAATTTGAAAACAAAAGAGGGTGAAGTAGGTCCAAGGGCAAAGAGAGAATTATAGACGGTTGACTATTCATCCAAGATATAGAAAAACATGGCAACAATTGACATAAAAACTCAATATATGAGGACAGCACACTACACTCACTAATGCCATATTCTTATTTAGATTGTGTTATAATTAGGCATCATTCCAATTAACTTCCCCAATTTAGATTGAATTATCATTTTAATTCTAGAAGTTCGTTTGGTTTCTTAACTTATATTTTTGTTAATTTAGTGTCCATATAATGAATCTCATATGTGTAATATAATCTCTGTTAATTTCTGTTTCACAACTGCTTAATATCCTACAATTCTCAACGGTGTTATGGAGGAATACAATGTCAGCTCATCATCCAATGAGGACTTTAGAATTTTATAAGTAACTTGGGGTAAATTCACACCGTGCTACTTACCAATAAGGAGTAGGGTTATTTGTTAGTGTGGCACTTAAGAGATATGGCTCTATGGCAGTGAGATACTGAGATGTAAAATACCCCATAATTTAACATTCCATGTTAGTTAACCTATAGGGAGATCTTGATATAATGACTAAGCTAACGACATGTAGTCTAATGGAACTTTTGGGTGTTTGATGTCTAGAGACTCCATCCCTGCCCAACAGTTTAAATGACACATTCTTTTGGTCATGCACATCTTGGTGTTTGATATTAGCGGTTCATCCTCGTCATGTACATTAGATCATTTGGTCATAGAAATTATGGTGCTTGATATAGAAGTTTGATTCTTGTCATGTGTATATAGGGTCTAATTCTTGTCACATACTTCTCTCCCTTTTCCAAGTATTTTGTGCAACTCCATTGATAACGGAAATTAGGGTCTATAATATATAAATATTCGATTCCCACCATATATATATATATACCTCCCTCTTAATTATAGAAATTATGGTGTTTGATGTTAAAAATTTGATCCTTGTCATGTACTCCTCTCTCATTTTTCATATATTACACTCATTTTTTTTAAAAGGAAAGAAGATATATATTTAAGGACCAAATTTATACATAATAAAAATTAAAGAACCAAATTAAAATTGAAGCAAACTATGTGGAAGGACAAACAATAAACTAGCTTTTATATTTTGTTTATGAAGAATGAATCTGAGACATAGTCATTCTATACTTTCCTTACCACTTAAGCTACAAGTCTTTTCATTAATATATATAAAACACCCTTAGTTTTAATTTTGGTCTAACTCACTCCACAGTTCAATCACAATATTTTCGAGGAAAATTTTAACAAAAGAGAGAATCTGATAGTATGTGATAAAAGTGGAATCAAACATGATATTACTCTGGATATAAATTTCGGTGCATTTTCTGTTTGAAACATTCACTTTTTTCTTTTGTTCTTTTCTTTTTTGCTTTTGTTTCCCCTTTTCCCCTGTCTTTGGCTTCCCACTTTTAACATGGAAGATTTTGGTAGTTATAGTCTATCATGTCGAATGGATAGCAGTCCCTTTAGAAGTTGGACATAAAATGAAGAAAAAACAAAGGAAAGACATACATTAGCAAGCTATAATAAGAAACTGTCGTCACACACCATTAGTTGTGATATGCATTATTTTGGGATCTTATAAAGTTTTTAAAAGTCTAGTTATACTTAAATGCTGCCAAGTATACACTAATTATAATGTAAAATAGAGTGTAACTATACTGTTTAACAAACCCACAAACAAGAGTTTGAAACCTAACTCTTTAATTATATGAATTAGGGTTTGATTCCAAATGATGCTGTCTTCTATTTTTTTTTAAGAAAAAAGAAAAAAAGGAAAGGAAAGTAGAAAGGAAGTGACCAATCCGCAAGTGGAAGGAATGCTGTACTGATCATATCAACAATATTTGTTTCATCATCACTTGAAATCTGCAGTTTTTGTACGGCAGTTTTTGCAGTCCACCCTTTTCTTTTCTTGATGCACCAAAAGTACATTCCCCAATTGTGTGTTTGCTTTATATGACCTCACAGAAACAGCAAATAGGAAACCCAGTTTTATCTGGTTGCTTTTTGTACCACACATTCCACTGGTAAAGTGGTATACCTCCAAATATGTTCATTTCAGCTGTTAGTAATATTTTCCCTTTTGAGATAACCCAAAAAGTAACTAAACAGCACAATGAGAGTTATGTTTTTGTACATTTACAAATGAACACTTCTTCTACACCAATAACACATAGTATACGCATATAGCATTTGACTGGACCTTGGGAGCTCAATTTTTTTGCACTTGTTAAACTAGGCATGCAAATATGATTTGTCGTACAAAAATTAGGACACAGTATAACAAACCTACTAAAGGATTCGTATCTGTGCCGTACAAAAATGGGGGGACCAACAGATCTGTGACACTGAAACAAAATCAAAATCATAATCTTCTCTTTATTAATGTGCCTTTGATCAAGTTGAGAGTGGCCAGTGGGGTGCCCTTCAAGTTCAGTTATGGTCCTTAAAGCTTCAGCGCTGTACGGGAGGGAGTGTGGGTCGCACGATCCCCACCTCATGCACCGACCGCTACCTGTAAAATAGGTCATCCGTACCCTCTTCTCATGTGAAAACCTGTACACACAACATGAGCACCACCTATATACATGAAGGGAATATGGTACACTCAAATTCTCAAAGTAATGTCTCATTGTCTCTTGATCATCAAAGTTTGTTCTATAATTAACCATAAGGTGTCTCAAGTAACAATCTCGAGTGTTAAATATCTTTTATCTTTTACCCATTATTTTTCTTGGTCATGAGAAACTGTCTCAACTTTAAAGGATGAATATATAACCAATTAGATTATCGAAAGTTGAGGAGCTCATGTTTGTATATTGACTAAGTTGAAAGGGATTATTTATAATTTACCCTAGTTAATAGAATATAGCACACCTCAACCACACAAAGTTGAAGGGGATATTTGAAATTTATCTTAATTGATGGAATTACACACTTCAAATACAAGTAGATGAAGGGGTTATTTAAATTTATCCTAATTAATCGAATCATAACCATTAATCATAGTAAGGGAGTTAGAGTGAGATTTATAAGAATTAGTTATCCTAGTGGATACCTCAAAATTTGAATAGAAAGAAAATCAATAAGTAAAAAAGGAACAACTTTTCAAATTTCACATATAGGTACATTACAGAAATTTACATTCATATTTTGTGTGAGAAGATGCAGATATTAGGTTGCCAATATAAAGTAAACAATGATAATAAGAAATAAATCACTTCATAAACTAGCAGGTAATAGGCTTCGAATTGAGTCATGGCAAGCTCTTCAATCCTTAAAGACGGGTATGTACTTGCTCAATTGAGTTTATAGTCCAATTTAATATGTTATAAATTTGAAAAATTCCACTTCTAACGAATTTATATATATAAAAAAAGTCTTCAATGCAAAAGACACCTTACCAACTGAGTATTATGTGTAATATATAATTTGAAGGTTTTAGGTATGATTAGTTTTACTAGGATCAACAAGGTAAGATTCATAAGAGATGAGTTATCTCGTTAGTAACCCAAAATTCGATGAAGAAAGAGAACATAATATCAGCAAACAAATAAGTTCCAATTCAACTAAAATCAAGTAAAATACATAGATGCTATCTTTTGGCAGGTTTGAGCTCATTGCTTCTAATGTTTAACGTTTACTGATTGTTATAATTAAGTTGACCAAATTGATATGATATTAGGAGAAAAACGCCTCCTGCTCTCATGGAATGAGTGATGAATTTCACATTAATTGCCCATCAGAAAAGAGAAGGTAATATATGTTGAATCGTGGAGTTATGATATCCAAGCATTCTAGGGTTTTCAGACAGGCAAATGCGTATGGACCCGTCTAACTAGCTAGTTATCTGCAATTCTGTATTCGTCCATCATTACTTTCTCAACTTGAATTCTGATTTACTCTGCCACATTGATTTTCTTGCTCACTTTTGCACAGTTGTGGATATGATGAAGCTATGAAGGTATTTAGCTGCGATTGTTGTTTTTTCTGCAACTTGTGGGTGAGGACAACATTGAAGATAATATTAGTTTCTATAAATACCATTCAAATTATATGAATATTAAGGTAATGAGTAATGGGGTATATATACTCCATTGTGAAGATTCTCCTATATTGGAAACAAAAGGAGTTAGATTTATAAAATGAAAATAATCTATTCCTTGTTGAATAACTAATGGACAAAAAAGAAACCCTATTATATGAATTCAAACTGAATCATATGCGTGTTAAGTGTAATTAATCTCAGTCAGACAATGTTTTAGATTTAGAATTTGAATAATAAATGAAAGATAAATGAATGGTTTGAACAAAAAAATTTAGCATTATCAGTCTGCCATAATATTGGAAAATTCGGTATTTCCTTCCTTTCCATCACAGAAATTCATCATCTAAAAGCTTTTTTTTTTTTGGGAGGAGAGCGGGGTAGAAAAGGAAAAGAATTCTAGAAATAAAAGAAACAGAACAAATTCAAACACCAATCATTCTTTTTTTTTGCGAGAAAGACCAATCAATTCAATATCTTACAACCTACTCCAATAAAGTGAGCCAATTCTTTTCATAGTCCACTATGTGTACGACATATATGTTCTGTTATTCTAAACGTGAATCACATGCTGAAAGCCAGACACCAACTTCTCCATTATTTTTTTTTATTAGATAGATAAAGTTACAATTTTTAACTCAAGATATTTCACGATAGAGATTGAATCTCAGACCTCAACTTTTTAAGAAAATTTTAAAATCTAGATCAATTGTGCTATGTGCGATGTGTTTATCCACTAATTTACAAGTTAAAAAAAAGTGAAAAAGCAAAAACAGTAAAAAGATAAATGAAATTAATTACCAAGGTTCTTATTTACCATAATACCATAAGAGTAAAGTACTGATATTTATATGTAAGACTTAATGCCACAGTAACATAATTAATATGATTTGAGTTTTACTTAACCCACTTAAACACTTTTATATCTTTTTAGTACATGAAGGTATAAAATTTTCTATGTAACATCTACAAAATATACTAAAAGCTGACAATACTAGTTTATACTTAGTGACATTTTTTCTTTTGGCCATAATACGTAATGACTTAATTATCAATAATTTACATCTCTAAAAAAGAATACTTCAATTTGAAAGTTTTGGGTTCAAACTTTATTGCATCTTTTTTTAATGATTATACTATCCTGTGTAATTTGAATTTACTCTCTCATTGTAATTCAAGCAATGTTTCCCTGGAATTTTTACGAAAAAAGTTTAAAATTTTTTCATTTCTTTTGCCCCCTTTTCTTTTCTTAGACAGGTGGAATTGTTAATGTGGTTCCAGAAAAAAAGGAAAATGGAAATCCCTAACTATGATATAATGCTAAGCTCTAAAACTGCTGATGGCATTGTTTAAAAGCGAAGCATAATATAAAGGCAATTTGTGGGCTTCAGAATCTGGTAAATGGATTCAAGATTTTCCCTCTTTTTCTCTTAAAAAAAGCATCCAGTCTATGCAATCCACGAAACCATTGGATTTGATCTAATCCACAATGCAAAAGAACACCAATGACGTGGTGCCATGTGTGAAAAGCAAAGGACATGTGGATATGAGATGTTGGGAGGCCAAATTGGAAGCACATAGCAATGGAGTTCATGGCCTCTTTGCAAAAGGAGGAGCTAGTTTTCTTGTTTGCTAAGCATTGGAAAGCCTTTCACTTTCATTTGCACAACAGAAATTAACAACGCTTTCTTCTTTGTTTCCACAAAGCTTAAGAAAGCCAGTTGTGAAATAACACCTACTTGGGCACCCAAAAAAGGATGATTAAAAACAAAAACTTTATAAGGGCAACTTGTTCAAACTATTGTAACCAATCGGGTTAGAGGGATTTTTCATGTTTTCTCTTTGCTTTTGATTTTTCAATGCTTAGTTTGGTCAGATTGCATGGATGAGCTTTTCCACAAATAGACAACTCAATGCAACTTCTCAATGGCAAATACACGTCTGTTTGCCATTTTTTTTTAAAAGAAACAATTTTTTTTTTATTGAATTAGGTTAAATTTTATGAATATATAAGCAGAAAAAAAAGGGTAATGGTTTAATTTCTTGAAATGGAGAGAAAAGATTGATCATTGCAATTTGCAAAGAAGAGATCTTTCCCCATTCTTGGTGGGTCTAGCCTGCCATGGCGTCACCAACAAAAGGAACAACCTTTGTCATAAAAGCATTCCATCATCCTCCATAGTTTAGAGTCTTTAGACCCCACCACCACATCTACCCAACCTTGGACACAACCAGAACCCACCAAAAAGGGACAAAAATGGGAGAAGTCAACTAATTCAGTCGTTAAATGGTTATGGATAATAGTATGTCTTTATGAATTCATATATATATATATATATATATTCACATTGGAAAGTTAAAACACATTTCTGACCAATTATTGCAGAACGTTGTTTGTTCTTGACCATACTTAAAACACACATAAAATTAGCAAAATATTATAAAAGCGAACAATTATTTAAAAGTACCAAAAGAAAAGTTGTTTTGCTCCAAAAAGAAAAAGGGTTTTAGACACTTAAAGTTAATTTGTATGGCATGTATAAATTATAAGGCCTCTCTCACTTTCCTTCACTACCCATAATGGATAAGCTTGCAGCTCTTGAGTGTGACACTGCACTAACAATAACAAACCTATTGTTGTTCAAGAGAAAGATACACGCATGCGTTTTAGACACACATGGCTATACTATGCATCCGTTTCGCTATCGGTATCACTGTAGAGTATAGCTAGAGCCTTGCTGTTAAATATACCAATCCTTCCCTTTTGATGTGGCTTGAGAATTTTACTCACAAATCTTTTTTGGGTGATTATTATCCTTCCACGTACAAGCAACCGGACCACCCTTTTGCCTCTTGATCTTATTACTAATGTCCATCTTTAGTTCTTGTATCTTTCCATGCTTTCAAATTTCATTAATGATTTTGAGAAATCTGTTGGAGAATATGTACCAAATCTGTTTTGTCCACCAGAAACAATGCTTACCTGAAATGATAAAAATAGAGGACCAAAACAAGTATATAGACGCACCTTTCAATCTTCTTTCGATCTCTTAACCATCAGATTTCTGTGAGCCTATACTTATACACCTATATATTCTATAGGGATTTTATTTTTTATCTGTCTATAGGGATTTTATGGTTGTGCTGACTGCTGAGAAAAAGTAAATGGCCATAGCAAAATTGATATTTTTTCCCCCTATCTAGAAGAGTATATTCATGAGAATCATAACACATACTTCCGAATTTGGAGGAATGATTGACAATCTATGATTTCCTTTACTTGCTAACCATATTTTGAAAAATGATCCACCTATAGCATGCTTACTTTTAGACCATATCTCATAAGATTTTGAGACGATTTCTCTGTCTCTGTCTGTCCTTTCTTCTTTTTTATTCCTATTGTTTTCCTGTGGAAGTTAGAAATTATAAAGAAAAATTTTCTTCTTTTTTCCTTTTGGTATCAATTAAACAATGTGGGAATAGATTCTTGAAGGTACTGATTACCTGGAGAAGTTAGGAATCTAGAATCATATACAAGAATCTCATACAAAGAATTATACAAATATATGATTTTCCCATTTAATATTTGGAGAAAGTCTAGTTGCACACACGATGGTGTACAATTAATCTTAGCTCTCATATTGAAGTGTTTGTGGCACCACTTAAACTTGATGCTGTCTAGTGTGCAGGTGTGAAGTAGTAAAAGATAAAATGTACAGTACACTAGTGTTATAAATAAGAATTCCTAAATTTAACTGAGGTGAAAACACTGAAAAGTCTGAACCTTTTAGAAATTGACAGCCAAACTTTTTGTTCTTTTGGTCTGCCACAGAAAGTGACCTATTTTCATCTTCCTTCTATTATGTTGATTTCTCTCTCCTTGTCTCTGAAAGGATATTTTCATGCATCTTTTTGGTCATCATATTGATCTCCTCAGAATCCAGGTCTTTCACGTCAAGAGGTTCTCTTTATTATACCAAATAGAAAAAGGCATGCCCACCTCATCCATCACAAACATCTTTTCACTAACTTTGGGCCTTTCTTATAATTCAAAATTCAGCCCCTCGTTCCCAAAGTGTTTCCCTTTCCATCATGTTTTTCCATGTTTTGCCTTCCTGTTGAAACTTTGATTAATACAGTGTGAAAGAAAAGAGAGATCATGAAAAAGTGTAGCTTTTGTTAATTTTTTGACCTCAACAACCATTTTGAAAAGAATGAGAGGAAAATAGATCCTAATAGATTGCCTTCATTAATTCTGGGGAACAAAAAGAATTTTTAACGGATATTTTATGATCCTTTTCATCAAAAATCAAAACAACCAGGGTCCAATATATAGTCTAAATTGTGCTTAATTTGGGGAACATATGGACAAATCAAGGTTAACCCGCAAGTAAGATATGGCGACTTAAACAGCTCCTTGCTCCTTCATTTCCTACATTAAATCATTTCTGTATAACCTTTGGCAGCCTTTGACATTAGAAATATGACCCTCACAGAAAATGTACAGACACTCTGAAGTTTACTGTAAGCTTGAAAACAACTAGTACCTAATAAAACTTGAATCTAAAGGGCACCTTTCTGTTTGCAGAACAGTTTGGTTTTCTCATGATTTACAGAAATGATACACATGACAATCCAGATATGCAGAGAATGCAGCAAATGGGGCCTTCAATCAATTGCAATCAAAACCCAAATTTGAATTTAAATGAAATGACATTCACTTTGATATTTGTGTTAAAAACATGATCTAAATGGGTTTGATAGGCCTAATGCCTACTTTCCAGCACAACTACCCTCCCCACTTCTATCAAGACGGCCCAGAGCTTCTATTGCTATCTTTTGTGGGTCAAAACTACTATTTTACTTGAGTTTTTGCTTCATATTTGTTAGTTATTTAATTGAAAAAAGTAAAAAAAAACTCCTTTTAGTTATGCCTTATGTGTAGTTTATCCCAAAAACTTAGAAAATGTAAGGAAAACTTTTTTGAACTTTTAAAATATGCGCTTTACCCTCAAGATCCTGATGTCTGTCCATTAATAGATGGAAAGAAGTATGTGATTTGATTAATCTGGGTCATAGTGTAATTTATAGGAGTATAAATAAAAATAAATTTATAAAATTAGGGTTAAAAAGTAATATTCAAAATTTGTCAGGGTCAAATGGTAATATTTAAAATTTGTCATCTTCAACCTCCCGCGGGTATCAATTTCTAGAAATCAACCCGTTTTCGAATCCATTCGGGTTCTCTTTATATCTCTCTCATTTATCAACTAAAATTTACAACAATATTTTGCTGTTAGTTTTAAGATTGAAGCTCAAAATGAAACACGAAAAGTGAGAGGCAACAGCAACAGCGGTACCCCTTCTTCCTCGGGTTTATGAAGGCTTGATCTCAAAAAACAACAACAATAGCTTCGAAATCTTTAGAGAATTAAAACCCCCAAGGTTATGCTTCCAATCCCTTCTTCTATCTCCCTCTTCGATCTTCCAATTCCTTCTTCCATCCATTAATGGACAAACGTCAGGGTCTTAGGAGTAAAGCGCACATTTTAAAAGTTCAAGGAAGTCTTTTCTACGTTTTTAAAGTTTTGAGGGTAAACCCCACATAAAGCATAGTTGAAAGAGTATTTTTAAACTTTTCCCTCATTTAATTATTTGAGAAGTGCTTGCTCCTTTTAACTGGCTATTTAACTTCATACCCAAAGGTGGAGCTAGGTGAGCTCAGGGTCAATTCTTACCAGTTACCATGCCCTTTATTACTTCATCCCCTCCCAACTTCCCAATTTCTCCAAACTCCAAAACATCTTGACTCTGATTCATACTGAGGTTATCTCTAGGCTTGTAAATTACATGTTTAAATTTAGAGTCATAATAAAAAATATAAAAAAAAAGTTATTAGAAAGAAGTTTAAAACCCTCACATGAGTATCACATGACAATTATGTCTATGAATTAATAGAAATATGAATAGAAGCTTTTTTTGCACAAATTATAAAACTTAAGGGTTTCTTGCACCTTTTTAAACCTTTGGAGGGTTTTCCACATGAGTAAAAATTAAAGGAAATTCCCTACATCTTACCCATTTTTCATTATTTTAAAAGAAAATATTTGAGCTTCCAATGTAAAATGAGAAGTTCAAATTGCAATTCTATCTTCCGTTACAAAATTCAAAGCCATAGCAAGAAGAAAAACTCATTGGTTAACTAGATCAAACAGAAATTATTAATAATAATTTATAGTTCTATACATATTTTTATCTCTTAGACAAAAAAAAAAAAACATATTCTTTTCTTATCAAAAAGAAAAATATATATTCTTCTTTATAGTATTCTACAAATTGTATTGTGTGTTTATTTATTCTTATAGTCCCACAAGATACAACGTGGATCCGCCCGTGGATTAGTCTGCTTATGAAAATTGCGATCCTTTGGGGATGTTATCTTCCCTCCTAAGCCTGCCTGACGCATCATCTCTGCATTATGCACTTCTCATTGTCAATAAATCAGAAAGTATAAACATATCCAAATTCATGTATCTCTTACCAAAATAGTAGAGGGAAAATTATGTAAGACAAAAGAAACTAGAAGTCAAGATTCTTAAACAGGTTTGGATTCAGGAATATGCTCATCTATTTTCAGACTATTTTTATAAAATGCACTTCTTTTACAAACTTAAAGTCTGTTTACAGATTATTGAGCAAAGAAAGGGACAAGCATAGTAAATGTTGAAAAGAACTTGGATGATATCTGAAAATTCATGTCCATGACAAATGAATTTTCCTATGAAACTCATCTCGAGAAATTTAAACTTCTGCCTTCTAGGGGTTAGGGTTAGAACTGGTCCTAACCAACAAAAAAAAAAATCTGTTTAATTAAAGGCAAATGTAACACTAGAATTAAGGAAAATGTAACACTAGAATATTTTCCACTTTCCATTCTTCTCACTGGCCATTTGAGCCAGGGATCAAAGCTCATTGCAGCAGGTGGGATAGCAGGAAAGGCTATAGAACGTCTTTGATGATGATTTTCTCATTCTTACAAAATATTTATATTTTATAAGCATGTGCATCTGGNAGGACACAGATTTAGAAAATCTTGGACAGTTGAAACCCTTTTAAGCTGAATTAAGGAAAATGTAACACTAGAATATTTTCCACTTTCCATTCTTCTCACTGGCCATTTGAGCCAGGGATCAAAGCTCATTGCAGCAGGTGGGATAGCAGGAAAGGCTATAGAACGTCTTTGATGATGATTTTCTCATTCTTACAAAATATTTATATTTTATAAGCATGTGCATCTGGTACCTGTAATCTGTCATGGCCATTCTAAAGGGACCAATACCGTGGTCCTCATACCAGCAGAAAGACAAGAAAAAGTGCATTTCTAATCATTAGAGAAAATGAAAACTTGCCTCGCTTTCTCTCAAGCTCTTCAGCAAGTTCTTCTTTCCATTTCCGCTGTCTCTCAGAGAAGCTTGAGCTGCAGATGGCAATATTACCATTCTTTGATTTTAGTACAGAAGGCAGATTCTATTTGAAAAATTAAGCAGGCACAGGATACCTACCTAGCACTAAATGATTCCATCTGAGCATCATGAAGAACTTCTTTCCATTCGTTAAGCTCAGATGGCTGGATTTCCTGCAAAGGTCGACCATGTGCACCACTAACTTTTGATCGATATCTGTTATGACTACCAGAGCTTGCAAGATTGGCACCATCAGCCACCGAGAATCGTCTGCTAGCCTGACTAGGTGACTTGCTATTTGGTGTTATATTCAAGGCATCTGAAACAATTTCATTGTGTGCAATGGCAACAGATGCAGGAGGAACAGCTGCATTCGATACACTAAAGAATTCTGTTTGGAGTTTCTTCAGTTCCAATGCCTGAAAAAATGTAATAAAGACAGGAAAAATTTATAATTCTATCATGCCAGATTTCAAGGAGAAGGCAAATAAACCAACAAAAAGTATAAACTATATTGTCTCAACAGCAATTTAATAAAGATATCTGTGTACTCAAATAGTACCTTTTCATCCAGGAAAGCTCTAATTTTTGACTCAGTGACTTCATCATCATCCTCAGCACCTAAAGGTTCACTTGGAGAAGAGACGTTGTTCTCCACCTCTAGAGATACTTCAGGGCTTCTAGTAGTCTTGCTCATTGTTTGATCAGGAGACAAGTTCACTCTGCTTTTCTCCATATTTAGATTTTCATCAAACTTGCATGGCCACTCTTCCATAGGTTCACACATAGGATTGAAACTCTATTCCAGTAGCATATCAGCCCATTGTTATTGGAAAAAACTAATCATAAGACATCTAAAACACTTGAAGAATAAGAAACATACTTGCTACCTTTATGTCATCAGATGCAAAGAAAGACTTCGACTTTACTAATGCACCAACCACAAGATCATCTTGATCATCAATCTGACACATGTCATCATCATCAACTGTTCCTCGGTAGGAACCTGCTTTTAGAAGACTTTCAGGATATACAGTTGAGCACCTAATGCTATCCATCTGACAGACATCCTTTAGACTTGTGCAGGTTGATCCCCTGATCACAGAATCCGTACTGCATTACAAAAATAGGATCATAGTTGATAACCAAAAACCCATGAAAACTTAAGAAGTTCCATAAACATCAGATGATATACTTACAGGTTTCTAGAGTTCATCCCAGATGCTGCCATCGGATTACAAGGTTCCTGACATTAAAAAAAAGGTTCATTTGAGAATCATGGTCAAAGAACATTTCTACCATTTAAATCCATTGTGGTGATACTCAGTACTAACCCCAACAGAACTGTGTAAAATTGGATGTGTGTCCTGACACTTGCCGGTGATAAATGGATGCTGCAGATGATAAGCAGGATCACTATCATGAGTATGAGTGAAAAGCCAAGCTGAAAACAAAGTAAATTTATTTGTGTGTATGTGATCTCATTGCATATTATGTAAGTTTGCTGAAGAATAGAACAATGCGAAGGGTCACCTGTAACAATTCTGATGCAGATGGCCTTAGATCTGGTTCCCTGCCACCACAAATTGATGGGTAGTGGGTTAAAACTAAAAGTATCTAATAATATTGGTACACTCAACCTAAATGTTAAAATGTACCACCGGCTCTTTCAAAAATAATAGTGGTCACCGGTCAGATTTAAACAGAGGGACAGGATACAAAAAAATGGTAGGAAATCTATATGTAACGTACTTCTGTAAGCATTTCAACAAAAAATCCTTTGCCTCAGCAGAAAGATGTTCAGGTATGGGTGGATGAGATTTAGTTGTCCCAATGTGGAAAAGAGCAGCAACCTGAAAGAAAGAACAGTTTAAGTAAGCAAACTCTTTAAAACATCAAGACTGAAAGGGAGAGATCAACTCATGGAAGTGAATGATAAATTAGATCAATATGGTAAGTACCTCCTGATACTGTTGGCTCCATGGAGGCTTCCCAGTGGCCATCTCTATCACGGTGCAACCAACACTCCATATATCAGCAGAGCTAAGAAATAACAATCCAAGAGTCAATGAAACGTAGTCAAGTATACCTTACCCACTCTTGAATCATAGGTCTGAAGCACAATGAAGTAATTTAGTCAAACATACGCTCCAAAATGAAGTAAATAAGAAACTCAGAAACCTAATAATTTACCTTGCTTAACGCAAGTTTTTCAACAAATCAAACAATATTCGGAAAACTAACATTAACTAAACATGCAATTTACAAGCTCAAATGATTTTCTTAAACTTCTAAAAAAATGAAAAAAAAAAAAACTCAAGACTAATTCATTTTCAAGTGCATGGAAACTTCTAAATACATAAATCTTAAGGCAGACACAAATTTGAAAATTTGAAACTGTTATATATTAGAGCATAGGCCTGAATGCGGGTCCTTAAATAGGTCATCTGGTGCTTTGAGGTGGATGTGGGAGAGAAAGAAACACAGAACAGCAACTTAAGGCATGTATCAGGTTCCAGGCACGTTCTGTTACACATTGTATAGAACATCAAAGGTATAATCTCATAAAATAATATGCAACATGGAACTTATAAGATGGATGGCCTGTTGGATCACAAATTACGCTACTTACACAAGTCTTACTCCCACAAAAGTGTACAAAAGTAGGTTCCTCGTTTAACTTCAACAGAAAAGATTAAGTGGGACTACTAGAACTAACATGGGGTCGTTTGTAGTTTTGTACGGTTGTCCACAACTGTGAATGCAAGAGTTGTGTATATGGCATCTCTCTTGAACCACAACTGGATGAAGTTTTTTTTCCTTTTTGGCTGAATATAATTGGATGGATTAGAAATACTAGTATTCAGCCAACATTATATTCTCTGAGATTGAACTTAAGCTAATACAGATAACTTAACGTACACATTCATATGTAAATATAGCTATGTCTATGCATTTCACGTTCTAATTGATGATTGTTATTCTAGTCATTGAAAGTAATTGTTTATTTTACAAGTTCTTCTGTATCGAATATTTCTAGTTATAGATAAATGCACAAATGTTCATTCTAAATTAGTTTAAAAATGTTTGTCTTGTTATCTGTAAATAAGAATAAGTAAAATATCACGTAAGTTTCTTTTATAGTTCAAATATTGTCTAAAAATATGATGTGTACATTATATATTTTTTGGGAAGCTCATGAACAAAAATTTATGCATCCTGCATTTAGGAAGAAAATATATGCTAAAAGATCCATTAATTGCTTCTAGATGGATTCAAGTTAAGTGATAAACACATAAATGAATGGTATATATCAAGGATGCATCAAAGTTTTAGATATATTGATATCTTCTACCAATGTTCATGTGGTATGAGATCAGATAATATCCAATTTAATGTCCTTGCCATTAGTTATTTGATGCCAAAGAGCACTACAAAAACAAAAGAAAGCAAAGAATGGGAAAAAAAAAAAGTTCTAACTAGCACGCTGTGCTTATATGGCCTATATTATGAGGCATGTCAAATATAAATTTCAGTGCAATCTGAAAGTTTTCATAACAACCATGTTACAACACACAATTCTTCCCAATCATTCTATTTCTGAGAAGTAACTTAGTTACTATTTCTTTTGGAAAATAAATATTTTGACATATAAACCTTGTGAAATATTTGGACAAATGTGGCCAATTTTTACTAAGAGTTGATTATATACTTACAAGCTATGTCCTGTCTGCAGAATAACTTCAGGAGCCATCCAATATGGAGTACCCTTCATTGATTTTGCACCATTAATGGTAGCCTATATCAATCAAAAATCTTTAGATGTCATTGTCACAAACAAGGTACAGAAGAAGCTTCTGAGTGCATAATGAACAACTAAAACGACAAATTCATACCAGCTCAACAACTTTCTTGGATGCACCAAAGTCTGCGAGCTTAATGCATCCTTTATTATCAACTAGAATGTTTGCACCCTATATCAAATAAACCATTTACCAATAAGAGAGGGAGGAAAAGACAGAGATAAAGAGAGAAATTATTCTAACGGGGAAAGCAGAGTACCTTAATATCCCTGTGAATAATTCCATTCTTGTGAAGATATTCAAGGCCCAGTAATAGTTGTTTCGTATACATTATTATAACCTGTTTGAAAAAAGGACCTCCCATGAAGCAACGAGAGAACTAGAACACATAGAGTCTCTATATGTGTTGGGACGGAATAAACACTTACAGACTCGGGGAAGGATCCAAATTTCCCCAATAGTGATGAGATAGATCCACCAGGTACAAATTCCAAGAGAATATTCAAGGAATCCTCCTCTCTAGCAGTTCCCAAGTATCTCTAAAGAATCAAAACATAGAAAAGAAAAAGGATTACTAGATTAGAAATCAATCAAACAATATCATTCACATAATAAAACTATACTCACAACAATATTTGGATGTTTAAGATTCTTCAGAAGCTTCACTTCTTCTTCGAGCTCCCGAATATGAGCCTGATTAAATGAGATAAAAAATAAACTGCATATAAATTATGTTCAACATAGGATAGTCACAAAAAAATGCCACCACCTTACTTAAAACAAGCATAATGCATCATGGTTATTTCACATTAAGTTCAATTATCATTTGTAAATTTGTTTCTTTGCAGTAAGCATTAAATTAGGATATTAGAATTGGAGCTGCTATTTTCACATCCTATTTTGCTAATGCTACATCCAATTTAATATCTAAATATAATATAGACTAAATTACTCTTATTTAATATGGAAAGTTTTTAAAATTAACTAATCATGATATTTTCTTTCTAACTCTTATTAATGGTGGCTTCATTTTTTTTTTTTTTTTTTACAATTATCTCCAATCTCATTCTTTTGTAAAAGTTAAACAAGAGAAAACACAATAAAATAGGAAGAAGAGAGACTTTATTACAATTTTAATATTTTTCAGTTTTATTCTTTTTTCAATTTTTATTGACATTATAACATCCATTCAGGTGCTTTCTTCCAACTTTCTGATTGGTTTAATTTAACCGGGGTGTTCAATATGCGCCCAACCACGTATCTCTCCGTGTTCAGAGCTTGGTTTAACCAAGTGCATTATAGCTTGCTAGTTCAGAAGCCTGCTCATCTAAACAGCATTATAAGAACCATTCACACAATATTCTCTAATCGAACCTTGTCAAAGAACATTGACGATAAATCATGCTAGTTGTAAATAGCAAATAAATGTTTATCTTACTATTCTTACGTCCACACTTTCTCACCACTATGACACCATTTAAATATGAACCATTTAGAAAAAGAAGTTTTAAATAAATTAATTCAGTTGAATCTATAAAATGAAAATTTAACTTAGCCCACTTTGAAGAAAGGGACTGTGTGTTTAACATTACTCATAGCCAAATATACAGCAGTTAATAAGAGAGAAGGCTTTGGCGCAGGTTTTCTTTCAAAGATGACAGATTACAAGATAAGTGAACCTTAACTATTCAAGGCAAGCAGGGAAAAAAGAGTATATATAGAGAATATCGATATTCCACATGTTTTGGCAAACAAGAATGGCAAATTGCCTTAGCACAGAAAAGAATCACAGGATCTATTCATTCATCTCCATCAAAGCTAGAAGTTGTGTTTTCTCTTGTTTAGCTTTTACAAAATAATGAGATTGGAAATAATTGTTAAAAAAATTTAGCCACAAGAGCTAAAAAAAATATCATAATTAGTTAATTTTAAAAACTTTTTATATTAAATAAAGATAATTTAGTCTACATCATATTTAAACATAAATAAAGTGTGACATTGACCAAATGGGGTGGGTAAATAGCTGCTTTCTATTAGAATTATGCAAAATACCATATTTACCTGTGTTTTCTCTTTTGAAGCGTTATTTGCCGCGATTAAAACCTACAACCACAAATCAGTTCATCACCAATTCTGCAATTCAAATAGGGGAAATGAAAATTACATTAATAAAACTAATAAAGTTACCTGCTTTACAGCAATAAGCTCTCCGGAATCAAGTTTCATTCCCATATAGACCCGACCAAACGCACCACAACCAATCAACTCACCCTTCCGCCACCGGATCGGAGGCGCGTTGTCTTTCGGAACCGGCAGCAGAGCCCTGACCCGTGGCTGAGAGAACAGCCCAATTCGCGATTTGCGAATGCTGGAGCCAATCTTATCAACGAGGCCACCAAACCCTCCATCGTCACCGGCACCGCTTGTGCTTCTGAAAACCAAGGATCGGCGAACCGATCCCAGAAACTCTTGCATCGGATTTTGCTCCCAATGATTTGGTAGGATTGCAAAGAATTGCTACTTTCCAGGCTAGGGTTTGGTGAAGTTCATTCCTCACAGGAACTGAGAGTGAGAGTGGAAATTTTGAAGGAGGGAAAGGAAGAAGGAAGAGTTTTCAAAATCTGGTAGATGACGGTAACGGTCTTATTGTGATTTGTGACCAGTATTTTTATTTTATTTTATTGCGTGGCCACCTGGATTGTCGGCACTCGTGTTTTTCTCCACTATTTTAACATTTTTGGCATTTACGCCCTTCCATGATATTCGGCACCCAATATATTAATTGAAAAAAAATCTTAAAAACTTATTTGAACTATGCTCTTATTATATTTTATCCCTATGCTTAAAAAACGTAAAAAAAATCTNAAAACCTCTTTGAACTTTTAAAATGTGCACTTTACTCCCACGACCCTAACGCCCGTCCATTAATGGATAGAAGAAGAGATTTGAAAATTATAATTTGACCTCAAAACTCTTTGAATATTAATTTTTGATCCATTTTTTATAAATTTATTTTCATTTATACCTTTATAAAATTATACTATGACCCAGATTAATCACATTATGTGCACATTAATAGACAGACATTAGGGTTGAGGGGTAAAGTGCACATTTTGAAAGTTCAATGAAGTATTTCCTACGTTCTTAAAACATGAGGAGAAAGTGCAATAAGAGCATAGTTAAAGGAAATTTTTAAGACTTTTCCCTATTAATTATTAATTAATTAATTAAGTGAGTAAACTCAAAAATGTAAATCCCAATTTGAACAATCAATTAATTAATTTTTTAATATTCTCTTTAAGGAGTTGGTTTATATGGAAATAAAGNACATTATGTGCACATTAATAGACAGACATTAGGGTTGAGGGGTAAAGTGCACATTTTGAAAGTTCAATGAAGTCTTTCCTACGTTCTTAAAACATGAGGAGAAAGTGCAATAAGAGCATAGTTAAAGGAAATTTTTAAGACTTTTTCCTATTAATTATTAATTAATTAATTAAGTGAGTAAACTCAAAAATGTAAATCCCAATTTGAACAATCAATTAATTAATTTTTTAATATTCTCTTTAAGGAGTTGGTTTATATGGAAATAAAGAGAAAATTACTTCTAGTTCTCTTTTCAATTTATTGAATTACATGAATCTCTTCTCTATTTAGAAAACTCACAATTTTTTTTTTTTACTAATTTAACATATTTCTCAACTTTGTTTATAAAATAATCATATTATCATGCTCAATCTAAGATAATGCATAGAAACCAATTATCATTTAGTTTTAATGTCTTTTGGTCTTATACATGGGGACTGCGGAAACTTAGGGGTGGTGTTCTGAGCACTAGAAGTCTAGAAGGCAAATTGTCATTTTTACTCTTTTTTTTTGGTTTGATTACTTTTACACACACATTATAGAAAGAAAAAAAAACTTTGATGTCTCTACAAAAGTATCATACAACTTATTTATTTATTTTTATTAGAAGATAAGCTAGTTTATCTTCTACTAAAATTTCATCTAACTCTCAATAAAATTTGAATATATAAATTTCATGATGAATACTTAACCATTTGAATGTTTTTTTAGGACTTATTTAAATTTATTTAAACCTTAATATAAAAATTATCAAAATAGATTTTTTTCTAAATTAAAAATCTTAAATTCAAATGATAAAATATTTTGTTTTACGAAAATAAAACTTAATCTGTCGATGCATCTAATTCGCGGTATGGCAGTAGCAGTCAATCAGAGAAGCCCCATTCCTTCACGTTTCGATTCCCAAAAAGGCACTCGACACTGAAGCTGAAACCAACCCAATCCTTGTCTTCTTTCCTTGACTTAGCTGCTCTCTGCTTTTCTATCATTCCCTTCTGAATTTACAATGCGCAAAGCCAGCAACTTCCTGCTTCTCAACCTTTCCCATACCCTTCCTTGCTCGATTCATGGCTGTTTATGCATTCTCAATTTCACATCCTTTCACTTCATTTCCATGAATTCCCAATTCCCTTCTGCTCAGTAAGCGTCAAGTTTGCGTTTTGTTATTCTATTTCATCTTTTTGTTCATTCATTCCATTATTTGTGCATTTGGGTTCCTGAGAGAAGATGGCATTTGATCTGGAATCCTTGTCAGAAGCAACATCTGGTGCAATTGGGTCCCTTGTTAGCACCACCATTTTGTACCCACTTGATACTTGCAAGACCAAATATCAAGCTGAAGTTCAAGCTCATCATCAGCGAAAATATAGGTTGAATTGTAGAACCATTTTACCTTTTGGGTCCATCGTAATTATATATTCCAAGAAATATATACTGATTCTTTCTTTAATAATATTCTATTTTCCTGTTCAATTTTGTTACTTGATGAGTTAAATTACTAGTGATAGTTGTAGCAGCTTGCTGCAATATTTTCTTTCTTTCCTTTTCTTTTACATCAAACAAGTTGGGATTTCAAGGTATAGCCCCCAGCCTAGCCCTGTTGATGTGCAAGTAGAACAGCAAAGCCGGTTCCTGCCACTTAAAGTTGGACCTTTTCTGCTCGTCATTGCTGATTAGGGTAGAAAAGTGTAGCAAGTAGAAGTTAGTATAGGAGCAAAAAAAATAACTTAGCGAGGAAACTTTGTTTATTAGGGGAAAAACTCAATCTGCTGTCCAACCAGTGACATGGCAGTTGCCAATTTCACTGGTCTGCTTTTGCATTCGTCATGGTGCACCAGGCAAAATTAGCTAGTAACTTATGCTTATTTGATTTGTTTTCTCTGACCCACGTAGGAATATTTCTGATGTTTTGTGGGAAGCAATTTCTACCCGTCAAGTGCTTTCATTGTACCAAGGCCTCGGGACAAAAAATGTGCAGTCCTTCATTTCGTCGTTTCTTTATTTCTATGGATACAGCTTCTTTAAGAAGCTATACATGAAGAAAACTGGAAGCAAGACTATTGGAGCACAAGCAAACTTACTTGCTGCTATTGCTGCTGGGGCCTGTACAATAGTAGTAACACAGGCAAGTCTTGATCGTAATTTTCTCAGATATAAATTGTTGTTAATTACACGTTATGTGCTTCTTGCAGTTTTGTTAATTAAGCGAGGTGCCATAAATTGCTGAATGAAGTCAACTTTTTTCCTTTGGTAATTGCCATGCTGCTGGCATAAAAAAATTGAGGATTGAAAGTGGAATATGATATGATCAATTGATTCTAGATTTGGATTCAGTCATATTACATGACTTGTGTTCGATTCATCTGAATCATGCATTTAACTTAAAGCTCATTTGAACCGTTGACAATGTACTGCCATACAAGCATTTTCTCTCAACATGAGTCATGTTACATGACCAGATCCAAAACCATTAATTCTCTGCATTCTGTCGAGTAGACTCTTCAATTCTATAACAGCTGCGAAACAAATAGACCAATCCCTGCTTGCTTGAATTCAGTGTCCAACTCCTTGCTTTCTTTGCTCTTAGGCACAAAATCTTCACTTCAGTAACCATGGCCTCTACCCTATGATATTTAACATCTGCTTGTATTTTACAGCCCTTAGATACAGCATCCTCAAGGATGCAGACAAGTGAATTTGGAAAATCCAAGGGATTCTGGAAGACCCTTTCAGAGGGTACATGGAGTGAGGCATTTGATGGTCTTGCCATATCTATTCTTTTAACAACAAACCCAGCTATACAGGTATCTGATCCTTCATAGTTTTATGTATACAACTAAAAGCTAGAGAGAATCTGTTTCATCCGTATTATTTTCAGATTGGCTTGCATTAGAGGACAACCCAAGCTCTGACTAGAATATATTTTTTCTCAACAGTATACTGCATTTGATCAGCTGAAACAGAGAATACTGAAGGGCAAGATGAGCAAGAAAACAGGTACAAAGTCATCTCCGGAAGTTCTTTCTGCCTTTTCTGCTTTCATGTTGGGTGCTGTCTCAAAATGCGCTGCTACGTGCTTGACATACCCAGCTATCAGGTGGATAGTCAATTCAATTTATCATCCCCAAGTATTCTATGACTTGTATTAGGTGATCTCAGAAATATGATGCAAAAGGAGTAAAAACCAAAATTCTTTTATACAGATCTACAGTTTCTGCAGATGAATCTTTTGAAATATAAGTAATGCATTTTCTACATTTCTTTGGTTTATGCCACTTTGCTGGCTTGCTGATGCTAGTTGTTTTTAACTGCCTATAGGTGTAAGGTCATGATTCAGGCTGCTGAATCAGATATTGATGGGAGTGAAGATCAGCGGAAGGAACAGAGGACAATCTCTGGTGCATTCTATACTATTTTAAGAAGAGAAGGCCTGCTGGGATTTTTCAAAGGATTGCAGGCGCAGATATTGAAAACTGTTCTAAGCGCAGCATTGCTTCTGATGGTAAAGGAGAAGATCACGAAGACCTCATGGATTCTGATACTCATGATCCGACGATATCTGTTTGTCAATCAGCCCAAATTAAAGAGCGCTTGATTTGTGGTGAATATCTTCAATCAAGTTCTCATACATGAAGATGCAGCACTTGACTCTGTCAATTATGGAGAAAACTTAAGGACATATGCAAAAAATATGAGCAGATTTGGTGGTTAAAATGGTGCAAAGAAGAAATTTGCAAATTCATATCAAGAGAGCCTTTCTCATCTAATCTGCTTTTCTCTCATTTAAGGCTTGTCTCTTGTGGTGTCTGTGTATCATGCAAGATTAGTCAAGCTTAGAAAGGAAATGGCTCTTTATATGCCTGTAAGATTACAAGATGCAAACTATAAATTAGTTACCTTTTGACAAGGTTATGCTTCTTTGAGTAAATGCAAGGGAATTGTTGCTTAAGCACTTCAATTTTCTTCCTTTCTTGACAGTGATCAATTCCAGAACATAGCATGAATTTATATGCTTCAGCTCAATGCGCTAAACATATAAAGGTGTGACAATCTAGAGCAAAGACGTCAACAAATAAATAATGGCAGTTCAAATTAAAAAAAGAAAAGAAAAGAAATAGAAGCTAAATACTAATAGTGCCGTTCATCACTATAAATTATTAAAACCCCACCACCCCCAACCCCCGGAAAAAAAAAAAAAAAAAAACNGGAAAAAAAAAAAAAAAAGCTTCATTAGTGGATTGTAGTATTATATATAAGTTTAGGAGATGAAGCTTTACAAACCAAAAGACTACCTATGTCAACTCTGTCGCACAATACTTTGTCCTTTGAACCAGTACCATTTGATTAATTTTTTTTGATTCAAATGCAATGCACTCCAAATAAATCGTTTATCCACCGCAACAACATTATATTTATCATTGAATAAAGAAATAAACCTATATCAATTTTTTTGTGTATTGTTTTGACTTGGGTGTAAAAGTCAAAACTTAAAAGACTTTATATATATATATATATATATATATATATATATATATATATGATGCGTGAAGAGTTTCCGCATTCCCTCAAATTGGACGAGAGATGATTTGGAACTGCATTCAAGTGCAACCACAAACAGTTTCCTTGAAATTAAATTACTCGTAAGAAACAACCAGTGAATGCGACAGTTTATTGCTTTCAGTTCTCAGTTGGCAAATGCCAAACTTCCAACATAAAAAATGTTGTTGATGATGACGACAACAAATAAAATGACAACCTTAGAAAGAAAAGAATGATTCTTCGTATTTGTGTTCTCTAACATTCTACTGACAATTACAATATTGAAACAACAGGTTATACAAGGATCTCTATAGTTTGACCACAAAAGCAGATGTTTTCATTGATTTCATTGTCCCCTCTCTTGATACAAAAAGGTGAAGCCTTTGTGGTGACAGAATGGCCTTTTGATTGGTAGTACACAAAATAAAATGGTAAAAATGAAGCATTGCTAACAGTCTCTCTTAGTTCACAAGAGAAACAAGTTACCCCCTAACAAGAGCATTAAACAGTAAATCAAACCAATCTTGGAAATCACATTGGCACCATTGGAAGGCACAAAACTTCCCTCAGGGGTGTTAGTGGTCACTACAGCCACAATCCAGTCACCTTCAGAGCCAATACCAATTCCTGTATACTTCGTGTCATTAAGATTACCTGAGTAGAGAGATTGCGTGAAATTAGTGAGGACAAGGCTTGGATCAAGGCTAGGAACGCAAGCAGGCATTACAGTTCCATCCCTTGTGTTGGAAATATTCAAGTGGCATTTAGTCAAAAGGTCTGGATAATTGGATAATAGAGGCTCCGTGCCTGGTACTGTGTTAGCACCTGTGGTGTTTGTACAGGGTTGATTCTTGAACTGATCAGCTATTTCATCAGCAAAGCACTCTGCATTCTTGTTCTTTGTTAGAGCTGTCAAGCTTAAGGATGCTCGATACTTGTTGATACCCTGATAAAGATTATCTTCCTCATCTGCAGGGGAATATGAAGTGAGATAAGTACAGTCTCAAGATGTCAACTTAACGAAGTATGGATATCTCCATATGCATGCGTGTGTGTGCCAGGGAAAGAGTCAGGATAGATGTCAACTAAACTCTGCATTATTTGTTATGTGTTGCTACTATAGTTCTGTATGCACAGCCATAAATAGAAAGCAGAAAAAAGCCATGTGCAATAAACATCAAACTCTAATGAGGTTGGTGAAAACACATATCTTGCTCCCCTATTAAGAAATAGGGTAACCTTCTTTGTTGGAGCAACTACAAGTAATTTTAGTTATAGGAAATAAAGATTACAATTTGGTGGGTGATTGCATTTGTCTGGAACAAGAGGTAGTAGTTTTTATATTTAGACAGGTGACATGAACATGATTGTCAATATTGAAGGGAAGCTTCTAATTAAGATGATCAAAATGGAGAAGACAGAATGAGAGTGATAGTAACAGCTAGATGGTAGAATAAATGCGTATTTGTGGCTGAATGTGATTGCTATTAGTATTCTCTGGAAATATGTTGTTGGCCTGGAGTTGCACCATGCAACAATGATATGTTCTCAATCAAAGAATGGGCTTTTACTTAATTAAGCATTCGTGATCCACATATTTGATGTTCCTAATCAGGGACATATAATAATTTCTTTTGAACAAGAGTTTCTAGTTTTTCTTCTTCAAAAATGACAAGTGGAAACAGGTTCATAGGCAGAAATTCTATTTCCATTGGCTGGATCCTCAGAACTTGTCATCATCTCAACTTCCTTGATGCATGCTTTATAGCCCTGCAGTCTTACTTGAAAAGGCACTTCGTTAGCCACTAAAAAAAGTCAAGAGTTTCCTGAACTCCCATCTTTTTGTAACATTCTAGAAGCCTGATCAGATTAGTTAGGCATAAAGGAAGTCCAGAACCTCCTTCCCCAGTAAGAAATTATCAATCTTTGACAGTACAGTGAAGCCTATGTCAGATACTCAGGTAAAACCCATTTGGTGTAATGCCAAAACAATGATGGTGTTTTCTGAGCCAGCAGAATAACATATATTAGCTCCAGTTGCACATGCAAGAACATGTTAAAGTATGCAATTTCTAGTATCTACTCAGGATATACATCTAAGGATCATGTTCTTGCCAATGAACCTAGTTTTGAGTTTCCTTCACACTTTCGGTTGTCCAATCATGGCCAATTTGCTCCTATTTTAATAATTTGAACAATTAGTTCATAATCAGAAGACACTCCATCTAAAGGTTTGAAACCATTTGCGGGTATTTTTAAGAAAATAAAAAAATCTATATGTTTGATTAAATAAATATCCAGAGACACTCAAACAGTAACATATTTAATAAGAGCTTATAAAAATAAATGTTGACAAATACACCAGAATAAACCAAAACTTACACAAATGAACCATCAGATGCATGCATCATAAAGCCATTAATGATTAGGTAAACCATGCTACTGGCAGAATATCCTAATGAAATAATGAATTTCAGCTATTGAAATTTCTTTAATATCAAGTCTCTAGATAAAGTAAAATGGCATCTCATCCAGGTAGGAAAATCGTTAAGACTGAAGAGTCCATCTATGTGAGTCACTCGTAGAGGATACTGCTATTCACAGGTGAGTTGATTGTGTGTAAAGTAATGTGGAATATAGAAGTTTCACATCAGGTAGAAACGAAGAAGAGATATGGCATATAAACCCAAGACTCATAAGCTCAAAAGCAGGTCAAGTTGGTGCCCACTAACACATTATCCCAACAGATACTGTGAATGAGGTTGATGGAAAATCATTCATTCCACACCAAAGTAGTTAATACTAATAGGCCATAGTCCAACGACTCTCTAACAAACCTACTGATAAACAATTGATGAAATTTGATTACAGCACCAGAGTGCCACAAAAATCCCAATCATCTTCTCTCAGATAAGCATGATGCAATGGATTAAACAGAAGTTATAAATCCCAATTTACCTCTAGTTTAGCACTCAAATCAATGTCAGAAAAAAGAAACATCAACTCAGTAAATCTATAAGATCAGAAACAAAAAGTCAACTTTTTTTTTTCTCTCACTCAGTAATCCCAGATCAATAGCTCCCAATCAGATCTAGTTCTCATTTTTTTGGCCTAAGATCTAGCTCTCATTGGGCATTAAGAAATAACAATAAATGAAATCAAAATAATTCAAGTCCTAAAATTGATGTCAGTTCAGCAGATTATTCAAATCACCGAGACACATTCCTATAATAATTGCTAGACAATAACATGTGAACCCATCTAAGAATAAATAAATTTAGTTGATTTAAGAAGAATGCAGTTGAAAATAGAGGAAATTGAGAGAAAAAGAATCACCGGTGGCGCATTTGACTGGTTGGTTCATTAAGAGAATGCAAGAAAGAAGCAGCACCAAAAGAAGAGAAAACTTGGGCAAAGCCATTGATGAGAAATTGGACTTGGTTGAGGATCTCTCCACTGTAAAGACTAGAACTTTGGCTACTTCTATCAGTGGGTGACGTGGGAGCGGGGTGTTTGATTTGGGTGCTTTGCTGTTTCTTTAAGTAGAAGCTAGAGATCAAACTGAGGAGGACGTCACAACTGAAAGAAACGACAGCGGTTTAGGCTGTGTTTTTCCGATATATGTTGCTGTGCTGTCTTAGTACCGTGCCCGGTGCCCGTGCAACAACTAAGGACAGCTGTCCGCACTCTGCAAATCTGTGTCGTATATGTAAAAGATGATGTCGTTCCTTTTTCTTCTGAGCAAAGCTTGAAATGTTATACGACATGTCGTCATGAAGAGATATGAGCACAAGCTAGTAGCTAGTTGTATTGTATGTGTAGATTGCTAAATCATTTTAATTTCATTTTAGGCATTACTCAGGTCAATACAAAGAATTCGCTTTTGGTATTAGCCAATAGTAAGATAAAGGGTGACTACATTAGCCTCAAACGTTTCTGATATTTAATGAAAAGGGTCTTGAACTTTCTTAAGAAAAAAAAAAAAGGATACTAAACATGTTAGTAAAAAGAGAATATATGAATGTCATATAAGATTAGATGGAAATATAGAAATTTTTAGGACTTAGATGTGGTCTTGTGGTAGTTAATTTAAGTAATTTGTTGGAGGTTGAAAGTTCAAACTTTCGTATTATTATTTAAGCAAATATATAATGATAGTAAACATTACATAAAATTTTTTGTTAATTAAGCTGTAAATCAATTGGTCACAAATTTTTTTTTCATAAGAAGAGAGTCTTATGTTCGAGACTTTTTATTAACAAAATGAGAGTCTCAAAGTGCTTATTCACACAAAACTATAGTTACGGATATTTCGACAACTGGAGATTTAGGTTCTTGGGTTATCAAAAAGAAAATAAAATTACAAAATTCTTAATTTTTTTTTTATATATTAAAATACACCTCTTTTAATTTCAATTTTTATATGACTTCTAATTTCAATTTTAACTCAACAGAAACTTCTTCTTTATCTTATGCTAAAACCTAAAATAAGTGAGATGAATGTAATTTTAAAAATAACAAAGAATATCAGTACGTATACTTTTGTTAAACTTCAACAAAGATTAGGTAAATAAACATACTTAGTCTTAGTTGCAGGATTTGATAAATAACCATTTCAGTCGTTTAGATTTTTTTTTTTTTTTAAAAAAAAAAATAAGAGTGACCTTTGCGGTTTTGAAAGTACAATTAGATAGTTTGCGAACGTGAAGAAGCCCCATATATATAAAATGTTTTTGTGAGAATTTATCATCTAAGCAGTACATGAAAGAGTCGTAACTTGTTAATGCAGTAATTAATATTATAGATATCAAATTGTTGAGAGAAGATAGAGAGCAGTTAGCTATTAAGAAAGGACGTTTGTCATCCATCGTCGAGGTAGCATAGGATATATCCCGCAACAAACTAGGATAAATATAAAAAGATGTCTTAACTGCACTCAAGAATATCAAAATCAGGTTTTTGAATCATTCTAAAGCTCCTTCACTATTAGCTTCAGTTTACTTTTTAATTTCTAGTCGAAGATCTTTATATCAGCCTTTATTCCATTTGAAGTGTTAATTTGGCTAAATTGATCAAGGTATATGCATCTAATGGTCAGCACCGACAACAATGTAATAAGTTAAAGAAATAAAGTGCATGTTAATGTTATTCACATGCACGTACAGCCTTAACATTAATGCATGAACTGAATCATGCAATGTTTCATTTATGGTGAGAAGAAAAACATGCAATTAAAGCACCCAATCTTTCTCTCTCTCTTTTGTATGTTACTCCTCTCTCTAAACGTGCAGTGCGCACCCAAACTGCAAAAGAGGCACACCTTACAACACTCCTCAAAGGAAAACTTCTTCACTTATATATGTATTTTTAATAGGAGCGATCTCTTGCAGATCTGTGGCTCTTCAGATCTTCTTGTATCTTCTTCTCTTGTTCACGCCCAGAACCCGGACCTCTTCGTGTATTGTTTTTCAATTTATCTTCCCAACTTCGTCTTCTTCTTCATTCTATCTTTCATGTTTCCTATGTTCCCCATTATTATATCAGTAAGCAGCCAACATGATATCATGGTTCCAGAAACATAGAGGAAGCAGAAGAAGGAATCGAGCTTCCGGCGGCAATGGAAGAGGTGCTGGTGGTGCAGCGACCACCGTTGAGACCCATCGAAGACTCAAAGTTGAAGAAATCCCATGGAGATGAAGTCTTCAAAGATATGGTCAACAGTAGCAACTCCACTCTAAAACATTAATAAGGAAAAAATAAATAAAGCAGCAGCAAAAACATAATAGCTCAGCTCGCCGGAGATGGTGGTAATGGCGGTGACACTGGAATGTGGCACTGACGCCGGCGAAGCTCATCGGAGACGAGTGTGGTCATGGCAGAGGGACAGAGAGAGAGTTGGGGTATGGGGTTTGTGTTTGATAAGGGGTAAGGGTGGATAGTTTTGTCATTTTATATAAATTCATATGAGCTCCTGCATGTGGTCACAACTGGTATAAGCATGCAATATGAAGTAAACTTCTTGTTAATGCATTTATGTGTTGTTTCCTTTATTCATGCTTTTGGGTTTCTTCCTTTTAGGGATCAGCCACGGATTTATGGGGCACTGGTTCTGCATTTCAAATTTTTTTACCAAATTACTTTGTGGCTTCAATCAGAAAGTTAAACTCTAGTGACGGGGCCTTTTTGAGCCCCTTCACGCCAATGATGTGGTATGTCATTGGTTTATTTTTTCTTATTGTGGGAACAACTTTTTGGATCCTAGAGCGTAGGAAAATATGATTTCAGGAAATCACCTAGAGAACAAGTTGTAATTATCCTATGGTGAGTTCATATATTACTATTTCTTATGTTAGCTTACTACTGTTTAAGTTGTTTGATAATCATTATCTAACTTAAATCATCTTCATTCATTTGAAAAAGATAAAAATATTCTTTTTTCTTCATTGGCAAGAAAGATCATGATATGTGAAAGACTAATTTTTTCAAACTAGGAGTGGCTGAAACTCCATTTGTGTATATAAATAGATCAATAGAGGTATAAAGAATCCATAGAAATGAATCTATTTTCAAATTTAAAAGGGCCTCTGACTATTTCATATAGTGACCCATATATAAGAATGTATTTAGAGCTTGCTCTCACGTAATTAAAATCTTACTTTGTGAACAAAATTTAGCACACACAAATAACATAGTTTTCAAATATGAGAAGCCAGAAATATGTATGTGATTATTGTGAACAAGCTCTTACCATTGTTCACTTCATATTCTAGAGGTGTATAGATCTGCAGGTTTTCATGTTACTTAATGAGAAAGAAGAGGGCCTTAGAACACCTTCTCAGAGTGGGGAACTCCAGCGAATTCAAGACAAATATTGGTGAGGCAAAGTGCTTGCAGCACAGAAGGTGCAAAGGAAGAAATAAACCGGCCTCAGTTTAAAAACTTTTGGGGCCTCTTTTCTTTTGTGGGTTAGCATGCTTTCTTGCTCTTGTGTATTTTATTCAGATAGTGCACCAGTTCATCAAGCATTATTCAGAGGAGTCTCAGTCATCTAGTTTGAGCTCAAGACCTGCACTTCTTCATTCATTTCCCTAATTTATGAGTGAAAACAATAGAAAGGCTTTCAATGAGAATTAAGCTTGAAAGTTAGCTTGCTGCAGAATCAGTTTCATAATTAGCAAATTGCAAATCTGTTATATTTTTACCTTAGAGTTTGTATAGTAACTGTTAATAAATGTACATGTAGCCTTTTTTTTTTTTTTTTTTTTTTTTTTTTTTTTTTTTTTTTTTTTTTTTTTTTTTTTTTTTNTTTTTTTTTTTTTATAACTTCTGAGATATGTTGTTTTAGGCAATAAAAGCATGCATTGTAGTATTGGAGGAATGGATTTTTAAAAAGTGGAATAAAAATGGGAAATATATCGAAACACTACACATAATTATATATTACACATTTTATATTCTTAATTTGTACCCTTTTCTATTGCAAACATAATTTTAAGAGAAAGGTGATGCAGGGAAAAGAAAAACAAAACAAAAAATCTTTTGACACAAAGTGAAGACAATAAACCCATCTGTATGAAGAAGTGAATTGTAATTAACATGTTCACTGAACAATGGATAAAAATTGTAATTATTACACATTTACTTTCAAGTTAGATCAGTAAAATTTACAGTGACCAATAGTGTATGAGACAGGCTCCAGTTTAGAAGCTAAAGTGAAGACTAAAGTGCAATTACGTAGAGATAGTTAATTAGCCATTATGTCAGGAACAACTTCCAAACTATCATCTCATTTGGACTAAGATAATGTGATGTGTTTAGTTCACAGAAATATGCATAATGGGCTGCAATTTTCATCAAACAATCAATGGTGTTAAAGGAAGTTGAGGGTAAAAAATAATAAAATAACTTACTGGCAACCAATTAGAAACCGCTAAAAGTATCTCAAGTTTTTTTCTTTTTTTCGTCAAAAGTATCATAATTGATTAAGTGAATTTATTTATTTTTTAATTCTTTTTCTTGGTGAGATTGGATATGAAACTTACACTTAACTTTGGAAGGAGAGGATCACCTTTAGCTCCGCCTATTAATTATACTCAAGTCAGTCATGTGGCATGCTATCTCATAATTTCAGAAACCATTAGATTCCAACTTTTCGTTACTTGTCTATCTCTTCACTAGAAGGTCATCATGAACTCCCAACTCAATGGAGTTCACTTCCTCTTTGTTCCAACTCTGTTGCTTGTGCTCTACTGTTTTATGGCTCCTACTAGTATTGCTGTGCTTCAAGTCCTCAACATTAACACCGACCAGTCTTCTCTTCTTGCCTTCAAACACCATATCACTTATGACCCCAATAATTTCCTTGCCAAAAACTGGTCAGTTAAAACCCCTGTTTGCAATTGGTTTGGCATCACTTGTGCTTCTTCCCACCTTAGAGTTACTGCCCTCAATCTCTCTCACATGAATCTTGTTGGAACCATTCCTCCTCATCTGGGGAACCTGTCCTTCCTTTCTAAGCTAGATCTTTTCAACAATACCTTTCATGGTTCCCTTCCTAGTGAATTTGCTCGGTTACGTAGAGTGAAACTCATTGACCTACAGTTCATCAACTTCAGTGGGGATATCCCATCATGGTTTGTGTTCTTACCGAAACTTGAACAGTTGTTGTTAGGCTATAACAGTTTCACAGGTAAGATCACACCCTCCTTATTCAACCTGACTTCACTGCAATTACTTGATCTTAATGGTAACAAACTTTGGGGTTTTCTACCCTCCAACTTCTTCAATGCCCCTTCATTACAATGGGTGACCGTTTATGATAACCAAATCTCAGGCTCTATCCCAAGCTCTGTTTTCAACATATCATCACTCCAAATTATCGACCTCGGCAAAAACAACCTTTCTGGTGAAGTCCCAGAAAATATCTTCTATTACCTTCCTAAATTGGAGTTGTTTATCTTAGAAGGGAACCAATTCGTTGGAGAAATTCCACTTAGCTTGTTTAATTGTAAGCAGCTGCAATATTTGTCCTTATATCACAATAGTTTCAAGGGAAATATACCAAGAGTGATGGGAAACTTGATAATGCTTAATTCTTTAAGCCTTGGCTACAACAATTTGCAAGTTATGATTCATTCCTTTAGTTTACAAATAACCTTGTTAACTCTGATATTTGAAATACAAGGATACATACTACCTTGGCATAGAATCAAAAATTCAATTTTTTTAATTGAAATTTATATGTTTGAAATGAGAAAAATCTTTTGAAAGAGACATGAAATGTCTAAAAATGTGAATATCTTGGATTTATTATTGATGTGCACAAGGCATTCAAATTTTGAAATGTGATAGAAATATTTCAATTATATATGACAGGAACAATACCAAATGAGATTGGAAATCTATATAATTTAGAAGTTTTGAATCTTGAAGCTGCCAACCTAAGTGGCCAAATTCCATCAGAAATTTTTAATATTTCTACAATAACAGAAATTTTCCTACCATTCAATCAACTCTCAGGCAGTCTACCATTAATCTCAAGCTCCATGGCTCCAAATCTTAAGAGATTATTGTTAGCTTGTAATTATCTCAGTGGAAAAATCTCAAGCACTATTTCCAATGCTTCTTTGCTCACTCAACTAGACTTGTCAAACAATTCATTTTCTGGCTACATTCCAGACATATTTGATAATTTAAGGAAGCCTGAATGGCTTAACCTTGAATGAAATAATTTGACTTCTGACCCTTCCAATCCAGAGTTAAATATCATAAATTCTTTAAGTAGTATTAACTATCTAAGAATAGTATCCTTCTCAATGAATCCTTTGAACTCCATCCTTCCCATGTCCATTGGCAATCTCTCCACTTCTCTAGAGCACTTGGGATTTGGGATTTGTGGAATGAGGGGTAGCATTCCACCAACTATTGGCAACTTAAGTGGCTTAATATACCTTCACCTTGGAGGAAATCGACTGACTGGAACCATTCCAACTGGAATACGGAAGTTACAAGAGTTACAATATCTCTCTCTTCATAGGAACCTGATAGAAGGACTTCTTCCACGTGCAATATGTCAACTCAAGAGCTTGTGGACAATAGAGATGGGTATTAACAGTTTTTCCGGACCAATACCTACTTGCTTGAGTAACCTTTCATTATTGAGGGAGTTTTCACTCGATGGTAATAAGTTGAACTCAACAATACCTTCTGATTTGCTGAGCCTCACATATTTATTACATTTAAGCTTGTCCTCAAATGAGCTAATAGGACCTCTCCCACTAGGTATTGGAAATTTAAGAGTTTTGACAGAGCTTTATTTATCTGATAATCAGATATCAGGTAACATTCCAAGCACCATGGGAGGACTTCAAGATTTAAGTCATCTTGACTTGCAACAAAATAAATTGGAAGGACCTATCCCTGAATCTTTTGGCAGGTTGGTGAGTTTGGAAGAACTTTATTTATCAGAAACAATTTATCTGGTGTTATACCCAAGTCTTTAGAGGGACTTGTGCATATGAAGTTTTTCAATGTCTCTTTCAATAAATTAGAAGGAGAGATACCTACTGGTGGACCTTTTAGAAACTTGTCTTCTCAATCATTCATGGGGAATGAAGGACTTTGTGGTGCTCCACACTTGCAAGTCCCAAAATGCAAAATTATTGCGCCTAGCAAATCCCCAAAAACTACTGCAATTGTGTTGAAAATTGTTTTGCCCGCTGCGTTTGCCACATTAATGTTTATATTGACTTTCTTATATGTGCTAAAATGCAAAAATCACAGCGAGTCATCCAACCCAGAGCAAGATTTAACAATGACAACACGGAGAAGAATTTCATATCATGAACTTTGGCAAGCTACAAACCAGTTTAGTGATGTCAATTTACTTGGTAGAGGGAGCTTTGGAAAAGTATATAAAGGAATACTCGACGACAGGGTGAATGTTGCAGTAAAAGTTTTTAATTTGGAGCTTGAAGGAGGATTTAGAAGCTTTGATTCTGAATGTGAAGTGCTAAGAAATGTCCGCCATCGAAATCTTATAAAAGTCATTAGCAGTTGCAGTAATGATACTGACTTCAAGGCATTGGTTTTGAGTTACATGCCTAACGGAAGTTTAGAGAGGTGGTTATACTCTGAAAATCGTGGGTTGAGTATAATGCAAAGGTTGAACATAATGATTGATGTTGCAGCAGCATTGGATTATCTACATCATGGTTGTTCTATACCAATTGTGCATTGTGATTTAAAACCAAATAACGTATTGCTAGATCAAGATATGATTGCACATGTAACTGATTTTGGCATTGCAAAACTCTTGGGTGTAGATTCCTTGACACACACTATGACACTAGCCACAATGGGTTATATGGCTCCAGGTGATGTTTCTAAATCATTTTCAACTAACTTTTTTGTTTGTTACAAATATATCATGTTGTATAAATATTTCTAATATGTCGAAACATTTTCTAAGTTCATATCATAATATCAAATATCTTAAGAATTTTTTTCCCCTTACATGCAGAGTATGGATTGGAAGGAATTGTTTCTAGGCAAGGTGATGTATATAGCTATGGTATTTTGCTTATGGAAACCTTCACTGGAAAGAAGCCTACAGATAAAATGTTTCATGGAGAATTTAGCATCAAACACTGGGTGAAAGATTTGTACCCTGATACAATAATTGATTTTATTGGTGGCCGACAGAGGACAATTAGCTGTTAAGAAGGACTGCTTATTATCAATCATGAGGTTAGCATTGGATTGTTCAGAGGATTCTCCGAATGAAAGGAGAAATATCAAAGATGTCTTAGCTGCACTCCAGAAGATCAAAATCAAGTTTTTGAATGAACCTATAAATCCCAAAGCATCTGTTTGAGTTTGTTTACAAGTTTTATAAGGTAAGTATTTTTCTTTCCATGCTTGAAAGTTTTCTGAGTAACTAATAAAGTCTTTTAAGTCACAAGGCACTTATTTTTATTAGTCATATGAAGTAGCCGTATTGTTAAACTGCCATAATAATAAAATTATGTCTTCTCTATAGAATTTCAGCTAAACTAATGTAGGAAAGAGTTATAGGATTGACATTCGAACGTGTTTGTTGACTAAAGACACACAAGCCTTGTGCAAGCAATAATTCAGTTTATTAGCCTAATGGGTTTGATTTTACTTGATCCAGGGGAGATTGGATCAATCTTCAAACTGATCCTTGGAGCTGAAATAAACGCTGCTGTGAAGAATCTCAAGCAGTCATTAGTGTGTGTCTGTGTGTGTTGTGGTTTTCATTCGAACATTCAAGTCAAGTAGGTAAACTATTACATGGTTTGAGTGTATGACTTTAAGATATTACACAAAATAATATGATATACAAATTGATATGCCACAAACCTTGTATTTGAATTCAAATAATTAAATGAATAACAGTTTAATAATCCTATCAAAATCATGAAACTGCCATCCCTTCTCAACTCCTACCTCCAACACAATTAAATTCTTGTTACTGAATGAATTCCTACAATAACAGCCCAAGGGAATCATTCCACAACCTTCATGCACATAAACTACAAAACCGCATAGCATATTCTCCAATTCATGATACCAAAGAATCTTTGAGGACTAAATAGTAATTTCATTTGGTGCTTTCTATGAGCACCATTTTAAAATGGGGGCCTTTAATTTACCCTAAGCAAAAATATAGGGTTATATAACTCTATTCTAGGTGGCATAGTGACCACCGTTTCTTGTGCTATGTGCCAAATCTAGTGGTGGATATTTAATTTTAGTTACCTATTCAGTTGGTAATTTCTCAACTTGTGTGGCAATATTAATGTGACTCACTAATTTAACTAAAATTATGTTAGTATCGCACTTAAAATAACAATTTATGTTAAAGCTTTTTTTTTAATAATTAAATTATGTTAAAGTTGGGAGTATACAAAGTATAATATTCCTCTCCATTTACATATTTTTCACAAACAAATTTATGAAATTTTTTTAGAGAATTATATTCAAATTTATACATAAAGATTCACAATTTAAAATAAAATTTTAAGCATGATAAAATTTAAAAATATACATTAATAAATAGATTAAGATGATTGAATAACAATAGTATAAAAAAATAAGTCAAAAAATTGAAGAGAGTAAATCTCACTCTCTCCCTTACTCTTTATTTTTTGCAAGTAGGATTTGAGTGGTGAATTTTTGTATGAAAATTGGATAAATCCTAAATTTAAATTTCAAAGTTTTACGATTTTTTAATAAAATATTTATATAAATTTCATAGATCATTAAATTTTAAGTTTAATGGTATAAAACTCGTATTAAAAGAGGTTAAAATTATTGAATAACCCCTTACTTTCAAGTTAGAACAGTAAAATTTACGGTGATCAACAGTGTATTTGATAGGCTCCAGTATAGAAGCTAAAGTGCAATTATGTAGAGATGGTTAATTAGGCATTATGTCAGGCACAACTTCCAAACTATCATCTCACTTGGACTAAGATTTGTCCAATAAACATTGATAATAGTGAACGATGATGCATCAAGCACAAAGATAATGTCATATGCATAATGGGCTGCAATTTTCATCAAACAATCAATGGTGTTAAAGAAATTTGAGGGCAAAAAATAATAAAATAACTTACTAGCAACCAATCAGAAACCACTAAAAGTATCTCAAGTTTTTTTCTTTTTTTGTCAAACTTGGACTAAGATTTGTCCAATAAACATTGATAATAGTGAACGATGATGAGTCAAGCACAAAGATAATTGAGATTTTGGTATGTGCCCAACTCAGTCATTGATGAGGTCACTCTTAGATCATAGCAAGGAGATAGCCTCGTGCTGTGCTACATATTGAGTTTGCCAATTAGAAAGCATTACTTATTGAAAGTAGAATATTTTTATTGGAGAATTTATAATATCTTAATAAAAGTTTAGTTAGAAACTACAACATGCATTTTTTTTTAATATTAAAAAGAAAAAAGAGCACGTATTTTAGCAACATATATTGGACGGTAGACTAACCCAAATTTGGTCATGTCATTTGAATTATATATGTTACTCAAATTTAAATTGTTTATTTTATTAAAGTTCATCTCAACTATTAAAATACATTAATATTTAATGGTTGAGATGAACTTTAATAGAATGGACGACTCAGATTTAAGCAACATGACTCAAGTGATATGACTGAATCCAAATTTAATAATAAACAATGTGATGTGATTAGTTCACAGAAATATGCATAATGGACTGCAATTTTCATCAAACAATCAATGGTGTGTTAAAGGAAGTTGAGGGTAAAATATAATAAAATAGCTTACTAGCAACCAATCAGAAACCGCTAAACGTATTTAAAGTTTTTTTTTTTTGGTCAAAAGTATCATAATTGATTAAGTGAATTTATTTATTTTTACTTCTTTTTCTTTATGAAACTACTTTGGATGGAGAAGATGAATTTAAGAAGAATAAAAATATAATAAATTAAGTTGACACTTCCGAAAAAATTAGATATATATAATTTTCTTAGATTCTATTTTCAAGAAAAATTCGTGCAGAATGGAGTTGTGAAAACACGTGAGGCTCTTGGCTCCTCCACTACAAACTAATTCAAAGTTCAAACATGGAGTTTACTTGCAAAAGTCACTGTTTCCAACTTCGAAGCAAGTAAGTATACATGATAGAGGTAAAAACGTGCAACACGGATTTGACTTCTGTGCAGCTTACATCAAATTAATTTCCAGAATTATTAAAAAATTTAAATTTTGATAAATTAGTCTTTAAAATAATGTTTAGGAGGTTTCTTAGATACTTTTAATATTTATGTAGTATGTCATACTACATAGGAATAACCAATAAATGAATGACATGTGTACAAATTAACTGTTTTTAAGTTTATTTAAAAAATTAAATAAATTATATTTTATATATAATAAAATATAAAAATTATGTATGTTTGCCACTTCAGTGTAGTATGATATACTTACGTAGTATCATAGAATCCCCGTAATGTTTATTATAAAATAATATTTTAATCCAATCATCAAGATTTTTTAAAAATTGATTTCTATAATACACATAAATATTTATTACAAAATAGTTCTTCAATCAATAATATTTAGACCAATTTATTAAAAATTTTGATGATTGAAGAAATATTTTATAATAAATATTTTTTTCGGGACTAATTTAATAATGAAAATTAATTAGATAAAAGTTAGTACAATAGTATTTTTGAACTTATGATCTCTCACTTATTACTGGAATTAATGTATCTAAATTATTCGTTTATATATGATATAATCTTTTCACGAGCACTAACTCTACTAAACAAGTATTTGTTATGTAATCTTTAAATTTCGAAACTGAAAACAATTTTGTTATTATATACAAAACACATAAGATTCGTATATTGTTTATTTTTATTTATATGCTCTCACTTTCATTTTTATGGTCATTATAAAGCAAATCTTAGAAGTCTACAAAACGTAAAACATTTGTCAAGAATATGGGGACCACCTTTCTATGTTAAGACGTCAATGGGAGAAATCCTATGTCCACATTATTCAGTCTTTATGATTTATTAATGGCATTGCGGCTCTCCTATTGAAATGATAATCTGATATTCTAATATTATTTCAATACGAGATAATAAACCGTAGTACATTATTTGCTGGCGATAATGCCCACTAATAAAGTGCCAATAGAACCACACCCATTCTATTATTATTACTGAAATTGGAAAACTGTGTAGGTGACTAGGTGTGAGAATTAGATATTGTTGTTAGAGATACTTGTTTTAGGACAAACATAAAAGTAGGAAAGGATCACCTTTAGCTCCGCCTATTTATACTCATCCAGTCTTGTGGCATGCTATCTCATAATTTCAGAAACCATTGGATTCCAACTTTTTGTTACTTGTCTATCTCTTCACTAAAAGGTCATCATGAACTCCCAACTCAATGGGGTTCACTTCCTCTTTGTTCCAACTCTGTTGCTTGTGCTCTACTGTTTTATGGCTCCTACTAGTATTGCTGTGCTTCAAGTCCTCAACATTAACACCGACCAGTCTTCTCTTCTTGCCTTCAAAGACCATATCACTTATGACCCCAATAATTTCCTTGCCAAAAACTGGTCAGTTAAAACCCCTGTTTGCAATTGGTTTGGCATCACTTGTGGTTCTTCCCACCTTAGAGTTACTGCCCTCAATCTCTCTCACATGAATCTTGTTGGAACCATTCCTCCTCATCTGGGGAACCTGTCCTTCCTTTCTAAGCTAGATCTTTCCAACAATACCTTTCAGAGTTCCCTTCCTAGTGAATTGGCTCGGTTACGTAGAGTGAAATTCATTAACCTACAGTTTAACAACTTCAGTGGGGAGATCCCACCATGGTTTGTGTTCTTGCCAAAACTTGAAAAGTTGGGGTTACGCTATAACAGTTTCACAGGTAAGATCACACCCTCCTTATTCAACCTAACTTCACTGCAAGCCCTTGATCTTGCTGGTAACAAACTTTGGGGTTTTCTACCCTCCAACTTCTTCAACGGCCCTGCATTACAGCGGGTGAGTGTTTATGAAAACCAAATCTCAGGTTCTATCCCAAGCTCTGTTTTCAACATATCATCACTCCAAGTTATTGATCTCGGCAAAAACAATCTTTCTGGCGAAGTCCCAGAAAATATCTTCTATTACCTTCCTAAATTGGAGAAGTTTAGCTTAGAAGTGAACCAGCTCGTTGGAGAAATTCCACTTAGCTTGTTTAATTGTAAGCAGCTGCAATATTTGTCCTTAACTCACAATAATTTGAAGGGAAATATACCAAGAGAGATCGGGAACTTGACAATGCTTAATTCTTTATACCTTGGCGACAACAATTTGCAAGGTATGATTCATTCCTTTAGTCTACGAATAACCTTGTTAACTCTGATATTTGAAATACAAGGATACAACCTACCCTGGCTTAGAATCAAAAATTCATTTTTTCTTAATTGAAATTTCTATGTTTGAAATGAGAAAAATCTTTTGAAAGAACCATGAAATGTGTAAAAATGTGGATATCTTGGATTTATTATTGATGTGCATAATGCTTTCAAATTTTGAAATGTGATAGAATTATTTCTATTATAAATGACAGGTACAATACCAAACGAGATTGGGAATCTATATAATCTAGAGACATTGAGTCTCAATGCTGCCAATCTGACTGGCCAAATTCCATCAGAAATATTTAATATTTCTACAATAATAGCAATTTCCCTAACCATGAATCAACTCTCAGGTAGTCTACCATTAACCTTAGGCTCCGCAGCTCCAAATCTTAAGAAATTATTGTTAGGTGATAATTATCTTAGTGGAAAAATTCCAAGCTCTATTTCCAATGCTTCTTTGCTCACTGATCTAGACTTGATAAACAATTCATTTTCTGGCTACATTCCAAACATATTTGATAATTTAAGAAAGCTCGAACGGCTTAACCTTGAATCGAATAATTTGACTTCTGACCCTTCTAATCCATTGTTGAATGTCATAAATTCTTTAAGTAGTAGTAACTATCTAATATATGTATCCTTCTCAATAAATCCTTTGAACTCCATCCTTCCAATGTCCATTGTTAATCTCTCCACTTCTCTAGAGCACTTGGGATTTGGGATGTGTGGAATGAGGGGTAGCATTCCACCAAATATTGGCAACTTAAGTGCCTTAGTATTACTTGACCTTGGTCAAAATCAACTGACTGGAACCATTCCAACTGAAATAGGGAAGTTACAAGAGTTACAAGCTCTCTCTCTTTATGGGAATCTGTTAGAAGGACTTTTTCCACGTGTAATATGTCAACTCAAGAGCTTGTGGTTTATAGACATGGGTATTAACAGTTTTTCCGGACCAATACCTACTTGCTTGAGTAACCTTACATTATTGAGGGAGTTTTCACTCGATGGTAATAAGTTGAACTCAACAATACCTTCTGATTTGCTGGGCCTCACATATTTATTGTATTTAAGCTTGTCCTCAAATGAGCTAGTAGGACCTCTCCCACTAGGTATTGGAAATTTCAGAGTTTTGACAGAGCTTTATTTATCAGATAATCAGATATCAGGTAACATTCCAAGCACCATGGGAGGACTTCAAGATTTAATTCATCTTGACTTGCAACGAAATAAATTGGGAGGACCTATCCCTGAATCTTTTGGCAGTTTGGTGAGTTTGGAAGAACTTTATTTATCAGAAAACAATTTATCTGGTGTTATTCCCAAGTCTTTAGAGGGACTTGTGCATATGAAGTTTTTCAATGTCTCTTTCAATAAATTGGAAGGAGAGATTCCAAGTGGTGGGCCTTTTAAAAACTTGTCTTCTCAATCATTCATGGGGAATGAAGGACTTTGTGGTGCTCCACACTTGCAAGTCCCAAAATGCAAAACTACTGCATCTAGCAAATCCCCAACAACTACTGCAATTGTGCTGAAAATTGTTTTGCCCATTGGGTTTGCCACATTAATGTTTATATTGACTTTCTTGTATGTGCTAAAATGCAAAAATCGCAGCGAGTCGTCCAACCTAGAGCAAGATTCAACAGTGAGAACATGGAGAAGAATTTCATATCATGAACTTCGGCAAGCTACAAATCAGTTTAGTGATGTCAATTTACTTGGTATAGGGAGCTTTGGAAAAGTATATAAAGGAATACTCGACGACGGGATGAGTGTTGCAGTAAAAGTTTTCAATTTGGAGCTTGAAGGAGGATTTAGAAGCTTTGATTCTGAATGTGAAGTGCTAAGAAATGTCCGCCATCGAAATCTTATAAAAGTCATTAGCAGTTGCAGTAATGATATTGACTTCAAGGCATTGGTTTTGAGTTACATGCCTAACGGGAGTTTAGAGAGGTGGTTACACTCCGACAATCATGGGTTGAGTATAATGCAAAGGTTGAACATAATGATTGATGTTGCAGCAGCATTGGATTATCTGCATCATGGTTGTTCTATACCAATTGTGCATTGTGATTTAAAACCCAGTAACGTATTGCTAGATCAAGATATGATTGCACATGTGACTGATTTTGGCATTGCAAAACTCATGGGTAGAGATTCCTTGACACACACTATGACACTAGCCACAATGGGGTATATGGCTCCAGGTGATGTTTCTAAATCATTTTCAATTAAGTTTTTAGTTTCTTGCAAATATATCATGTTGTAAAAATATTTCTAATATATCGAAAAATATCTTCTAAGTTCATATCATAATATCAAATATCTTAAGAATTTTTTTCCCCTTACATGCAGAGTATGGATTGGAAGGAATTGTTTCTAGGCAAGGTGATGTATATAGCTATGGTATTTTGCTTATGGAAACCTTCACTGGAAAGAAGCCNATGTTGTAAAAATATTTCTAATATATCGAAAAATATTTTCTAAGTTCATATCATAATATCAAATATCTTAAGAATTTTTTTCCCCTTACATGCAGAGTATGGATTGGAAGGAATTGTTTCTAGGCAAGGTGATGTATATAGCTATGGTATTTTGCTTATGGAAACCTTCACTGGAAAGAAGCCCACAGATGAAATGTTCCATGGAGAATTTAGCATCAAGCATTGGGTGAAAGATTCGTACCCTGATGCAATAATTGATTTTATTGGTGGTCAACTGTTGACAGAAGACAAAGGACAATTAGCTGTTAAGAAGGACTGCTTATTATCAATCAAGGGGTTAGCATTGGATTGTTCAACAGATTCTCCGAATGAAAGGAGAAATATCAAAGATGTCTTAGCTGCACTCAAGAAGATCAAAATCAAGTTTTTGAATGAATCTAGAAATCCCAGAGCATCTGTTTGAGTTTTTTTACAAGTTTTTTAAGGTAAGTATTTTTCTTTCCATGCCTGAAAGTTTTCTGAGTAACTAATAAAGTCTTTAAGTCACAAGGCACTTATTTTTATTAGTCATATGAAGTTGTCGTATTGTTAAACTGCCATAATAATAAAATTATATCTTCTCTATATAATATCGGCTAAACTAATGTAGGAAAGAGTTATAGGATTGACATTCAAACATGTTTGTTGGCTAAAGACACACATGCCTTGTTCAAGCAATAAACCAATTTATTAGCCTAATGGGTTTGATTTTACTTGATTTCTTCAAACTGATATTTGGAGCTGAAATAAACGCTGCTATGAAGAATCTCAAGCAGTCATTAGAGTGTGTCCGTGTGTGTTGTGGTTTTCATTCGAACATTCAAGTCAAGTAGGTAAACTATTATATGGTTTGAATGTATGACTTTAAGATATTACACAAAATAATATGATATACAAATTGATATGCCTCAAACCTTGTATTTGAATTCAAATAATTAAATGAATAACAGTTTAATAATCCTATCAAAATCATGAAACTGCCATCCCTTCACAACTCCTACCTCCAACTCAATTAAATTCTTGTTACTGAATGAATTCCTACCATAACAGCCTAAGGGAATCATTCCACAATCTTCTTGCACATAAACTACAAAACCCCGTAGCATATTCTCTAATTCATGATACCAAAGAATCTTTGAGGATTAAATACTAATTTCATTTGGTGCTTTCTATGAGCACCATTTTAAAACACAAACCAAATTGGTGGATGCAATTGAATTTGGATAACGCGGCCCAATCCTCCAATAGCCTGCTGCACATGTAAGCACGTCTCCAATCTCAACACACAGGCTGTTGCCCTCAGCTTCATATGTAGGACATTATAGTACACACACTAATTAAGTTCTTCATTGACTACTGAGATTCCTATTTTCTCCCTTGAGCTGTCGAGAAAAATGGCAGTCTCAGCGGACGGCCGCTTATCTCTCTCCTCTGCTATCCAATTACGTGGATCAACGGGATTGGCGTGCCGGAATTGGAAGCTCGTAAAGTTTTGTTATGGTGAACTCATGGGTCGGAAGCTCAAGCTCGCCCAAGTTCAGCAACAAGGAGGTAATGGTGTTTGCAATAAGAATGTTAAGCAACATATCTGCATGTCTCTCACTGCTGATGTTAACAGCAAAACCAAGGTTAGTTGAATTTCTCATTCTTTCCCTCTCTTTGAAATTGTAAAAGAAACTGCATGGCAAACTAGAATTAATTGAAAACAAGAAAGTTAGGAAATACTAGGTTAGAATTATTGTAAGGCAATAGAGAAGAAATGAAGTACAATTGATCAAGCGTTGACTTTAGATGTTCTTGCCATTGACAAACGGTTGTCATATTACTTTACATTATAAGCTTTATTGTTAAATATTTTATATTGAGTAGCTCATTTTCTCTAGAAATAATAAGATTTAAATATATTGCAAATTTCTATAATTTATACGAATTTTAAATCAAGTCCTTATAATTTAAAATAATAAATTTTTTTTTTTTTTTAGAGATACATAATACTCAAGTTTTAGAATGCAATTATATGATTCTGTGTCGCACATGATAGGGCAGGTAGTATAAGAGTGATATATGTGTTGGTGATTTTGTCTAGTGCTTCTTCCTTTGGTAGGTTCCAATTGGAGGTGCATACATGCTTATTGATGTGCCAATGAGCAATTGAATTAACAGTGGGATCAACAAAGTGTACATTCTCAATCAGTTCAACTCAACATCACTCAACAAGCATATTACTCGTGGTTATGCCTTTGGCACTGGAGTCACCTTTGGAGATGGCTATGTCGAGGTATATGAATATCCCATCATTCAATAAACATATGCCTAATGCTAAATTTCTCAAACCCACCCAAGAATGCCTGCTTCTTCTCTCACAGGTTCCTGCAGCCACTCAAACTCCAGGGGAGGCTGGGAAGAACTGGTTTCAGGGCACTGCAGATGCTGTGCGCCAGTTCCATTGGCTCATTGAGGTAATACACCACACTAATTAGAGCAACCACTAACTTTTTTTGAGCAAGGGAAATTCAGATAATATCCAATCATTAATTTGAGCATGCTAATTCATACTTATGCCATTAAACAAAAAAGTTGATATCAGTAGCTTTTTGATTCTGCTTCAAGTGCTGTGTTGTTGGAGGCAATCTTACATGCTTTTTAACGTTTTAGGATCCTAGAAGTAAGGAGATTGAGGATGTATTGATTCTTTCCGGGGATCACCTATTCAGGATGGACTACATGGACTTTGTGCAAGTAAGGAATTACACTATTCAGTTGACAGTAATTTCTGTAACCATCATATATTAATTCAATTGTTACATTCAAACTGTTGACTCTCACATGCTATCACTCATCTTCGTTTTCAGAATCATCGGCAGAGTAATGCAGATATCACCCTTTCCTGTTTGCCAATGGATGACAGGTAGACACTAGTCTAAATTTTTGGAGATGCATACTTCATTTCTACTATCTGATACTTGACTAGCTTATAAACTCAAATTGGGTAAGCCAGTAAGGGTGACTTATGGCCCAGGTGAACAGCTATAAACAGATTCGAAACTAATCTTTTTCATTTGAATTTTATAGTATCGTGTATTAATGTTTTATGATTAAAACTTAGCCTAGATAATCTTATTTCTGTATTTTCAGCCACCGAGGTTTAGCTTTTATGATGCAGCAAAATCAAAGATTGGCAACTGCAAGGTCAGTATCTCTGTCTTCAAAACTTGCTCTTAGACCTTTCTTCTGCAAAATCTACACTCGCAAGCATCAAAGACCATATAAATTGCCAGCTACTACAGTATGAGCTAAATTAGATAGGTATACAATCACAGACAGAAAGTATGTTGATATATGAGTGCAACCTTCTTAGATCATCCTGTTTTAACTCCACTTCTTCTTTACTTTCAAATACCAAACTAGCATTTTATTTGTCCCTCTGCAGATTGTTGATTCAATCATATCATATGGAAGCTTTTTAACAAATTCCTTCATCGAGCATAAATTAGTTGGTTTCAGGTCCAGAATAAACTCAGACGCTCACTTGAAGGTTTGGTGAATCTATTCCAATGTTATGTTATCTAAGCATTTTGTTGGAGAATTACAGAACATGAAGACAATGCAAATCTTTAACACCTGTAACTCATACCTGATTCATCAAATGCATAGCAATTCTAAAATTTATAGGCTTAACATTCTTAAAATCTTGCTTCATGAAAATGTAATACACTTCTAGAACAAATATATATGTAGGTATTTTTATTTGCTAAGTTTGGTTATGTAGAATTATCCCATTACAATTCCATGAAGGACACAGTGATGCTTGGAGCTGATTTCTATGAAACCGTCACTGAAGTGGCAGCCCTATTAGCTGAGGGAAGAGTTCCAATAGGAATAGGAGAAAATACAAAAATCAAGTACTAGCTGCAACTCTCGCTCCCCTTCTAGCCATTTAGTTTCTCTTGCTGCTGTTTCTCATCATTTTTCTCCTCATATATCTGCAGAGACTGCATCACTGACAAAAAAGCCAGAATTGGAAAGAATGTTGTGATAGCAAATTCAGAGGTATGATTCTTCAAACCATTTTACGTTAATGAATAAGGAAAACATAGGATATGTCACACCAAATACAATTTGATATCCAACTTAGTTTTACTGGTTACTTGGCGGAAAATCACCACAAAAAAAAAAAAAAAATTAACACTGAAACACAGGAATTTAACATGCTTCTGCAAATTGCCCAAGTCTATGGGAGAAGCATTAGAAAAATCCACCAATAAAATTAAGCAAATACAATTTTTTTTTTCAATTTCTTTCACAAATCTAAACCCCAATTAAATCCCAAACATCTCGTTCACTCACAAAATAATTTTTTCGCTCAAAATTCTGCAACATCTCATTCTCTTCTTTTGCAAACATTGCTCTCTCTAACCGTAGTACAAAACTTCAAAATAAGGCGTTACTATCTTTGCTTGGGGCACCTTTTGTTTTTTTTCTTCTCTTCAAGTGGCAAACATCACATTAACCCACCGATATACTAACAGAATAAAACTATACACTATGATTTGACAAAATCAGAATATGACAAAAAGGAATAGTTAAAAATGTAACCAATTGTTATCAAATTCTGTCCCAAAACACAATTTGTGAAATATTGAGTCAAAAATTTAAATATATATATAGTCAGTCATATACTAAATATTTTACCTCTTATTATTTTCCTTTGCCAACCTTATATAATTGGCCTTGGGTCTAATATCCCCAACGCTCCACCTTAACTTATTTCCTTAACATTATCTCCAAGTAACTTATACAAATTTCACTCCCTTCATAATCACCATACAACCTCCATAAAGTTTCAATATTCCACCTATTGTAGAATATCCATAATAAGCCAATGAATATAATCTATCCAAACAAATAAAATGTTAATGACCAAAAAAAAAAATTCAAAATTTTCAAAATTTCACCTAGTATCAGCATATGCCTCGAATCACCAAGGGAGTCACACTACTATCCCTCAATTTAATTTCACATTACCAATATCAACAACACACATTAAACATAATACGAGCATGTAACCCTTACCTTAATAATTCTCTCAAAATTCTAGCCAAAAAAAAAAATTAGGAAAAGAAAAATGTTTATGATACAATAGTAGATATTGCATTGGTTGAGATTATACTTTTGAATTATTCCAAAAAAAAAATTAAATGGGTTTCATTAAAGTTTAGGTGAGTTCATTTAAATTTAAATATTGATATGTGTGTATGGTGTAGCAATTATTAGTGTGTAAGGAAAATTAGAAAAAAAAAAAACACTAAATTTGTATGTTGGCTTGAACTACAAGGAATACAAGAGGTTGACAGATCTTCATAAGGGTTTTACATTCGCGCTGGTGTTACAATAATTTCAAGAGAAATATACCATGAGAAATTGGGAACTTGACAATGCTTAAGGAGTTGAACCTTGGCTTGAACAGTTTGTAAGGTATGATGCATCTCATTTAACACTTGTTAACCCCATTATGCGACATACCTTATTAACAATATTTTCAAGGTATGTTTGATATGAGAAAATTCATTTGAAATATATTTATGTAAATGTGATCAAATTGTTATTGGTTATGTGAAAAAGATTTTTTTAAAAAAAATAGAAAAAGAAAGTATATGATGTACAATAATAGCTTTCAAAATTTGCAACTATAATTGAATTATTCCTATTATGGCAGATAGAATACCAATGAGATTGGGCATCTACATAGACTAAAAAAAAAAAAAATATTATGCTTTTAATTTTATTTTGTATTGTCTATCCTTGAGCATTTTTTCTCCATTTATGTGCAGGGTATGGATTGGAAGGAATTGTTTGTAGGCAAGGTGATGTGTATAGTTATTGCATTTTGCTTATGGAAACCTTCACAAGAAAAAAGCCCACATATGAAATGTTTCATGGAGAATTTAGCATTATATACTGGGTAAAACTATCCTACCTTGATGTAGTAATTGATATTGTTGATGCTTAATTATTGACAAAATTAAGAGAAAAGACAATTTTCTGTAATAAAGGATTGGGGTTAGCGTTGCATTGTTCAGCAGATTCTCAATCAAATTTTTGAATAAAGCTAGAATTAATCCTGAAGCATTAGATTGAGTTTCTCTTATCATAAGTATTTTTCTTTCCATGATTAAAAGTTTTTTAAATTACCAGGAACTCGTTTTTAATTGTCATGTACATTAACTGCATGGTTAAACTACCATAATATTATTCCTTCACTACTAACTTATAACATTCCATCTATTTCAGAATATCCATATATATTCCAATGAAACTAATCTATCCAAAGAAATTCAATTTAAATTTTGAGACAATGACAGTATATGTCTTACATCTGTTTAGGTAAATAGTTTATTTAAGTTCTTATATAAAAAGACGTTATATAAAAAGTTTTTATACTATAAAAAGAGCTTATCATTTTACAAGTTTGGACAACTCTAAGGACTCCATCTCCAACGTACTTCCGGAAATTGCGTTGCCCACATGATTACAAGTTTCTAAAAAGATCCTTTATGATGTTATTAATGTCAAAGATAGTGAATCAATAAAATCATTTTATCTTTTCAGAATGAAATTAATATTAATTAAGCCATTAGGATTTAACTAATTAAATGAAGAAGTACTAAAATTCAAATTCTTTAATTTTGCAATATATTTTGGAATGTTATCAATTAAGAGATCATGTAAGGGAAGGATCCTCAATTTAATTAGTACCAAATTCTGTCACAACGTCTCCTCCTTGAAAATGTTGCACTTACAAATTCATTTTAACCATCGTATTAATTTGTGTGATTACACTTTAGGTGATAAGATTGCATATAATTAATAGTCGTTTCCTAGAGTAAAAGTTAAACAGCATTAGACCCCAAAACTAATTACTAAGAGGAAGACTAGCTTAATCAAAGTCTTCCAAGCACAACTTGACTAATGAATAGACTTAGACTACCAAGTCAGTATAATTGAGTAAAGTCTTTAAGAAAATATCACGTAAACCATACAATAAGTTCTAGCTAGTACAGCATAATCAATTCCTAAATTTTTGTATAACCAAAAAAAAAATGCATATCTAATTGACTAATGAATAGACTTAGACTACCAAGTCAATATAATTGAGTAATTAAAGTCTTTAAGAAGATATCCCATTCAGATTAGGTGAGATTGAGACCATAATAATTCATTGGCAAAGTATCTCACGTAAGCCATACAATTAGTTCTACCTAGTACAGCATAATCAATTCTTAAATTTTTATATAACCAAAAAAAACGTGGAAATAAGTTATCCCCTATTTTTCAGTTTTCTATGATATTTGAAACATACATCTTTTATTAATTTGACCCTTAATCTTTTATTAAAAAAATACAATGTCCACCTTTTTAAGGTATTAATCAGATTCAACTTCTATCCAAAATTGACTATTAATTTAACTACCCACATACAATTTTATGTGCGCAGTGAATAAAGAATTAAAAATCCATTTTGAAATAATTGTAACTCACATAAAATATTTTTTTCTTGAGTGACACATCTGAAATTAATTTTTTTATTTTAATAACTTAACAATAATTTTCTCTAAAAATAACTCCAAAAATATTAATTGAACAACTTATTAAAAAAGTTTGTTCTTACTATCTCCCCCCTCCCTTTTTTTTTTTTTTTTTTTTTTTTTTTTTTTT